>CM026265.1:32012273-32612273 GCA_014851425.1 Senna tora | reverse complement strand
TCTTCCTTTACTTTAAAGAAATTAGTTTATTTGAGGGTGAAATTAGATCATAAACGTTTATTAAATTTCATCAACAGAATAAAGAGAATGTCAGTTTTGACACAAACTTGACATTAAATGTTGAAATCAATAACTGGTCAACCAATTGCATATGTTTTAATTGAAAAAAAAATAATATAGGATTATCTGAAAATATAGTATCATCTTAAAACATAGCGTACCTCAGTTTCTGCAATTGACTTCCGTACAAGTTCCTTTAAAACAAAATGAACCTGAGGAAGTGAAGAACAAATCATAGCATCAGTATATGGATAGGACTAGATAGAAGAAACAGATAACATAAAATGACAGTGCAAATTGTTTCAAAAAACAACTGGAATAATGCTAGTACTAGAATATAAATGAGTAAGAAAAACCATTCTTTCAGAAATTAAGACAAAATGTGATAAGACTTAAACCTGGCAACAGTATCCTGTATCTACAAGGAAATTTAGTAGTTTCAAAGTATATGGTTTTAATTTAAAGGTCCAGAATTAATGGATTTAGATTTAAAGCTTGGGAAATGATCTATGGTCAGAAACAGAGGTGTAGAAGGCAAAAGAAATTGGCCACTGGATTTTGGTGCATACAATTTTAAGGTTTGACATGGCCCAGTTTTGGGTTAATATGGCACAAAAAATCAGGACACTATTAAGGTATTTAAGGTTGAAAAACTTGAATGCCCACAAATATTTAGTTAATGCGATGGTTCTCACTTATAATAACTTCATTTGGCCTTTGAAATACTTCAAAATACTGTGTCATGACCAAGAATAATACACTTGACATGAGATAAACAACCCTTTGAAAATGATAAAAAGTGGAATGGGTTATATTATATGGTTATATTACGTGCATATATATATATCTGGTAATTCAATCATGTAACAGACCAAGGAACAGAATGCATTTGTGGTAGCCACATTAAAGATTGTCACACATAATATAGAGTAATGAAGATTACCGCATCCACAGAGGCTTCAGCTGGGCCTTTGAAATAGCTGATAGATCCATCAATAAGTCTTCTGTACCCTTGCTCTGGAGCAATCAAATGGGGTTGATACCCATCAGCTTCTGTAACAACTCTCTGGACATTTTTTAACGAAAGATGTCGGTCAAATGGGAGCTTTTTTAAAGCAGCAGGTAGTTGGTGGTCAAAAACTCCATATATCCGGTCTCCACCAGGACGCCTGAAACAGCAATTGGTTATTGATGAACTCTTAAAAATAATAAAGCATTGAGAGAAAAGATTAGGTGTATAAATATCTTTAATTAGAAAACATTTATGTTTCTTTTGTAATTACTGTTGATTTAAGCGCATATCATTAAATAAAAAACTATAGCTATTAGTCAGGGCGCAATTCTTTTTATTTAATTGCACCTAACCCAAAAACTATAGCTATTAGTCAAGGCACAATTCTTTTTATTTAATTGCATCTGACCCAAAAGCTATATCTATTAGTCAGGGCACAATTCTTTTTATTTAATTGCACCTAACCCAAATGCCACAGTTCGGCTATGACTTAGCCCTCACCTGAGCCTCCACCTTGGGACAATTGTTGTCATACCTTGACCAACAATCTCCACCTCATCAATTGCCCCACTAGGAGTCGAATTTGTGACCTTGGCTTTGGCTCTGATACTCATTGGATCGAGTATTTACCACTGGACCAAACGATATAACTTTTAGTCAAGGTGCAACTCATTTTACATAATTGCACATAGTTCAAGTGGCATAGTTTGACTATGACTTAGCCAATATTTGGGCCCACCACGTGACAATTGCTACCATACATTGGCTAACAATTACTTTGTGATATTAAAATAAGTGAGGTAGCATAAATAAGAGTCATCATTGGAAGTAGAAGGAAAAAAAAAAAAAAGACCATAAAGATCTTCCATTTTAACATTTAATAATCTTCATCAAATTTTGGTGATCAGAATTTAAATAACAATTTAGTATAGAATCCATAGCTTCAAGATATATATATCCTCATGCAAGAATTAAGTAATACAACATGTCCCTCAGAGAATTAACGTATCAAAGAAAAAACAGAGACAAGAAGAAACTAAAATAATGGCCCCATAATAACCACAATATTAGACTATTAGTTCACCTAAACAGAAGAGATAATTGCTTTTAAGCCCAAAAAACATTGAACAGTACAAATGGCTTATTTATGGTGTTAAACTCAGCTTTTTCAAAGTGTGATCTATGAATACTCAGAGGGATTGAACCACTTTTTGTGTTAATGACTTAATGTTTCACTTTGTCTTCTCTTTCTTTGTTATTCTTTTGCTGACTTGAACTATTCTTTCCTTGATTTTCACACCACATACTTTTTTTTTTTTTGGTGAAACACCATATACTCCGTTTCAGTCAATAAACACTCTTCCCTTGCCAAAAGGAAAACATATAAATATTAAAAAAGCCACACACCCCTTAAGTACAACAAAGATTACCCATGGCGTACACCAAGATGAATGAAGGGCTTTATAATTCACTTAATCTATATATTTAGGGCTACCATGGTTAGAAGATAAATATACAAAACAATACTGCTACATATACAAAACAAGAACCTTGCATAAATAATTGGTTTTCTGTCAAGTCAGCTAAGAATTTCCAATTTTGGTTTGAGTAACACTATAGAATGATTTTAAGAACTCAACCTAATTCTGTAACATTATTACTAAGTCAAAGCTAAAACTAGTTTTGGATGGAAAAACTTACAAGGTCACCTTGCAGAAATTCCTAACCCATTATGTTTTTTACCAGAAAACCTTTGTCCAGCCTCACTTTTCCTCATCTAAAAATCATTAAATTCAAACATGATTTATCATTGAATACTTATTAGCATGAAAAAGAATAGCAATGAAATTAGTTAAAAGAAAAAAATAGGTATTCAAAAGCAAAGAGTTTTAGGAAGGGGACTGTCAAGAACCGCTTCATCTCAAGACCTTAAGCTATTAAACCCCATGCACAGTTTTATTATAATCTTTTTTTCATAGAAAAAGAAATTGTATTAAAGAAGAAAGAGATTGCAAAGGACGAGGACAAGAAGTCCTCAACAAAAGGAAAAAAGAAAAACCAACAAGAGAAAAACCAAACTCTAGCTCAATAGAGCATTCCAATCTTTTTGGATATCCACAATGGACATTCTTCTAAACAAATCATTCGACACAACCCACAAGGAAGGTAATTCTATCCCACAACAGATGAGGTGGGAGGAATTTATTATTAAAGACCCTAGCATTCTTTTCCAACCAAAGACACCACAAAGTTGCAAGAACCACACATTGCCAAAGAACTTAATGTTCTTTGTTCTTCCACCCAAAGCCCACAAACTTGGTATCAAGAAAGGATCCCCTTGCCAGGCAAATCCAATTCTCTTCAAAGTAGCCAAACAGTTTAGTCCATATAAACCGTGCTACCTCATAGTGTAGGAAAAGGTGGCTATTCATCTCAAAGCTTCTAAAACAAATGACACAAACATTAGGTGACAATGCCTTATTAGGTTTGAAGCAAATTATTAGTATTAATTCTATTAAGTATCGTTGTCAACACAAAGGCCTTTACCTTAGAAGGAGCCTTTATTTTCCAAAATGATTTAGATATAAGATTACCACTAGGATTTGGGGTTCTAGTCAAATATTTAAAGAATGAAGAGCAAGTATACACACGCAAAGAATCTAAATTCCATTTTTCTATCAAAAAAAGGAATCTAAATTCCAAATCCTTCTGGCAGGACTGGATATAGCTCAAAAAGGAGCAAGAATTTCTAACAAGAAAATAATCTCATCAGCAAGTCTATCATTAAGATTTCTCGAAAAATGAAAGTTCCAGGAAGTTTGTTCATCTTAGTATATTAGGAAATCAGAGATCCCTTCACATGAGATCCCTTTAGACTGAATATGGACAACATATAAGCCCGTCATACCTTGAGTTGGAACTAAATTTTAATATTAAAAAAATGGAGGCTAGCAAGGATTTAACTCTTGACCATTTGGATGTCAAGGCTCCAATACCAAGTCAAGAAACACTTCATCCAGTAAAGCTTTAGCTATCAAGTGAAGGCCAATGCATAGTTTTATTGAATGATCTAATAATTAGGAATTGGGATAAATAGCCAAGAAACATAAGAAAAGCAATATTTTACCAGAAAGCATAAGTTAAATTCTAGTCCAAGACAGGAAATGTCTAATACATGACATGGGATATTTAAGACAGAAAAATTCTGAACAGCATTTCTATCCAAAAAAAAATTCTGAACAGCACTGTGCAGTCTAATGCACAGAATTCATGTGTGGATGGCAAGTCTATTGATTTTTTTATTGGTTCGCAGGTCAGCATTATATATCCAACAAATTCTTTTGCATCCATAATTATTTGTTGAAAATACTTGTTATAAAGCAAGGTATTTAAAGCTAAATATCATGTTCACCATCTTACTCTACAGTCTACACAGGGCATTATCATAAAAAGGTAGAGAAGCTCCTTTAAATCACTCGGCTAATATAAATATTGGCACTTACCCTCCATCCAGGTGTTCCTTAAATACTTTATCAAATGCACGACACATCTCTAAAATAGTGTACAGTTGGGCCTGTAAAAACAAGCAACACAACTTTGTATTAGCAGGAGTCAAATAGTTTCAGATCTAAGAACATATATGTCAGCATAAGTCTCCCTTCTTACCCCCGAGTCTACGGCAATTGGCCTTCCAATACGATCCAACTCTGCATTAAGTTCATCAATGGTTTTATTTATTAAGGAAATGATGCTAGGTATTTTCTGCCTGATGACTTGCTCCAAATGCTGCACATATAAAAGTCAGTGAAGGCAAGGAAAGAATTACTCACCATAGAAAAAAAAATACATTAAATAACAAAAGTACCACAACCACAATGTTAAGCAAAATGCCAAAATGATTTAACAAAATATTGATTACAACACCTGAGACAGAAGCTTAGCAAGATATTCTGAGCCCATTTTATGTGCCAAATGTCCATATTCTGGGCTTGTCTCAAAATATTCACGCTCCTTCCTACGAGCAACAATCATGTCAACATTTTTATTGATATCAGCTTGCGAACGGTTCACAATTCCTACCCACGGATGCTGCAACCTGTATTGCCTTCCTTCAAGAACCTTCAAGATTCATGTCAGAAAATGCATCATGTTTTAACTTAGTAATAAACTACAAATTCAAGCATACTTAATAGTTAATAACATAAATTCATCCGCAAAAAAAATAACATAAAAATCAATTAAAATTATTGGACATCAAAATAAAATATAACTGATTAGTTTTAGAAAATTCATACATCAACAGCATTGGTCCCTTTATCCATAAGATCGAGTTTAGTCAACACTCCAAAAGTTCTGTCACCTGATACAATAATAAAAGAAATAATGTTATAAATGATTGTTGGCTAAAATAAATAAAGTCAATTGATTGTGGAAACACAGTGGTAATTTCTTCCAACATAGACAAGCATACCTGAAGGATCAACTTCTCTTGCAAGTTTTATAGCATCTGAAGTGGCAATATCTTGATTTGCGGGAGAGATAGCCAGTATAATGCAGTTTGGCTTTATAATTAGAGAACCCAATTAGATAATAGGAGAGAATTCAAAAAGGTAAATAGTTAGAATTAATGTAGACTGAAATGGGAATGGTGTATTTAGAAAGCTAGTTTTGTTGGCTTAAAACTTGTAGAAACTACATGACATTATTGTCAGAAAAACATTACTCTGAAAAACTAAGTACAAATAAAACCAATTCCAACAACAGAGAACTGGAGTGATCTTTCACATATTCAACTGAATCATCCACTTTCTTCAAACTTGAGTCATGATATATATTACAAATTCTTCCGATGTTGTATTCATTGAGAACGAACAAATAACAGAATTTCCAGTGCTGAAGATTAATTATTGATTTGTCTTTTATGAAGAGGAAATATCTTATAGGGAATCAATCTTCCTCATTTAATAACATTGATTTTCAATCATATCTGATTATTGCTTCTTTACAGTTATATTAAGTGTATTATTATTACCTTCTCAACATAAGATCGAACCATGTTTTCAATATCTTCAACAATACTGTCTGGTTGTCCCTCTGTAAAAGAATCCAAAATCTCATCATCCATCAGACAATCTGACAAATCCTTTAAAAACTCTGCCACTCAATTTGTCTTTAAATACTGGGAAATATATAAAGTTTACCTACTGCAACCTTGGTCAACCCAGGAAGATCTATGAGCGTTAAGTTCACAACTGCAGACAGAGCCATCAAAATCATCATAAATTTTCAAAACAATAAGGCATATGGCAAGCAGCATAATTAATGGCAGAGAAACTATATGTAATTCATTTTCCCAACAAGGAGGGTGTAGTGTAAAATGAGAAGCCTAGTGTTCTGCAACCAATAGAAATTATTGCTTAACAAAATTTTATAAGCTGTAAAAGCAACATATAAGAAAATATCCAGATAGAGAAGATTACTAAATATATATGAAGTCAACCATAAAGGCATAAACTATGCCATAGCTATCAATTTGAAGGAATTATAAGAGAGAGAGAGAGAGAGAGAATTTATAGAAAAGAAGATAGATCAGTACAAAAATAGAGGACAAGAGATCCTCCACAAACAAAAAAGGAAAAAATACACCAACTCAGAAGAGCTTTCCAATCCCATTGAGTATCCGCAAAGGACACCCCTCTGAAAAAGGCATTTGAAGATCTTATTTTCACAGGTCACTATACAGTGATGCTTCAAATTACGATCCTCATAAAATCTTTTTCCACCAATCACTAGATCTTAGAGTTTCGGCAAAATAAAAAAACACAAACCATAATAGCAGATTAGCAGTTCAAATTTTAATCATGGTCAGGGTCCAAGACTTGAATGATCACCTTATTAAACAAATTACCCTTAATTTTGGATCGGTGGTTGAGTTTAATTTGTAGACTAATCTCCATGTAGAAAAGGATGAGAACATAAAATTGCTTGCATTGCATTAAATGGTTATCAGGGGGTAATGCAAATACACACCATTTGGAGAATATATGCTGAGGTGAATTGGAATGTTAGAAATTTGCTTTGTCTTTCCAGTTATGCGATCTGTTTCATCTGCAATTTCTTTCCTCACAGCAGCTGCATGGACAAAAAAATAAAACAATGTACATTATTTGACAGTTTTAAGCTTTAACTTAACAATTAAAATTTCAATAAACAAGCAAACACTACTTTATTTATTTATTATGCAAACACCTTTTCCATTTAGTGTAAAAAAGAAATAATGAAGATGTTTCTCTAATCCCTTCAAATACCATATTTTCTCAATAAAAAGGCACTCACATAACATATAAGTAAACCCCCAAAACTATACTTTGCTTTCATCCCTAGTATAAATTACCTTATATTTTTTGCATCTCAATTGGAAATTGGAATAGCTAAGAAAACTGAGAAACTTATGTGATCCATAGTTATCAAATCACGATTTGAATCGAGAAGCTAATTTTTGAATCGTAAATAGTAAATCATATCGAATCACACAATAAAAATTAGCTTGGGATATATTATCAATAATTGATATGTTGATTGCATAAACAAAATACTCATCATAAGAAATTTAAACTAATAATTGACATAAAACTATTCTATAATTCTCACAAAATCATAATTGGAAGCAACCAACGTCCTAGCTCTCCGATAAGAATTTCAATTGGCAGCACTGTGCTACTGGTACCTAATAAAGTAATAGGTTTAATTTAAGGGGTTTCTTGCCTATAAACGCTGCGTTTAGAGTAATATAAATTCTAATCTCTATTTCGCAAAACGCTATTCGGAGTTTGGACATTTATTAATTTTTTGAAAAAAACTCAGGTCCTGTCATCTTTAATTTTTTATGGATTGTTCCATCATCTTCACTAAAAGCGCAGGTCCTGTAATCTTCTTGGGTCCCACGGGTCAGACACAATCGGTTTCCATGAACACACAACCCGACAATTTAGAAATAGCCAAAATAACCAGAAATTTGCAGTTTCGGGCACAAATTGTACAATTTCGATGATTCCGAAACCAACTCTGGCGTCTGGCCACAAAACAAGTATTCCGTCAATCTATATCAACTTGTCGCCGAATAACAATGAAATGACTGCAATTCATTATTCAAGCAAATCCCTAGAAATTTATTTCACCAAGGAAATTCTTCTTTAAGCCACTAGTTTCTTTCAGTATGGGTGATAACTTTCATATTTGGTTTTAGGAGGATATTTGGAATTTAGGATGGGAAATATTCCTTGCTCAAAGCATTTCCTAGTCTCTACACCTTTCTTATTTATAATTCACCAATGCACTTTTTTTTCTCCTTTTGTACTCAGGGACCAAACTCTAGGAATTTTTTGTTTTTCTATAACTTCAGCAATAGAGAAACTAATAAAGAAATAAGATGAAAACTATGTACACCTCTCTGGCTGGACTGTTGAAGAAAAAATAGGATTCTTTCATCATATGCAGAGCAAAGTCTAAGAATTAATGCATTCTCTATTCAATTGTAACCAAGGAAAGTAAGAGCCCAGTAGATTATAATAGATAATATAATTACTTTTTACAGAAACTGTATTAGCCACGCTGAACAATGGATAAGCAAACTAACATCATAAATCCCTATACTAAAAAGATCCCTTAGAGAGTTCACATCTTGTTCACAACCATAGCACTTCTTTTCTCAAGGAAATAAGCTAATGTTAGAATATTCAACAAGCATTACCATTCAATTTTTTTTTTCTAAATAACATTAATCATTACTTCATATCTTATTCGTACATAAATGAAAAATCTTTAGTTATAAACTTCATATACCGAAGTCAGTGAATCTCTTTCTTGGGGCATGAAGAAACTCAGCATATTCCGTTTGCCCTGGGTCTGTCTTATGAAGTTGCAGCACTAGTGGCCTCCGTGTGACAATACCTTACAAATGACGAAAAATAATGTTATAAAACCATTCATAGGAATGTAAATATCCATTCAGCAACAGCAGAGAAATGTTTGAGTAACTGGAGTATAAATGTAAAGGGAAGAACCACAACAACCAGATTTTCATTAAAAAAAAAAAAACCCTCTCAAAAACCCCTTCTTGCAGCATACAAGACAAGACGAGACAAGAAAAGTAAACAAAAAGTACTCCACCAATTTTGCAATCTCTTTAGCATCAACCTAAAAATGTTATTCATTTCAAACAAGACATCAACTTTCTAGTTGCAGAAGACATAGCAAGTGCTAATATCAGCAGAAAATATAACAAACTTGCTCCCTCTGACACTTACATCCTCAGCTACATTTCAAAAGATATAGATAACTCAAAATTAAAAACACAGAATAATACAACAGAAACTGAGCATTACCAGATCCACGAGGTAGAAAATCTCTTCCAACCACACTTTCCAACACTGACGATTTCCCTGAACTCTGATTTTCACAATACACAATCACAAGATCAAACATCCATTTCTCTATAAAACTAAACTGCAACCCCACAACATTTACGTCTTTTCAAACAGAAAAACGAAAGCAAAGAACTTCAACACTCGGTACCTGGCCACCAACCACCGCCACGGAGGGAAGAGCTTCCCAGAGCGACAATCCCTCACCACCATGGTCACCTAGGACAGTGCAAGCCCGTTGAATCTTATTGATAAGCCCGATCAAGCTCGTCATGGTCGCCATCTTTGGATTTCAAGAAATAAAAAAAGCTACAAACTAATATATCTGAGCAGAAAAATATGAAGGATTTGAAATGAATCAATTAATGGAAGCCAAAAACGAGATCTGACAAGAGAATGCTCAGATCAAGGAAAAGTATTCTCAGATCGAACAGTAAGTGAGGGTTTGGATGTAGAAAGCGCGTCCCAAGGGACGGTAAGAACGTGAACGGAAAGGAAAGGAAATGAATGACCGAAGAAGAAACAAAACAGAAATGAAAAGACAAAGACGGTGGTTGGGAGAGATTGGTCACTTCACACAGCTCGCTAGTTTATTTATGAATGAATGAATGTTAATTTTGCTTTCAAGAGTAGAATTAGCTCTCATATCATTTTCCAAGCTCAATTTTAGGCGGTGGAATCCAGGTTTTGATAAATTCTTGTATTAAAAAATTTGAGCTTTTGGACAGAGATGAAGTTGAAGAGAAAAGAAAAAGTGAAAAAAAAGTCTAAAGTCTAAATGAGTCTTACACTGTAATAACTTTCTTTTTAGTGTTACTTCTAAATTTAAAAATGCCTTAAACATACTTTTTAACATTTTTTTTTTAGAAAAATTTGAAATACTTTCTACAATTTAGGCTAGTCAATATCACTCTCTTGGCAGAAATGGTTTAGTTTGGAATTTTTATACTAGTATGAGAAGTTTTTTTATTATAACAGTATGAGAAGTTCTTAAGATACTTTGATCAAAGTTGTTAAGATTGAAATTTTACGTAAGATCGAAAGAGATACAAGATAAATCCAATCGTAAGATCGAATTGAGAATCGTAAAATTCTAATATTTTTATAAAATAAATGAAATACATATAATAATATAAAATCTTCTTTAAAAGTATAAATTTATTCAAAGATAATCCTATTTTTATAAAATATGTTGAAATATATTAAGTAATTTACATTAAAACAATTCATTTTTATTAATATAAACTACTAGTGTAATATTTGAATTTTTCCCTTAAAAATGATAAGTTTCTAATATAAGATTGTAGGATCGTAAGATATGTAAGATCGGGATCTATTTCTATAAATAAAATCATAAAATGATAAGATGTTACTTATTAAATCGATATTCTAACAATTTTGATTGTATCTATTGATCAATAATAATTTTTTTTTATTTTAAAACAAAAAACTAACATAATAAATAATATTAAAAAATAATAATAAAATTTTATTAATTAATATATAAATAAGATAGCTAAAAAATATTCGTTATACACATTGATTTGTACAATTTCCAATTTTTGTTGAAAAGTTGTTTGCCATAATTAAAATTTCTCTTCCATCTCTAACATCCACAATTAATGCACTTATCATTAATTTAATAGTTAATATGTATCATGTTGATACGAATGGCTACATCAATCGAGGGATCTCTATAGGCACGATCAAGGGATTCCCACCGGCACGACTGAGCTATCTCCAGCTTGGTCAATCCTCCGTAGCTGTCAACGTCAATTATCGTTACGCAATTGGTCCAGCCTCACCTCAAATGACCATACTACCCCTGAGGGAAGCCTATAAATACTCGATCAGACCACCCTCAGGCAAACTATTGAATCTATGTTGAATTTCTCCTATATTCACTCTCTCGTACTGACTTGAGCGTCCGAGTCCGATCAGGGGGCCTTTTTCCACCGTGATTCTCGTCTTGCAGGTCATTGGAGCATCCTAGAGGATTGAGATTCATCACATGTTAAAGTCCTTATTATTTATGAAACTATATTTTATCAACATATTTAGGTTGAGTAACACTTTGATGCTACACTGAGCTTTGACTCATTACTGTCTAGCTATTAGATTTGTCTTAAAATTTGTATCATATTAAATTTTAAAATGAAAAATATTTTTTTTTCTACCGATCTCAAAACAGATTTAATGACTAGACAGTGATGAGCTTTGACTCACTATAACTTTATAGCATTACTCATTTAATTTTTTATACATTGATCGAATTATTGTTCAATAAAAAATAAATGTGGAAACGTCGACCTCTTAGAAGGTCAACCCTTCTTCCCACTATCTCTATCCTCTTTTGAGTACGGAGAAAAATTTTTAAAACATTATTTAAAAAAAAATCAAAAACAACCGGTGAGAGGTTGGGCTACCTTGTAAAATATATTCACATGTGCATTGCATTGGTGAAGTCCTCGTTTTTTTTTTTTGATACCACACAAAATCCATTACAGTACCATCCTTGTTCAGTATGAAGCTTACATTGATTATTAATAAACCTATCTAGAATAGATTATAATTTTGATTAAATCTATAAATTCTAAAAGAACTAAAACTAGCTAGTAAGTTGTGAATGTCCAACCCTAGAACCTAGAGATTAACATTATCTTTATATCCTTTACTGATTAGCTTGGCATGCCCTTCCTTAAAGACCATAAGGTGACATAGCTCGAAGCTAATTTGTTGATCAATTATGAAGAATAAGCATTTACGTGCATACATTAAAATATCTGCTCCTTGGTAAATCTTTTTTAGAAATTTCCACTGCTTTCTGTTTATTAGGGATCATAAGTAGAGTTTGAGTAAGGTACTATATTTCTTAGATTTGGACGGTGAGTTGAGCGAGTATCAAAATCAATTCCCATTCCTAGACCCTTTGAATAATCAAATCTTCGTACCAGACCCATAAAAATTTTAAATAAATTATTTTATTAATATAAAATTTATTTTTATCAATTTTTTCATCTATAATCATAAAAAATAAAAAAATTAAATCATAAATATAAATGTACTATTAAATTATTTTAATATCTATAAAATGTTTAATATTTTTTCTTAAAATTATATATTTTCTCAACACAAAAAATTTTAAAATATTACTTTTTATATATAAAAATAAATAATTACTATTGCGAGTAGAGTACGTGTAGGGTGCCTCCTTACCCAGACTCAGACCTGTTAACTTTGTACCTGGGCCCATGTCTAGACCCAGATAAAATTTCAGGGTACCCAACTTTGCCTCCTTATCTTCATGCTTTTGATAGCAATCGCCCATCCCACTTGAGAAATATCACGAACAGTATTTATTATTCACTCATCGTCTTTGGAACTTCTGAAGAGTCGTTGATTCTGATTAAGTTGATACGCCTGCCATATTAATGTTATTCCACTGGGAATACACCATAGAAATGGCTTGCATAGGAGAAATGTGAACATTTTCCATAGCCCTTAAATTCATGCACCTCCACAGAACCTGCAAAACCACACATAAGAATCTCACAGTATCAGAATTTATGCTACCTTCCTTCTTTCTATTAATCCAGCTCTGAAACCAGAGTTCAAAGCTATTCTGATTGTCTCCATCTATGCAAATAGATAAATGGGATCCGAACTAAACTGCCCTGGCAAAGTTACATTGTACAAACACATGTTCTCTAGATTCCAAATCAGAATTGCAGGCCACACATGGAGGGTAGAGGATCCAGTACAGAGTTGACCAAATGGAAGATAGTTTAATAACTAGAGGTAGGGGAAGACCAAAGAAAACAATAGGAGAAACGATTAAGAGGGATTTAGCCATAAATAACCTAACCATAGAAATGTGCAAAGACAGAACATGTTGGCGTCACTTGATCCATATAGCCGACCCCACCTAGTAAAAAAAGTTTTGATTGTTGTTGTTGATCTTCTATGACTTCTCCTACCTGGCAATGTTAGCATCTTTTTTATTTATAAGATGATTCTACCCCTCTCGTTGACATTGTAATTACCATTGTTGGAAATGGACCAATATAATCTGTCATCAACCCCCATCATGGAGAAAGGAAAAGAATAGATCTGCTTGACAGTTTGGCTGTCATAGAGAGCAAGCAACTCTTGCTTATTCCAAGTAATAGAATTATGCTGTATGAGATCAATTACTTGTTGCAAATATAAGTGCACATATATGTGTGGAGTGTGTGTGTCAAATAAAATTTTACATTGTCTAAAATAAAGGAGATCCAAACTTGTATATTTGTTAATTTATAATAATAATAATAATAAATTGTTAAATTATTATTATTACTATAAATTAAATAAATGTTTATTATATATATATATATTGTTCATGGTAAAACTTGTGTGCATATAATATAATATATATATATATATATATATATATATTAGTTAAAGGGTGAACTATTTGCTGCATCTTTGAAAGTGTCAAAAATCCTTCCACCTTTTATGGTAATGAACGGTTGCCAAGAGGTTACAATTTTATTAACGTTGTGCAATTCGACCGATTTTGGGTGACACGTTTTCCATGATTAATATTAATATATATATAAATATACATACCAATAAATATATAGGGTGTGGCATCAAATAAGTCATATATACATACTCTCTAATATTTTCCTTTTATTTGTGTGTTTTACTTGAGTTTCAAAAAAAATTTTTTGCTGTTCTTGTTTCCTCCGGTGTGCGACATCGAGGACGAGTTTGTTTATTTCTGTGAGAGTGCCGCTATCTAATTCTTGAGGGATAGCGAAATATCTCTTAAGGACAGTGTCCTAATCGACACGACTCGAACTTAATTTCGAGAGAATCCCCAACACTACCCTCCCAATAGACTATTGATATGGAAACATGGGACACCAAACATAGTGGTTAATTTCAATTTTCCTTCCATATCCAACTCTCCATTTCAGGTGTTCCAATATGATACTTGCAGAATTGATGGTCCTTTTCCAAACCCACGAAGAATTTGATCTTTTCTAGATAGCTTATGGATTCTAAGCATCAGTATATTTAGCACCCAAAGCCAATAAAGGCCATATTCAGCGAATTCTCAATAGGATTCAGCAATTTCCACACATGTTTAGCCAATAAGGCCATATTCAGCAAACGGATATCCCTCATAGCTAATCCCCCTTGAGACCATTTTTGCAAGTGTGCCTTCGGTTTGTCAGCATTATGCCCCCAGAAAAAATTTGACATTAAAGATTCTATTTTAGCACAATAACTGAGGGGGAAACAGGTTGTAGATAATGGGTATATGAGGGTAGAATTAATTACTGATTTCATGAAATTAAAAATAAAAAAGGATTTCCTCAAATTCATTCCCTGACCAGAGAGAGAGTCATACTTATCTAGAACTCACTGAACTGCTTGAATGTTACCATCATTTACTTCAAAAAATAGCATGGTATCATCAGATCAGCATACATGAGGTGGTTGATTCCATGAGCCCTTTGTTGTGTGTGTAATTCAAAGTCCCACATTGGCGGGGTGTGTGGAGTGAGTGGGTGAGGAGTTTATATAAATAGGTGTGAGTTATATAGGTTCCAACACACATAAGAATACTAGCCTATAACCATTGGGTGTATTGGGTTTTGGGTATTTTTATGTATTGAGGAGGGTTTGTAATTTTTCCGTTCAAAAATTACAAGTAGTAAAGTTTGTCCCAGTGTGATCGTGATAGTAGGTCTTGAGGCACCGAACCACGTTAAAATTTTTGTGTGTTCTTCTTTCTCTTTTCTTTTTATTTTTGTGCGGGCCCAACACCCTTCTGCCAATCTTGATGCAACACCAAAGTTTAACTTCAACCTCCTTTTTGATTAGACAAGAAAGAATGATGGCGCATAGAATAAAGATATAAGGAGACATGGGGTCTCCTTGATGAACACCACATGAAGGAGTGAACTCTCCAAATAAGCTTCCATTCACTTGCAACTGATAGGATATAGTTAACACACACTGCATTATATACTGAATCCACAGAGGAGGAAAATTCATTCTTCTTAAAACCGCCTCTTTAAAATTCCAAGAAAGCTTGTCATAAGCCTTCTGTATGTCCATCTTGACCACACACCAGTTAGTTTTACCTCTTCTAGTGGACTTAATTTTGTGCATGATTTCACTCATGAGCACTATATTGTCAGAAATATTACGACCTTTTAGAAAAGCACTTTGATTCGGAGCAATCACATTCACTAGAAGTTTTTTCAAGCGGTTTCAAAGGACTTTAGATATCATTTTGTAAGTTACATTTGCTAAACTTAAGGGTTTAGAGTCCTTAAAACACAGAGGAAATTCTTCAACCTTTTGCTAAACAAATTAAAATTCTCCCATAAACCCCTATTTATAACTTGCCATACCTTTTATAGATTTGCAGGTGTTAGTAGCCGAAACACCTGCTAAAAAGGCTACAAAAGCTACTAAAAATTTAAAAAAAAAATTATAATGTGTGAGGGAGTTTCGCCCACTAGCTGACCGAAACCCCCACATACACAAATAAAACACACACACAACAGTCTCACACTACACACTTCCCCCTCCCACTCCCCCAACATATATATATATATATATATATATATATATATATATATATATATATAAATATAATATAATAATAATTATTTAATTTATAAAAAATATATATTTTAATATTTAAAAAAATTATCAAATAAAATAAAGGTTAATAACTTAAATTTGATAAAAAATTAATAACACAAATCATTTAAAATATTTAAAAACTTTATTAGTATATTAAAGATTAATATTAAGACAATGGTTAAAACAATACCTAAATATAAAATATTTTAATTTTCTCGTTTGACCTAAAATATCTATGAGATTTACTATGAGCGGATTAGGGACTAACTTTTTAGTCCCTAATAAAGGTGGTCCCTAAACCATTCATGGTAGGTCTTTATTTGTATGAAATTTTTTATTTTTTTGTGTCTATAACTCTTATTCTTTAGAAAAAGTTTACTACCTTAAAAATTTTACTTTTTATTTGGGGCCTAACTTTGTGTGTGGGGGGGACTAACTTTTTATTTTATTTTTTTTGTGTCTATAACTCTTATTTTTTAGAAAAAATTTACAATTTTTTAAGGTAGACCGACTTTTTTTCATAATTTTCTTCACTTTTTTTATTTAAACTTGAAAATTTGTAAACTTTTTTTAAAGAATAAGAGTTATAGACACAAAAAAAATTTCACACAAATAAGGACCTACTGTGAATGGTTTAGGGACCACCTTTATTAGGGAATAAAAAGTTAATCCCTAATCTGCTCATAGTAAATCAGATCTCATAGATATTTTAGGTCTAACAAAAAAATTAAAATATTTTATATTTAAGTATTGTTTTAACCATTGTTTTAATATTAATCTTTAATATACTAATAAAATTTTTAAATATTTTAAATGATTTGTGTTATTAATTTTTTTACCAAATTTAAGTTATTAAAGTTTTTTTATTTGATAATTTTTTTTTAAATATTAAAATATATATTTTTTATAAATTAAATAATTATTTTATTAATATATATTATTATTATTATATTATATTTATTATATTATATTATATATATATGTTGGGGGGAGAGGGAGGGGGACATGTGTGTAGTGTGAGACTGCTGTGTGTGTGTGTTTTATTTGTGTATGTGGGGTTTCGGCGCCGAAACCCCTGACACATTTTTTTAAAAAAAAAAAATTCAGTAGCTTTTGCAGCCTTTTTAGGTGGCCGAAACACCTGCAAATCTATAAAAGATCCATTTTATGGCAAGTTATAAATAGGGGTCCATATGAAAAATTTTGTTTAGCAAAAGGTACATACTGAAGAATTTTCCGGGGGACGTGTGTGTAGTGTGAGACTGCTGTGTGTGTTTTATTTGTGTATGTGGGGGTTTCGGAGCCGAAACCCCTTGACACATTTCTTTTTTTTTTTTTTAATTTTCAGTAGCTTTTGCAGCCTTTTTAGCAGGTGTTTCGGCCACCACAAACCTATAAAAGGTCTATTTTATGGCAAGTTATAAATAGAGGTCCATATGAGAAATTTTGTTTAGCAAAAGGTCTATACTAAAGAATTTCTCAAAACACTGAGGATCATTATTCTTGAGGATCAGAGTGATATAAGTTTTATTTAATTACCTAAGCACGAATCCTCTATTCAAAAAATGATTGATCATATAACCCATATCATTACTAACAATGTCCCAAAAACTTTTGAACAATCTAACATTTAAACCATCCGGTCCAGGGGCACTGTCTAATTTCATTTGGTTCAATGCCTCCAGAATTTCAGCATTAGAAAAAAGGGGCATTTAGCACTGTTATATGATTTTTCTTGAAGAGTTGGAACTTCCATCACAACTAAAGATTGCAATATTTGATCAACATTTAAGCTTTGATTTTCATGAAAAAGTATCTTGGAAGTACTGCACCCCCAGTTTTTCAATGTCTTGTACATTAGTGAACCAATTGTCATCATCATCTTTAATTCCACTTATTTGATTTTGAATTCTCCTCTTATTTACTGTCCTGTGAAAAAATAAGCAGTATACCTGTCTCCTTTTATTATCCAAAACTACCTCGCTTTCTAAGCTAAAAGAGCTTCTTGACAATCTAGATAGAACTTCTCTTTCCTCATCACCATTGTTGTTAATAGATGAAGCATTCTGTAGCTTGGTTAGTTTTAGAGACAGAGACTTAATTTTATGATTTATATTCCCATCAACCTCTTTATTCCATTTGACTAAGTGACTGTTGACATTGTAAACATTTTCTTTCATAATAAAAGTAGAAGATCCATTTACATTAATTTGCCAACCATCCCTTACTACATCAAGACATTGAGGAAACAAAAGCCACATATTTTCAAACCTAAAAGGCCCCCTAGGGGTACCGGTGGTAATGGGCGGGTACCCGTTTATTTTTTCACTATCCGCATTTAAATTCGCCCAATATATCCAATATCTGAACCCTATCCGAATTCAAAAAAAATTGTTATTTTCAATATGTATCCGAATACCCGAAACATCCGAAAAAATAATGGATATTGAATATTGGATATTCTATAATCAAGTAAACTACCCGATATCCACCCAATAAAAAAAAGTTATAAAAATAACATTTTAAAGTAAAAAACATACATAATTATTATAAATAAAAATTAAAAACAACAATTATAATAACATTAAAAATACAAAATATTATTTAATAATATATATTATATTTAATATTTAATATTACATTTAGTAATATATATATTATTGGTACCCGAAGTCAATATTCGCATCCACTCAATATCCAATGAGTAGTTATATTTTATTATCCGTATCCTATCGTCCTATCCGATATCCGATTATAATTTTTTTTCAGACAAATACCATCGAATACTCATTTTTTAAGTACCCATTGTCACTTTAAGGCCACCTACGATAAGGCATTCTATTACAAGTATCAACCAAAATAGGGCTATGATCCGAGGCAGCTATTGGTAGAAGATTCAAGAAAGGATATCAGCCAATCTTGATTACAAAAAGCACGATCTATTCTAGCTCAAATAGCATTTGCATCTTTTCTTCTATTTGTCCAGGTGAACCAAACTCCACTAGACTTAAACTCACCCAACAACAACCAAGGCAAAGTTATGTTTTGATATTTATTTCTAATCCAATTCCACAAAATATAGCGATCGGATAACTGGGGATATCCATAGATAAAAGAGATAAAAATGGATTAACCTGTAGGAATGGTAACAAAAACATGAAACTAGTGCTCACCCATTTCCAAGATTGTGCATGACACTAAATCCTGCCAGGCCAAGAACGATTCGCCACTTCTACCTCTGGAATCCACGCCCACTCCATGCCTAAAAACCATTTTATCTACTATTTTACAAACATACTCAAGAATCAATATTATGCTTCGTTTTTTTTTATAGAGGCAAAATATTATTTAGTCCCTGAATTGTTGGTCAAACTATTATTTAGTCTCCGAATTAATCAAAAATACTATTTAGTCCCTGAAATTTGTAACTATGTCAATTATTTAGTCCCCGAATTTGACAAAAATATTATTTAGTCCTTGAATTTATAACTATGTCAATTATTTAGTCCCAAAACTTGACAAAAATATTATTTAATCCCCGAATTTGCAACTCTGTCAATTCTAACATGTAACAGTCAGGAGACTAAATAATTGACAGAGTTGCAAATTCGGGGATTAAATAGTATTTTTGCCAAGTTTGGGAACTAAATAGTTGACATAGTTACTAATTCGAGGACTTAATAGTATTTTTGTCAAATTCGAGGACTAAATAGTTGACATGGTTACGAATTTCGGGGACTAAATAGTATTTTTAATAAATTCAGGGACTAAATAATAGTTAGACCAATAATTCAAGAACTAAATAATATTTTTTTCTCTTTTTTATAAGTAAAGAAAAGAAGGATTTTGCTCGTTGATGAGTTGCTTTAGCCTCTAAACTGTCGTGGTGCAACCAAAACCACGACAGTTCCAGGCCATGAACCTCATATTTCCTTGGGAGGCTTTAGCGGGCATGCCTCCCTTTCGCCCATCTTCCGCAGAGAATTAAGAATAGCCATGGTTCTGAGATCCACATTTCCTTTCTTTAGCTTTTTCTTCTCCATATAAAGAGTGAATTAAGAAACATCTTTCTTCTTTTTGTTTGTTCCATGAGACTCCTCCCCAATTGTACCATGACTTTGGCCTTCTTGTTTATGTAATACTCTCTTGGACGCTTAGCACCTTTATCCATGCATCCTTGTTCAATTTCATCATTCACTTCTTCTTTCCTAGTAAGAATTTTGAAACCCCCACGGTATAACAGAAAAAGCCATGTGATGAGCCCACAAGGAGAAACTGAAATACCAGTTGAAAGAAGGAAAAATGACGTGGCTGGGATTTGTTGATGCCGTAGTTGCATTTGAAGAGTCTCACATTGTTGAAATCTTGCTGGAATATTTCGATGAAGCTTCCTCCGGCTGCAAGTAATTAATCTTGGAGCATCCTGATTATTAAAGGAATCCAACACAGAATAACGGCCCCCATATTGATCATACTCCACCTGTATTCTAGATGTACGTCTATAATGCCATTCTACCGTTTTTCTTCGTGGACACATTGAAAGTGTGCTATGTAGGTGTCCATCCAGTACTCATATCCCAGTCTGCTGATGATACCCATTCTTTGTTGGTGCAGCTCATAGGACGTTCTGAAAAGGTGGCAATGGGTGGGTAGCCGTTCATTTTTACACTATTCGCATTTGAATCCGTTCAATATATCCGATATCCGTATCCTAACGGAATTCGAAAATATGGTAATTTTTAATATTCGTACCCGTATATTATCTGATACTCGAAATACCCGAAACATCTGAAATACCCAAAATACCCGAAAAATGTTTTGGATATTATATATTGGATACCCTATAATCAAGTAAACTACCCGATATCCACCCAATAAATACAAAATTATAGAAATAATATTTTAAAATTTAAAAAATTCATAATTGTTATAAATACAAATAAAAAATAATTTTAATAATATTGTATACACAAAATTTATTTAATAATATATATTGTATTTAATATTTAATATTATATTTTATAATATATATTATTTGGATATTGGATATTGGGTACCCTATTCGCCCATTCATTTCGGACAGACATAGGATACCCGAAGCCAATATGCGCACCTGCCCAATACCCAATGGATAGTTATATTTTACTATCCATACCCTATCCGATATCCGATATCATCGAATATCGAGTAATTTTTTCGGACTGATACCATCGAATATCTATTTGTTAGGTATCCATTGCCACCCCTAGTTCTGAATACATCCCAGTCACATTTATCTGGCAAATGACCTATTCTTCCACATTGCTAACACACCCTTGGGCACGTTCATTAGGTAGAAATAGAAATAGAAACGGAAATGAAAATGGAATGCATTTGATGTGTTTAGTAGTAAAAGTTTGGTAATGGAAATGGAATGGAAATGTATTAAAATGACTATTTTATCCTTTATATTAAAATAATAAAAAGAAAAGAAGGTTGTAATTGTATCAAATCAAAGGGGTATAATAAATATTTTGTATTTTCTTTTTCTTTTTCCTTTTTTTTAAGTTGATAAAAATGAAAAAGTAAAAAAGTAAGTAGGATCAAATGGGTATATAAGTGCCCATGAACAATGGTTTAGAGTGATCAATGGACACCTTTGCTCGTACGTACTCCATATTTAACATGTCATTACCAAAGTGAGTCTCTATCTTCACCACGTCCCCTACCATCTTGGTTAACCTCAACATTGTAGCATCACAAATAAGCTCAAAAGGAATACCTGTGAAACAGAACCATACCTCAATCCTGTTGACTCTGAGATTTTTTGAGGACATACCAGGCTCCCAAGTATCTAGCACCATCAAGCTATTTTGCATCGCCCATGGTCCATTCAAAAGCATGAAGTCTTTATCTTCCTCTTCAGCAAATTCCAATACGAAGAAATTTTGTATTTGGATTTTACTGTAACTGGGCCTCTGAGCTTCTAGTAGTTGTTGATGACTGCTTGAAGTCTATGTGCTGGCATATCCCTTTTATATATTATTGCTGTTATTACTCTCCTAGTCCACATCATTCTTCAAACAGTTAGAGAATAAGGATTGACAGTTAAAAGTGGACCGAACAAATATTCTGAAGCTGTAGCCTAGTTAGTAGTAAACCCAAAACTATTTGAGGAAAAAGATCCTGCAGGAAAGACAAAGTGGTTGTTTGGGGTCTGAAAGGGATGGTTCATTACTGCAACGCCACAGTTTAAGGAAAAACCACTTTATACCTAAATTGGCAGAGTAAACAAACCACAGACCCCAACTATGTGAAAAGGACGATAAAATAAAGAGATATACTAATAATAAAAGACGGGTGAGTCTATGATGCAACTTGTTGCATGCATGCAATGTAATTTTGGCCGATAGGATTGTGACATGTGGGTAGGATGACTTGAGATGCAATGCAATTTTTCACGTGTCACAATCCTATCGGCCAAAATTGCATTGCATGCATGCAACAAGTTATCCAACCCTCTATAGGAAGTAAAAGGACATTAAATATGGATAAGGAATAAAGTAAGATGGAAACAAATCTAGACTTTGAGACCGAAGAGTCCTAGTACAAATGGGACTTTCATTGTTAATATTAAATCACAATGATAGATGAATAGATGAAGAAGACAACAAAACACACTCCAACAGTTTGAAAGAAGATTGAGAACTTTCTCTCTCTAAACTTTCTCTCACTATTACGGAGGGTTTCCGAAGTCCTCGTTATTAACCAAAGATGATGAAATTATGACTTTAAAAGAATGAGGTCTGGGGCATGCGATGCAATCATTCTGAAAATAATATAAGTTTTATTAAGATGTACTTGAGTTTTGGGTTAAAGACACATACACCCTCTGAATTTTAAAATTTTACAGAAAGACCCTTTGACCTTTCAACTTGAGGCATCCAGCACCCCTTCTATCAGCCTTCCATCTAATTATTTGCCACGTAAGCATATTTTGTAAGGGTATTTTAGTTGTTATCTACCATGTAAGCATATCTTGTAAGTATTTTAGCTGTTATAGGCCATGTAAGCGCATTTTGTGAGGGTATTTTAATCATAATAATGATATTTAGTCATTTTAGTCATTTAATTGGGAGCTGCTAAAATGTGAAATGACTAAAATACCCTCATAATATGTGCTTACATAATATATACGACTGAATGTGGACGAAAGAGTGCTGAGTGTCCCAAATTGAAAGGTCAAGGAGTCTGTCTGCAAGGTTTTGAAACTCAAGGGATGTTCATGTCCCTAACCCAAAACTCAAGGGGACCCCAGTGTAGTTTAACCTAAACTTTATGAGATATAAGAGCATTAGTAATAGTATAAGTTAGTTAAATAATACCTTATACTATTATGGTCTATTTGGCACAATGTATAACATATGATTATTTAAACATAGGATTAATTATATTATGTGTATTGTCCTAAACCCAGTTGTTGTATAAGTAATCAAAGTCTCTGTGAGGTATATTTAGCACTGATCAATAGTTGGGTGCTCTTAATGATAGACGGTCGGCATTGAGTTGAACTCATAGTATAATTAATTCCCTAATATCGATAATGAGGATTTCTGCAAGAATTAGGTAGTTTTGGTCCGGTCGGGGACTTCCTTATCTGAATATTAATTTGAACATCGATGCGGTTGCCTAGGTAAATTAGTAATTAGGTTCCCTCTAATAAAGAATTCACTAAATCAATAGGTTAACGATGATTACCTGAATAATTGTCTAAGATGATTCCTAATAAAACTGAATATAAATCTTTGCTCTTTTCTGAATCCTATAAAACTGAATATAATTCTCTAAGAAGACTCCTAATAAAACTTTATTATATTTTTCTGAATATAAATCTTTGTGATGGAAAATTGAATTGCAATATAATAAGTGCATGTCTAGAGAAGTCAATGGTTACTAAGATATGGGTATCTATACTAAAAAGGTTTACCTGTGGTTCTTTGTCATCAGTTCCATTATATCCTTAGTAGTAAATGTGACTTTGTTCAATCTATTCCTCAACCTTCCATGTCAAAAATAAAAGTGTTAATAATAGAGTCCCTCATGTTCCCTTTTAATCTTTTTTATCTCAGCAATTTCAATGTTAAAGGTGACAGAACCTAAAATTAAACAACTAGAAAAGAGGCATGATTGCACAATGCACATGTAACAATCTTTTTTTTAAAAATAAAAAGGTCATCATATACTTCAATTTGCAAAGAAAAATACATCACGCACCAAGTTATTGGTATTAACGTAGTTGATAAATTTCTCTTGATTTGGAGAAAACAGAAGCTTCAAATTTCCTTGACCAACTTCAAATGTAGTTTCTTCACTACTTTGATATGTATATACAGATGATATGATGGGACCTGCAACTAACAAGACAGGTTTATCATTACAATTTCATCTAGTGAGCATGAAAAGCATATAAACACTTGTTCAACAATTACTAGAGCAACCCATTAAAGGAATCAGTCCTTTCGGCAGCTGTGAAGTACTTCGCCTTGTGTTCTTTATCCAAGTTATGTGATTAATGTCTGATGTGGTTCTTTGCTTTTGCATACTTGTTCATCCAAGTTCTTTCATGTTTTTCAGGTTGGGATGGCTGCAAAGAGTAGATATTCAGTAGTACGGTAGTACTGAACTTCAGTACATCCCTCCAATCAGTTGGTCCCTAATCCATTCAAGGTGGGTCCTAATTAATGTGATTTTTATTAATATTAACAAATAGCACTATATGATTGGAGGAATGCACTGAAGTTCAGTAGTACGGTAGTATTGAACTTTTATCCCACATACAGAATATTAGAGCTGATCCTTAATGTCCAATGATCATGGTTGAGCCACTTTGCATCCTGTAATTCCCTGATCTAAAGAGAAAAAAGATGTCAAAGATGGTAATAGTAGCATTTAGAACTTGTCACGCTTGAAAAGCCCACTTCTGTTGTGACCTTGGAGCAATCAGGGGATCTAATTTCCAAATATTCAGAGATTTAAAATACCCAACACCATTTTGACAGCATATGAAAGCCAAGCTAACTGTTGGAGGTTTAAAACAGACCTAATAAGATCTGATAAGATATTATTAGTGTTTTTAGTTTTTGAAATTTCTTCCTTATTGCTGCTCCCTTGTGTCACACTAGATTTTGGGAGCAAATAAGTAATGGATTATCCTTTCCTACTTTTTTAAGGGATTCTAGTGGCAATCTTGTTATTCAAAGGAAACCAGATACAAATAACAACTCTGGTAAGTTATACTCCCTCCAGTTCACAATATCTGCTTCGTTGGGTAGGTGCGCACAGACAAAAAACATTATTAATTCACCTTAAACTTAGAAAAATATGAGATTAAAAGACTAAATTACCCTTACTAATTAATTATGCCTACTTATTCTTTCTCCATTAATCTTCTCTTGGGAATAGGTATTAGGTAGGGATAAAATTGTAAAAAAAATAATTAATGTTTTCTTGATTTTGTAAAACAGCAGATATTTTGAAACATAGAAAATCCCCCGACAAAACAGATATTATGAACCAGAAGGAATACTAACAAAGTAATTTTCAAGTATATATATCGTTAAAATATTCCCTGCAATTACTCTCAATTCTATCTTATATTAAACTTAAGACACAAAGTAGAAATAATAACATCACTCACAAGAATTCGAACCACTTCATTCCTCCACCAACCAAGAGAGTTTGTAAATGGCCAAAAAAAAACAAGAGAGTTTGTAAACCACAATAGCCTAAATATAAAAAAGTGCTCATGAGAAGGCATAGTTCAATTCAGGCTTCATAGGGAACATTTTTACTCGTGAATAAAGAGAACAAGAAACAGGATAACAAGAGCTTTTCTTACCAAAATCTTCCCTTGAACCAGATCAACTTCTGATGCAGAACAATAACTTATATTCATAAGTGGACACTGTAAAAGAAATGAAGAAGGAAAGAGATGTGAAAACAAAATGAAAATGTCAAATTCATCAGTCTTGATTGGCCAAGACTCATTTGCAGCATATCTGGCATCAGTGTATACAGATGGTGTAGAGTACAAAGCATTAACACGTCCATCCTTAAGTTGTCCAATAAACCATTTATCAATCACTGAGTTCAGAAAGATTAAAAAAAGAAATGAAAGGATGTGAATCTTTGGAGTTGTCCAACAAACCATTTCTCAGTTGAATTTATATTCTTTTACATTTCTTAGGTTACCATCATAAAATCATATTACTGTAGGAAAAAAAATGATCATGAGAACTGAATATACAAAATTCATGGAGCTACTTGACATAGTGAATAAGTTTGTCCATATTGATACTAGAATCAGTTTGACAAGTACAACAAATATTGCTAATCTTCAAACACTTGATGAATGATGATATTGTTTATCATTGTACTATTTAAAAAGCCAATACCATAGCCTCTCCTCTCTTCTAAATTATTTCCCCACAGTTAGATATGACAAACAGAAGGCTTACTCAGTTTTGGTTGAATATCTTTGGTGCGCCTGGATGGGGAGCCATTTTCTCTATTCTCTCTAGTGATTGCTCCTCCAATTTGAATTTCGAGTTTCGACAACGAAAATGGTTTTCTTCCTCAAGACAATTCTCGCTTCCGCAAAGGACAGTAAGATAACTATACAGAGTTCAGAGAAGGAAGAAGTGATTTGCTTTTTGATATGAGATTTAGACTAGGGCCATTGGGCAATCAAAAGGCAGATAAAACTTTATAACTTAAGATTATGGGGAGCAATCCTTTTATAAAGTTCAAGGATAGAAGTTTCATTATTCTCCTTCCCAGGCATAGTTTTTCTACTGGAGGAAATGAAGATGAATTGAAAAGGAAACTGGATAAAGTAAATAACTTGTTAAACAATTGTTGGACTTGAATTGAATATTGAGTAATGAGTAGCACATAAACTCTAAATGACTGAAAGTTGTATTCAAACAAACCTTTCCATTTGCATACTCATATTTATGGCATTTCTATTTACCTCTTACCAACTGTTGTCAGCCATCATGAAGAAGTTGAAGAATTAATGTAGTGTATGTGTAGTTCATACAGTGGTGTATTATGATAACTTTGCATTATTCAAAGCAGAATAACAAGTTTGAGTTGGATAATAGATGTCCGTTCTTCCATGATAGCTACTAAATCATGATTTAAAAAATCTTTGTCTCCCTCTTCCATAAAGTGATGCAGAATTTCAACGGGGTGTATATATCTTCCTTTCATGCCATTGCCATTGCCAGTGCCATTTTCTATTTTTTCTTTTTTTGGTTTGTAAGATATTATATTATCAGGGTAGTAAATTATACTAGTGAATGTACTGTTGAATTGGAAAGAATAATTGACGAGGACGCATTGTACCCTTCAAGAAATAAGCACTAAAAGTCCCAAAGTTTCAAAGCCAAGAGATATCAAGGAAACAACAACAGCAAAAAAATTTTACTTCATCTTTGAAGGTCACAATAATTGATTCAGCCACTATTGGCATGTGTCCTATAAATCTACAATTGCCTCTTACCACTATTTAATGAATGTCTTCTCTCTCTTTAGGATTGTTAAGAATCTTCTCTTTCAAGGAGGAACTCTCATAGTAGGTAAAATATGTTGGTTACATATCATATCTTACTCGTTTTCATGTTGTGATCTTCCATAAGAGCCCGTTTGGATAAGCTTGTGGAAAAAGGACTTTGTTTATCAAACTTTTTAAAAAAGATCTTTTAGCTAAAGGACTTCTATTTTATGTTTGGAAATTATAATATAAAAGAACTTGTATTTAAAATGAATAGCTTTTACAAGTGCTTTAAGTTGAAGCTCTATTCTTCAACTTCTTAAAAAAGGCATATTTTAACTTTTTTTTAACTTCTACTTTTTCTAAAAAAATTTACCCAAACAAGTTTTATGTTTATAAAAGATTTTTTTTAATTAAAAAAGTCCTTTTTGGATAAAAGAAGTCTATCCATCTATCCTGAAATAATTCATCTGATTTCCCATCTATCCTTTTTTTTAACTGCTTTTCTTTTCTCTCTTCTTGAAATAATTCATCTGATTTCCCATCTATCCTTTGTTCTCATGTGAAATATCATTAGAAATATTTACTCAATTATGGAATCACAGTAATCCATGCAAATCACACCGTACAGTTTGGAGTGAATGTGGTGCACATCACATTGGTATTGCCAATATGAAAAATTGTATGCATATGAAGAAGTTGCTCCTTTTGAGTTATTCTAATGTTAACATACTTGTGTTATTAAGGGGAAAAGATTTTATTATCTGAAGCAAGTACAGGTGGTCTGGTCTTGTAATACTTTGGCCTCTAGTCTTTTTCCATGGTTGAGAGTTAAAAGGAGACACGAGGAACACCTTTCTGATGAATAACAAATTCACTTTGCTAATCATTTATAGCATGTTGAAGCTTTTATGTTTGTTGGTGAGTGCATCTAGTTTCATATTTTTGTTCCTTATATGTGACAGAAACACGTGGAAATGACTATTTTTAAGTTCTGCTATTTGTTTATCAGGTGTACCATCCTTGCTTTCCTTACTTTTGAGCCTGATGGAAACTGGAGAATTGTTCTACTACCCATATAGTGTCTCAATCATATTTACTTAGCATCTGGAGTAATTATGGACGGCCTGCAACTTGTTTTCCCAACACCTCTTAAGAGGGCTAAAATTGATCAGCATAAGATAGTTAACAGAGTTTCTAAACTGAATGAAATATTTGGGAATTCTTGTTCCCATCAATTGACCTGCAGTAGTTAATTCATCTGATATGTTCATGAGTAATTCTAAAGAAGACAAATCTGTGAAGAAATATCCATGGAAAAGGGCAAAAAAGATAGAGCAAGAAGCAGTCAAGTGATATAGTGGCTCAACTGAAACTAAAGTTCTTCCAGAGGTATACAGCCATGTAAGTTTGACTTCTAAAATTTGTGGAAGCAAATCATGTGGGACTTGCTATTATCATATACTACCGGAACCGAATTTTCATCTTCTGATCATAGATTAATAAAAAATGATTCTAAAAGGCCTGAGGTTGATGACAGAACCAATCTCACTTCAATATAATGAAGTGCATCCTAAAAGTTTTTCATCCAATTTGAAAGACTCTTCGATATTGGCTTCAGTTTCTGGTGCTTCAAATAGTGATAAAAAGTACAAATGATGGTACTGCGGGAAAGCAATCCAACAATGCACAAGTAGCAGAATTGGTTGTTCAAAATCACCTAGTTCAAATTCAGGAGATTAGAGTACTTTTAATCAAAGCTTATTAAACGGTGTTGGCAATGACAATGATCATACTGAAGGAATTAAGCACAGTGCACCAAATTGCAGCAGTAACAAGAGAGTCAAGCAAAAGAGAACGTCCCAGAGTTCAAGTGTCAACAAATTTGGAAGAATTGGAAATTTCCAAGGCCGTACAGGGAAGGAAAACAGCCATTTTGTTTAGCAAAAGGTTCAGAAGAATAATTCTGATGAATGCAATGGTGATTCAAAGAGAGTAAATCCAACATTGTCAGTTTGATTCTACTTTAAAAAGCACACGTTCTGTTAACAGAAATTGTAAGTTTGTTGGTGCAAATAGTCTATCTAAAACAGAGGAAAGGAAACTCTTAAATAACTGTGCAAAAATTAGCATTCAACTGAATGATATTTCATATTTCACATATATCATCTCAGGAAAAAAGTTAAGTGTTCAGCAGCATCTCTGGATCTCATTCTCATATTAATTCTCCAAAGGATAGACTTGAAACCAACAGAATTGAACAGGTAAAATCTGAATCAGTTTGAATGTGCACAAGTTCATCTTGAGGATTCAGAACTATCAAAGGAAGTTCACCATAGCATTTCAACTGTGAACAATCAAAATACAGAAAAACAGGATGGTTCATTGTCAATGCCATGTGACCACATGAATCAATCTAGTGTGTTATCATCTTTCAAGTCACAAGGTTGTTCAAACTTCAAACAGACAAAGAAGTTTCTCAAGTCTCAAGCTAAAAGTAAAATTCTTAATGTCCTTTATAGCTAACATGTGATATTAGTGTGGTGGATGCAAACTGTCATCCAAGGAGATAAGAAACACCTCTCAGAAACGGCCATTTTAAGAAAGTACAATACAAAGGAAAATTACATATTAATTCCTCTCAACAAATGAACTAGGAAGGGCAGCCAATCATTCCGTATAAGTTCCGTATGAACACAAAGTTCATAAGGGCAACTAACCATTCCGTAAGAGCAACCAACCATTGTGTACGAGCACAAATCTCGTAAAGACAACCAACCATTCTATATAAGTAATGTATGAACACAAAGCTCATAAGGGCAACTAACCATTCCGTATGAGCACAAAACATGCAAGGGCAACAAACCATTCCGTATGAGGGCCACCAACCCTTCCAATTGAGCACATATCTTGTAAAGACAACCAATCATTTTGTATAAGTTTCGTATGAACACAAAGCTTATAAAGGGAAACTAACAATTCCGTATGAGCACAAAGCTCATAAGGGCAACAAACCATTCCGTATAAGTTTCGTTTGAGCACAAAACTCATAAAGGTAACCAACATTCCTTTTGAGCACAAAGCTCGTAAAGGCAAACCAGCCATTCCGTGTAAGCACAAAGCTCTCAAAGCAAATCAACCATTCCATATGAGCACAAAGCTCATAAGGGCAACTAACCATTTTGAATAAGCACATAGCTCATAAGGACAACTAGCCATTTTGTATGAACACATAGCTCATAAAGGCAACAAATCATTTTGTATGAGCACAAAATTTATAAGGGCAACTAACCATTTCATATGAGCACAATGCTTGAAAGGGAAATTAACTGTTTTGTATAAGCACTAAGTTCTTGAGGGAAACCAACCATTTTGTATGAGCACATAGCTCATAAAGGCAACAAACCATTTTGTATTAGCAGAAAACTCATAAGGGCAACTAACCATTTCGTTTGAGCACAAAGTTTAGAAGGGAAACTAACCATTTTGTATGAGCACATAGCTCATAATGGAAACTAACCATTTTGTATGAGCACATAGCTCATAAAGGCAACAAACCATTTTGTATGAGCACAAAACTCACAAGGGCAACTAACCATTTCGTATGAGCACAATGCTTGTAAGGGAAATTAACCGTTTTGTATGAGCACAATGCTTGTAAGCGAAATTAACCGTTTTGTATGAGCACAAAGCTCTTAAGGGCAACCAACCATTTCGTATGAGCATAAAGGATTGTTTGTTAGCCATAATCTTTAAAGGAATGAAAGAGGTATTGAGACATTCCCATGGATGGCAATGTTTGGTACAAAGATTGCTACATTCCCTTCTCTATTTTATCTCATACCAAACTTAATCATCACATTCCCATTCCCACTCTCATTCCCACTCCCTCAAATAAATCCACCAACCAAACGAGTCCTAAAGCTCGTTCACAAGGGTAACCAACCATTTCGTATTAGCATAAAGCTCATAAGGTAACTAACCATTTTGTATGAGCACAAAGCTCATAATGCAATTAACCATTTTGTATAAGCACAGAGCTAACTAACGATTTATTTCAAGAAGAAATTCAAACCCATTGAATTTCAAAAATATAATACCTTACGTAAAAGGAAAGTTGTTCACAGAGGGGAGGACTTTCATAAGACTTCAGTCTAGTACTACATAAAGCTCATAAAGATAACTAACATTTTGTATGAGCACAAAGCTCATAAAACAACTCATAGAAAATAGGGATAACTAACCATTTCAGTATAATAAAACAATTTAATCCTTTGCATTTCATAAAGAAAAAACCTTTAAATAAGAAGGAAGTTCATAGAGGGAGAAGCATGAAACATATGTTCTTCTTTAACCTCCACTAGTTTCACCTCCTTCACTCCTTTCAAATGTATACAATTTGATTACCTCTCTTCCCTTTCAACTGTTGTGAATCTAGACCACTCACTTTCAATTTCACTTTCACACTTCAAAGTGGACACAAGGGTGTTTTGCTGTAGATATATTGAAACTATAAAACAAAAGAACTTTCATTACTTTCCTCATTCATGAACAAATAAACAATATACATACATGTTTATATGAGATATATTAAAGTTAGATTGCAACAATATAATGATGATGAGAAGCTAATTCCAAGAATATTTCCCCATAAGAATGAACAACCTTCTAGCCATTGATCATAGTTAATGCAGCAGAAGATGCTTACACATGCCATTAGATGATCCATTAAAACATTATTCCCACGAAAATAAATAGAAGCATCTCCAAACATTCGAGATAAGCTTTTGTTCTTTGTGACTTTATAATTATCTACTGAACCGAATCTCCATCCTTAAGAAACCCTTGTCTTGGTTCAAGGTTGTACTTCAGCATTAAAACTTACTAGATTTAAAACAACACCCTCTCATGGCACTTCTGCTCAATTTCATTTATTTGACACAACTTGGTCATTATCAACAAAGGGTACAAGCATATAATGGCATGAATTATTGATCAAGTTCATTCTTATAAAGCATGAAATTCAAATTTCTTTGTAAGAGAAATACCATTTATGGGCTGGATTAACAGATCTGGGACTTATTTCGAGGGCAAGGAAATCATGCATGCATCAATGGGAGGAAAATGGCTCTTTGATATATATACACAATAAATATTGACCAAATAGTATACTATTGTTATGCCTCGGTTAGACCTCAGAGAGTGAAAACAGAGCACTATTTTATCATGATGGGTCAAAAGTAAGCCTATTATCTTTGTATATCCCACCTGCAACATAATCCAACATTTACAACAAGCATTAAACCACCTTAGGACATCACCCATCTCCAACAGTAGACAACAGTACAAAAAGTTTCATGTAACAAAATCTCTAATAGAAGTACGAATCACCAAGCAATTTGGGAAAGACTGGAATCAATAATGTTCAGCCTAAATATAGGCTTTATTTTTTGTCCCTAAACAAGTGATTCATAAGATGAAAATAAATAGCTTAAAAAGCAGAGTTTAACTCAGTCAAAGTATGCTGCAACTAGATGCAGAAAAAAGTTGATGAAAAACCAACAATTACAGAATGCAAAACAAAGTATATCCTTTGATCTTTGTGCTGTCTCAACCAAAATCACAATACTGAAGCATTTGACCAACCGGAAAACAGAACAAAAAGAGAGATTGAGTTAGGGCAACAAACTAGTAACGTTACCGACTTCAGATCGGTGTCCTAAAAAATCTTGGAATCTGACCATCGAACCTGTGAATGAAATTGCCTTGATGATTTCCCCTAAAAACCCTAAAAGCCTGAAACTGAAAGAGCAAGATACGTTAGGCCTGGACTATTGAGTTCAAACTTCAAACCCTAACGTCTCTAAAGTTTTCTTCTGGAATCTTGCGTATCGAAGTTTATCAATCATCACTCATAAAAGTTGTAATCAGTCATCTAATTTGTACAGAACAGAAAATCATTCATAAAAAATTTTCATGAACTCACGTGAGCGGAGCGGCATCTTCCAAAGGGCATTCGCTTTCGACCATCTTCTTCATGGCTGTGAGACATTGTTTCCTAGAGCGGTGGCGCCTTATAATCAAGATTCAAGACACTAACCGCCTTAGTCTGATGCACCAAAACAAAATCTGCATAAAATCGATAATTGATTCTTCCCAATTAGACGATTTGTAAATTTGGAAGATCAGAAGACAAATCGTTTTTCAGTAACTCTATGCATCGTTTTTCTGCTCTTATAAACTTTCCTATTTCATGAAAAAGAAAATCAGAAAACAAATCAATTAAATAAACTCTATGCGTCTTTTCTTTGTTATAATTTTTTACGAAAACGTTCACTAATGACAATTTTGCATAAATTACAAAGATTTTAGTTCAATTTTTATTATTTGAAGTTTATTTACATATTCATAATGTGACGTGCATTTCTGCTTAATAATAATAATAAATTTATTCACAGGTTATACTTTTCATAATTATTTTATAATCAAATGAAATCAATTTATAAATAAAGGCTAGATATAGTTGGTATAAAAATAGCCCAACTTCACACATAATTACTTATAGATATTCTATTTTTTTTAAGCAAGATCTAGATTTAATATTTGTGTTTGAAAAAAAACTTGTTGAGAGAGCTCTACCTCCATTATGAAACATCATCTAGCTTAAATTAAAAGAAAAAATTAAGGTAAAGTTCATTAGGTGTTTGCTATAAAGTTCACCAATCATAAATTGTATTTTTACTCTCTCTCTTCTTTGATTGGTTGTATAATTTATTGTCTTTTATGCTCTCTTTCTATAATGATTGGTTATACAAAATTTTCTTGCCACATGTGTAAATTTTATTGGAGAACTTTATAGCAAGCACCTGAACTTTACCTTAATTTAGTCCTAAACTAAATTACTTCTAACAAATGAATACCGGTAAAAAAAAATCGACTTCAAAAAAAATGACAAAATTAATATATAAATAATGTAACACAAAAACATCTACATAAAAATTTGTCATGGACAACTTTTGTCTACATAAATCAATTAGATATGAGTTAATATTTCTCATATTAATAAACATTTTGAAATCGTCAGTGAAGTGTATTTTTTTTTCTTAAAATCTTAATTATGAATTTAATTGGATCAACAATTCTTTAAATATTTTGTTTTAGCTTAAAAAGCTTACATAACAATTTTATCAAAAACAGGCCAAAAAAATGGCTCTGCTACCTTCTTCTTTCAACGTTCATTGCCTCAATGTTGCCTCAATTGCGCGCTCTTCTTCATCGCATTTTGGTCGTTGTCGTTTTTCTTTCTCTCACACACGACCTATTTGTTGTTCTCTCCCTCCTGCTGTGGAGCAATCTAGATCAACTTCTTAGGTTTTTTTGTCTTTTCTTCCTTGCTTTACTTTACATTCAATTCTTATGATATTGATCTAATGGATGTTAATGTCTTTACAGTTGCTGAGCGAGACATTACACTCAATTCTTATGATATATTGCGATCTGTTTTATTTTACTGCCTTATCTATTTAATGAATTAGTAGCGGATGAGTAAGTTTATGCTTTTAAAGCGGTCTATATAAAAATTTTAGAAAATTCTAATAACACTAATGGTCAAGATTATAAGTATAAGTAGAATGAGTGATTCAAGACACCTCAGTGTTTTTTTTTTTTTCAGGTTGTATTGTTCTTAGCATAGGAAAGTAGAGGAAGCATGGTTAAATTTGATGTTATCTTGAATCATATGTAATATGGATGATTGCTCAAGTTTTATGCACTTTTTTCTCAAACATGGCACAAGAATGTTGTTTGCAGGGTCCTTATCCTTGTTATTTCCCATTCTGTAAACATTATTGCATTATGTTTTACACTTTTACTTAATTTGCTACTTTACTTGAGGAACAAGAAATTTCACATTCAGTTTTGTTGTCTACATGTGATGGAGTTTTGGATGCATATCAATATGTTCACTTAATATTGATTTCTGAGGTTGTTTATTGGAACCAATAACAATTATTTTGAATTGGTCACTCAGATTGGGGATAGCTTGTTCTACTCCAGAGCACATTGGGTTAGTAAATCTTTGATTGCTTGGAATGTGGATATTGGGGATGGTATTTGCTATCAACTTGCTAGTAGGGATGCTTCTTTGTCCATTGCAAATAATGAAATTCAAGGTCCAAATTGAAAAAAATTGTAATCCTGTTATGGTCATTACAGCATATTGAAGAAATAATAGTGTTTCTTATGTACAAGTGAAGATGTGGAAATTAAGCTTGAAGAAGATAGGGCTAGCCTTCCTACAAATGTAAATTGTTCTTGCTTGCAAAACCTTTAAAATTTATTGAAATATCGGGCTTGTTAAGGTGTTGATTACATTATGATTTTATTGCGTGTGAGAATTTTGTGGCTTTCATATATGGTGGGAAATGGATTGTAATCGCCATTTACTTACTGCATCAACAAATTTATTGTTAGGTGGTGAAAAATTTTCCACATATTCGATATTACAAAGCTTTAAAATTGCCACCTGATTTGGACGTCAAGCATCTTCTAAAATGCTAGTTAGCAGTTGTTACTTATGATTGTGAGTCCTCCTCTCTTCCTCATTTTGTAATGGCATGCAAAAGTAGATTTTTGTCAGACAGTAGCTTCACATGAAGCATCCACTTTCTTTGAGTTCGAGCAACTGCTTTAATGGTTATAGGACTACTTACTTAAACATAAAGTTTTACCTCGAACTGCTTTAATGACTATAGAACTACTTATTTAAACATAAAGTTTTACCTCATAGTTTGGTTTCTTTAATGATGGTGGGTCAAAGGTTTATTTTGATCTTCTATGTTTCACTCAAGTCTCAAATTAGTCCGTTATGTTTCAAAAGTTTTAAATTAGTCCTTTATGTTATCTAAAAGTTCTAAATTGATCCTTCTGTCCAAATCCGTCAATTTCTTAAGTTAACTGCTGACGTAGCATGCTGAGGTGGATACATAATCTCTCATACGTGTTAAAATATTCAACAACTTATCTAGAATTCTCCAAGCTTTGACAATGATGAAGGATTATTCTAGAAATATCTAGTGGAAGCAAGAGTCATGAAATTGTGATTAATTTAATAAGGTGGTAGTGAGGAAAAATCTAGAGATGAAAAAAAGTAAAATTTCTAGAATTTACTAACAATAAAAAATTATGGCGGTGGACAACATAAACCGACATCGAGCACCTATAAATATGTAATAGTGTAAGCATTAAGTGTGTGCAGAGAAAGAGTGAAGAAACACAAGTGTTTGAGTTAAGAAAGTGTGTGAGTGTTAGTAAGAAGTGAGGTGTGTGCGTGAAAATTAAGTGTGTGAGAGTGAAACGTGAGCTACTGTAAGTGAGAGCATAAAGTGAGAGTGTGAGTTAGTGTTAGTGTAAATTATAATTGTGTCTTGTGTAATACAAAAGTCATTTCAGTTTAGTCCCTACTCTAAGATCTTCTCAAATTCTATAAGTGGTATCAGAGCCGGGCTCGTGTGATCGCCACTCGGTGTTGGAGTAAGCAGGTACGTGTTCGTGCATAAGATCGGGGATCGCTGTACGAGGAGATTCTGTCGGAATACAGTCAGGGACTGTAAAGTTACTTGATCAGGGATCGAGAAGTCATGACGGAAGTGTAGGGCACGGTCAAGAGGATGGCAGACATGGGAAGCAGCGTTAACGGTATGGAAAAATTAAATAGTAATAATTATAATAGTTGGAGTACACGTATGAGATTTTACCTGCTTAGTCAAGATTTATGGAGTCTTGTCGGAGGGGAAGAAACCCAACCTCCAACTGAAGGAGAAGATCTTAAGAAGTGGAAGGTTAGAGCGGGTAAGGCGATGTATATGCTGTCGGTGACGGTGGAAGACGACATACTGCAGCACATTAAGGAGGCGAAGACGCCCAAAGAAGCATGGGACACTCTCACAGGTTTGTACGCACGCACAAATGACGCTAAGCTCCAGCACTTGGAAAACGAGTTGTTATCATTGTCACAGCAAAATATGACAATTGGTGAGTATTTTACCAAAGTTAAATCAATATGCCAAGAAATTTCTAAATTAGATCCTCAGAATCCTATAACAGAAACAAGGATGAGGAGGATCATTGTGCACGGGCTACGCCCTGAATTTCTTGGCTTAGTTACGGCTACTCGAGGTTGGGCAAAGGAACCAACCTTGATTGAGTTAGAAAATATCTTGGCAAATCAGGAGGCTTTAGACAAACAAATGTCTAAAGCATCTGTTCAAGAGGAAGATAAAGCCCTATTCAGTGGTAAAGGGGCTAAGGGGAGGGTCACAAAGAGTAGTGTGACCGAGGAAACGTCCAGGGGACGAGGTGGTTGGCGAGGCAGTCAACAAAGATGGAGCTCGAAGCCAGGGGGAGCTCAGCGAAGCCAAGATGAAGAGAGCCGTAACGAGAGGGAGAAATATCGACAGGAAGGTCGATGTTACAACTGCGGGAGAAAGGGCCATTTCGCCCGAGAGTGCTGGAGGCCAAAGCGTACGGAAGGGAATGCGGTGACGTATGCACAACAAAACAGTAAAGAAGAAGAATTGAATTTTCGGCCATCTAAAGGGTCAGAAGAGATCGCAGCGTCCTGCATCGAGGAAAAAGAAGATGAGATGGCGTTGGTTAGTATGAACAATAATTCTGTCAACTACAAAGAAGATTGGATCATAGACTCAGGGTGTTCCAATCATATGACAGGTGATAGAGGTAAGCTTTCGGCAGTGGAAGAGTATAAAGGAAGTCGAGTTGTAGTAACGGCTAACAACTTGAGATTGCCAATAGCGCACGTTGGCAGTACTACTATGGTCCCCCGATATAGTTCGGAGCAGGTAAAGCTGCAGAATGTCTACCATGTACCGGGGATGAAGAAGAATCTCTTATCGGTGTCACAGCTCACATCAGAAGGGAAATTTGTCGTGTTTGGGCCGAAGGACGTTAAAGTGTATAGAAGTATCAATCCCACCAGTGCACCGATTATGGAAGGAAGACGAGTCAAGTCGGTCTACGTGATGTCAGCACAGGAAGCATACGTAGACAAGACAAGAAAGAACGAGACAGCTGACTTGTGGCATGCAAGACTCGGTCATGTTGGCTATCACAAATTGAAGGTGATGATGAACAAACAGATGCTCAAGGGATTGCCTCAGCTAGAAGTTCGAGATAACGTCGTGTGTGCTGGATGCCAATACGGTAAAGCGCATCAATTACCATATGAAGAATCCAATTTTAGAGCGAAGGCACCATTGGAGCTAGTGCACTCGGATGTCTTTGGACCGGTGAAGCAACCATCGGTCAGTGGGTACCGGTACATGATCACATTCATAGATGATTACTCAAGGTACGTGTGGGTAGATTTTATGAAGGAGAAATCAGAGGCATTATCTAAGTTTAAAATCTTCAAAGAGAAGAATGAAGGAGAAGTGGGTCATAAGATATTGTGCCTACGTACGGACAACGGGGGAGAGTATACGTCAAAAGAATTTTCGGAGTACCTGAGACAGAATAAGATTCGGAGACAGTTGACTTGTCCAGGAACACCGCAGCAGAATGGAGTTGCTGAACGGAAAAATCGACATTTGGCAGAAATATGTCGAAGCATGCTGCACGCAAAGAATGTGCCACCACGGTTCTGGGCAGAGTGCATGAAGACGACTGTTCATATCATCAACAGGCTACCTCAGGCAAAGCTGGGCTTTGTGTCGCCTTATGAGAAGCTATGGCGAGTTAAACCTACGGTAAGCCACTTCCGGGTGTTTGGCTGTGTATGTTACGCGTTCGTACCTGATCATTTGCAGAGCAAGTTTGATAAGAAAGCAGTACGCTGCATATTTGTTGGCTATGATAATGAACGAAAGGGTTGGAGGTGTTGTGATCCGACAACTGGACGATGTTATGTGAGCAGGAATGTGGTGTTTGATGAAGCGTCGTCATGGTGGTCACCGCAAGTCACAATGCTACCCGATTCAAAGGTGATTGAAGAAAAGTTGCAGGAAAAAGCAAGTAATGGTGAGGATGATGAAAGTCAGGAATCAAGTCCTGTTAATACTGGTGATAATCATTCAAGAGAGAAGAGTCTATGGAAGACTGGTGTTCACGTTACGGCAGAAGATGCGAGACCCAGTCAATTTGAGAAACCAGAAGAAATTAGAGAAGAGATTCTTCCACCACAACAAGAGTTGAGAAGATCGACAAGACAAAGGAAACCAAATCCGAAATATGCTAATATAGCATTAGTGGAAGATCGAGTTAGAAGTTTCAACAATCAACCGAATACAAGGAAACGCCAAAGGATGAAGACTTGAAGAACAACTTTTAGAGAGATAAGTTGTTGAGGGGGAGTGTTAAAATATTCAACAACTTATCTAGAATTCTCCAAGCTTTGACAATGATGAAGGATTATTCTAGAAATATCTAGTGGAAGCAAGAGTCATGAAATTGTGATCAATTTAATAAGGTGGCAGTGAGGAAAAATCTAGAGATGAAAAAAAGTAAAATTTCTAGAATTTACTAACAATAAAAAATTATGGCGGTGGATAACATAAACCGACATCGAGCACCTATAAATATGTAATAGTGTAAGCATTAAGTGTGTGCAGAGAAAGAGTGAAGAAACACAAGTGTTTGAGTTAAGAAAGTGTGTGAGTGTTAGTAAGAAGTGAGGTGTGTGCGTGAAAATTAAGTGTGTGAGAGTGAAACGTGAGCTACTGTAAGTGAGAGCATAAAGTGAGAGTGTGAGTTAGTGTTAGTATAAATTATAATTGTGTCTTGTGTAATACAAAAGTCATTTCAGTTTAGTCTCTACTCTAAGATCTTTTCAAATTCTACAATACGTGTATAAGATTGTAGAATTTGAGAAGATCTTAGAGTATGGACTTAACTGAAATAATTTTTATAATACACAAGACACAATTATAATTTTCACTAATACTCTCACTCTTTATGCCACTTACTAGCTTTCTCACGTCACTCTTACTTTCACTCACAGTAGCACACCTCTTCACTCTCACACTCGCACTCACGCACACACCTTACACTATCTCACTCACTTGCACTTTCTTCACTTCTAAGCACACTTTCTCAACTTACACACACACTACATGCTTCATCTATTTATACTAGGCAATGTCGGTTTTCCTTCTTTCACCGCCTCAATATTTTATTGTTAGTAAACTCTAGAATGTAATCCTTAATTACTGCACCTTCTAGAGTTATTATGTTCCAGATTTTTCTTGCCGCCTCTGTCAATTTTTCTTCAACAAATTATATGATATTTTTAACTCATTGCCTAGTATTTTCTAGACTTGGAAAACTCTAGATAAGTTGCTGAATATTTTAACAAAGATAACTGACGTGACCTTAGATACACCAAAAAATTCAAACGGCGTTGTTTAAGCAAAAAATAAAATCATGTGAGAGGACCAATATGAAACTCTAATGAAACATAAAGGACTAATATAAAACTTCAATGAAACATAAAAGACCAATATAAAACTTGAATGAAACATAAAGGACCAATATAAAATTTTAATGAAACCTTATGGACAAATATAAAACTTTTGGGAAACATAAAGGACTAATATAAAATTTTTGAAAGATAAAGAACCAATTTAAAATTTAGGTGAAACATAGAGGAACAAAATGAGCATTTGACCATAATGGTAAATTATAGTGTGATGTTGATAAAAAGGATTTTTTTTTTTGGTAAATTATAGTGTGATGTTGATAAAAAGGATTTTTTTTTTTTTGTAAATTGTTAATTTATCATGGATGCTGCTATGACTTGTAAAACCTTTTTGCTGTGTATGCCTTGTATTATTTGTGCCTTGGAACAAAGTACAAGGCCTATGGGAAGAATCGAATGGTGATGATGACTCACAGATTTGCTGCGTCAACGGTGCAGGCACATTGGAATCTTCTTTCATGGAGATTTCTTAAATTAAATGTTGATACAAGCATTAGAGAAGAGAGAAGGAGCCAAGTAAATATTGCTTTAACGAATCAATTGTCCCACCCTTTAAGCTGATTACAAGTCAGTCAAGAAATTAATTACCCTGTTCAACATTGGCAGTTGGTAGTTGATACACTAGTTTCAACCAAAAAAGTATATCTTTGACCAAAATATGAAAACTAGAGTTTCTTCCTTTAACCAATAACGTTGCAGTTAATTTAAACCCAAAAAAGGGGAAAAAAATAGAGAATTAAATGACACGACAGGAGCTCATGCTTCAAACATAAATTTATAATCAACTCGAAACTATGAGCGTATAGCACAACCAAATAAGCTTAGATCTCGATCTCATTACAAAGATATTAACAAACCTGAATCAATAACAACCACACTAGCTGCAGATTACAAATGTAAACTGCCAAAAGGAGGTGAAAATGCTACCTATACAATAATACAATCACACAATCACTCAAAGAAAAAGCTCATGGTTAGCCCGAATCTAAGTGTCATCCTTTGCCTGCCTTTATCCATCTCCTTCAGGCAGAGAAACTTAAAAGTCTAGTAGGTCAGAAGCACACTGATTCCTTCCTTACATTTTCTTCTTACCCTCAAACTTACAGGAAATATCAGTAATAATGGTCGTCAGCATGCCAGTTACTATCTTATAATCAATTGGAATATGATAAGACATAAAAAAATAAAAAGGGAAAGGGCAGAAGAATGATGATGCCTATAAGAGTTTACTCCACAGTACTGCTGCAATAGAACTTTTGTCATTGGGTGCTGCGTGTTAACCCTCCCCGTGTCACATTTCTGCGCAAATGGAAGACGTAAGAGTTAGAAAGATGTGGCAAAAGAAGGAGGGATATTTAGGCCTTTGGCCTTTTATCTCTCAAAAGAATTCAAGTAACACAAGTACACATCTATTCACGTTTTAACCCTTCATTTCAATTTTATATATTGGAGCTGGGTTCTAGTTTTGTTAGTCAAGAAAACATAACTAATTGACGACGACAACAACAAACAACTTTTTTCTACTAAGTGGAGAAGACAACATAACTAATCGACATATTAAAATAAAACCCTTAAAAATTGCCCAAGTTACCTATGAGTCCTGATTAATGATAATTAAATATCAAACAATAATATGGATATACAATATACTGACATTTACATTTATAAAAAAAGAAACGGCCAACATAATCTATACTAGTAAATGCCATTGCCTGGACCCCATAAGGATAACAGAAAAGACTTCAGAGGACACAGCATTACAGCAATCAGATGTCATGAGTGGACACAGTATAAATTTTTAATGATTAATCAACTTTGAGCCCTTCTATTCAATCTGAAGGGTGAGCTATGCATTCAGGATAACGTCCTCTGGTGCTCATTATACAATATAAGTTAGTATATTATATCTAAAGACTAGAGAAGAACTGATTCTACGAAAGCAAGGAGATTTCAAAGGATTACTTTTCTTAGTCATAGGTAAATTTCAGGTCAAAACCCTCTTTTGGTCCCTTTGAGTTCATTTCAAATTTTTCTTTGGTTCCCAAAAGATTTTTGTTTGTTCAACACAAATCCATAAGTTTGTAAATATCTTCCAAGTACTTCTAGCTAACACCTTCAGGGCAAAACCGACACTCAGAAACCCAAACTGTCCGTGCAGAACCTTTGCCCCACACTCACCTTTCATACTGGCTCCATCCACATCATGCCTCTGTAAACACTTGCCTGGATGCGTTCGTCCCGGTTCATGCCCCCTCTCTTTCAATTTCTACTAGATTTTATTCTACCCTTTTATGTTTATTCTCAAAGAGCAAAGACAGAAGTGGTGAAGATAAGACTCTGAAGTGTGGTGAATAATCAAATAGAAGGAAGTCAACAATAGTGAAGTAAATCCAAGAAAAAAAAAAACTAGTGTAATATCAGCGGGAACAAGAGAAACTCAAATGACGCCAACCAGTGACCTTTCCAGTTCAAGTAGGCAATATTGGAGGTGTCTCCAGTGATCTTCACAAGGGGAATGATCTATGAAGCACAGACATTGACACGGACACAAGACACGAGGACACACCAAATTCTTAAAATCACAGGACACCAAATTCCAATGAACTAGAAGAAAAACAAAATTTTAGAAGAATGAAGGAAGGTGAAGGAAGAAGTGAGTCGAAGAAGAGAAGAGAGTTGAATAAGACGAAAGGGTGGATGAGAAGGGCAAGGTTGAAAATACATACAAGAGAGAAGAGGAAATGAGTCTAGGAGATGAAATGCACGCTTTCTTTTAGCAAATGTGAGGAAATGTCAAAACTCCAAAAATGATGAAAGCTGGCACATTTTACCTCTTTTTTCTAGAAAAAAAAATCATTTTGTCGTGCCCAACCCAAGCCCAGTCGTGCACGAGCAATGTCCATGACGTGTTCAACACGTGTCCAAGCCGAAAAAAATTATTTTAAATTGGACACATACGGACGTGTGTCAAACAGGTAAAGTCAGTGTGCCAGACACCGACACGTGTCCTACACGCCGACACGCTTTGACTTTGGAGTGTCTGTGCTTCATAGGGAATGATCAAATAGAAGGATACTAAGAAACAGAGTGATAATATTAATAACCGGGGGAAGACAGATGGATTCATATGGTTCAACGGTGACCTTTGCAATTCATGTAGACAAAATTGGAGTAGTCATCAGTGATCTGACCAAAGGAGGAGGAAATAATGGGAGTGACGAGAGAGAAAGCTTCTACACATTCAGGTGCTTAGGCATAAAAGATGCCAGCTAAGACAAATATTTGCCATGTAGAGGTCCATGTCAGTACTAATGGAGCTTATGCTAACAGTGTTAGACAAAAGAACTTATTTGGTGATGTGTAAAAAGTTATGGACTTATGTGGAACCCAAAAGAATTGGGGACTAAAGCATAACTTAAAATAAACTTATGGGACTAGAAGAGAGTTTTGACCTAAAATTTAACAGATTGTGGTAAATTGACCTTTTCAATCTTATTTGTGAACTAAATTGAAAATAGAAACGTGGACAATTCGAAGTGCAATCAATTAAGCTCCTAATGATGAAATCAAGGACTGTAAATCATGACTTCATATGTCATGTCATAACTTGAAAATTACATAATGTCAAAACAAGAAATTACCATAGAAATCTAGTGACTTGGTGTTTCAACAAATAAATGGAATGTAGCTTGAGTTTGGTAGAAATGATAGCATTGAAAGAGAAAATAAGGCCAACAAGAAAGTAAGAATTGTTCCAAGAAAGAGTAGTCGTATTTCAAGGGAAAAAAAGAAAGAAAAAGATAAACTAGCTGTTAGGAATAATATATATATATATATATTATTCCTAAAACTAGCCAAACATTTCATACTACAAAACCAGTGTGAGAGAATCCAAGTTCATGTAGGAGTATAATAAAAGTATTTAAGGGAGGGCAATTATAAACAAAACTATACTACAACAACAATCAAAGTCTTTCCCCACAAGATGGGGTCGGTTATATGGATCAAGCGACGCCAATGTGTCGCCTATAATTATTTCTATGATTAGGTTATTAGTAGCTAAATCCACCCTAATAGTTTCTCTTTTTTTTTGTCTTCCCCTACCTCTAATTATTGGGCTATCTTCCATCTGGTCAACTCTACGTACAGGAGCCTCTAATGGCCTTCTTTGCACATGACCAAACCACCTAAGGCGTGTTTCAACTAACTTTTCTAATCATAAAGAAAACTATGATAGCATAAATTGTAATTGATTGAACTTTAGGAAGATCTGAAACAAAATCATAACATATAATACTTAAGATGTTAGGCTTGTAGCAATTTTACAAAGAGCATCCTTGCCCAATGCTGGGAGGTTAAGTAGAAATTTGATAGATTAGTGATCAAGTCAATCTTAGAACACGTTGGCATTGTCTGATCCATACAGGCGACACCGCCTAGTGGGAAAAGGCTTTGTTTACACTTTGTTGTAGTGATCAAGTCAATCTAACTTAACAGAGCTGACCCATCTCACTAACAAAGAAAAACCAAATAATGAGTAATAACTATTAATAACTCTATCCATTGCACATAAATTCAATTAGAAACAAACCATTCTTTTTCCCATTAGTATTATATACTGTATGGGAACTAATCATGCCCGTGCACAATAAAATGGATGGCCGTGGACTCGCAACAAAAATACTGCTACCACTTGGTTGCATTTGCTTAAGGCCAGGGCCTTTTCTTAGTTCAGACTTCAATACCAAAACAAAGCAATAATATTCAGTATGCTGCACATTTTAACCTAAAGCCCAGCATCATAATTTAGTTTAACTCCCCATATGGAAGAGCCTAGTGAAATTTCCCTTGGAACCAATAGTGAAACAAGAAAATAGAACTAAAACAAAAATTTTAAAAGCTGGGCCCCAACCTCAATCATTTCCAAAAAGAAGCAAGCCATTGCAATCTATGAATCAAATAGGCATGGAATAATCATAGACTATGTCACTAATATGGGGGAAAAATCTTATCAGTACCTTCCAGAAATCAGCTGATGTTGAGCACTATTTACAGGGCCCTTTATATTACCAAAACGCTTTGCTCTGGTCTCTTGTTCTTTCTCCACACGCATGGCAGCTACCTCCTTCTCCATGGCAGCTACTTCTCTTCTCATCTTCTTTGCCTCAACTTCCATAGCTTTGGTCAATGTATCTACCTTCTTAGCTAACATCTGACAAATAGTGACCATTGGCAACAATCAGCTTAGATTACAATTTTTAAGTACTAAAATTATCATTCAAACAAGAGTATATACCTCAATGGCATCATCTTTGTCTTTCAGGCTTTGATCTTTCTCATGACCTGCTTTTCTCAAGGCTAAGACCTCTTTTTGCAGAAGATCATATAAAACAGCTGGAACACTATCCTCTGTATCCACCGACGGAAATTCATTTGGTTTATCATCTGAATTTCCTTTCCAGTTATCATTTGCCTCACTGTCTTTGGTTCCTTCAGAAGACTGGTTGAATGAATAACTTGGAGGTATTCCATTTAACAGAAGTTTACCCCTGTCCAGAGACCTTGTCCCGCCATCAAAAGATTTAGATGTGCCTTTAGCATGCCTCAAAACTGTGCTAGAAGATAGAGAAGATCTCAATTGAGATGATGGTGTTCTCTTAGATAAAAATCCATTAGCAGTTAGTTTTGAGATGTTATCAGCTCCGCCTAAGGATTGACGACGAGAAGGCCCATTGCTAACACTTCTTCCCTCTGTGGTACCACGACTACTACCGTTTGAAGTTCCTCTCAGACTCTCCTCTAGCACTTTAAGCCGTAATTGATATTTGTCCTGAAAATTGCAAAATGTTTACCTCAAATACTGGCAGATTTATATCCTAAGTTAATGTGGGGCTCTAGAACCAGATAATTACTTTCAACTGTGCTTCAGACTTGGCAGCACGCTCAACTATAGAAAGTTTGTCACGAAGTTGCTGCATCTCACCCTGTAAGAAAATAGTTCAGTAATCCATCGAAACTATAATAAATTGAAGCAAAACACAGAAGTTTTATCCTAAAGCTTCAATTCTTTTATATATATACATATATTAACAGTTAACCCTCAAGTCCAAAGGAGTTAGAAGAGTAAACAAAACAACATTTACCTGCAAGAATCGTCGTTCTTCAAGCCATTGTTTGACAGGCATCACTTTATCATTAGCATCCTTCCATTCGTTTGCCACTACTACAGCTACTCTGTTTGCTGTTACCTTAGCTCGGGCCAACTCACGGTCAAGAGTTTTCCTTTCTTCCTGAAGAATGTCAAACAATTCATGGAACATTTAATATTTTCCCAACAAGAGCAGTGAGCAGTGTACCAATCAAGAATAAAGTAACCAGAAGTGTGAACACGAAGGCACTTTACATTCATTTCTTGAACTTTCCGCTGATAGTCCCTCACAGCATTAGCAGCTGCTCCACCAGCAAGAACAGCCTCTTCTAGCTCCCTTACAGTTTGGGTAAGCTTTTCAACTTCTGCCACCTTCTGTCTATGCATTTTATCCAAAATTTTATTTTCTTCCTGAGAGACATTATCATGCAACCAGATGTAAGTAGTAAAATTTTATGATTAAGGTGCCAGGTAACATCATAGACGATTGCAAATACCTGACAAATCTCAATCTGCTTAACTAGCTCTTGGTTTTTATTTTGGAGATCATCCACCATGGAAGCCTTAGCCAAAGCGACCTGAACAGTCCTCTCAGCTTCAAGTAGCGCTGCTTCTTTAGATTTGGTAAGACGATCTAAAGCTTTGTTATCATCTTGCAATTTAGCAATCTGAAAGGAATAAATGGAAGGAAATGATGGCATCAATCACCTACGATAAGCCTTCAGTCCTCTCCATCCATTCTTTCTCAACGACATTCTTATCAGAAGAAATAAGGTACTACCTCTTGCCTAGCAAGTTTAAGCTCTGCCTCCAAAGGAGCAAGAATGGCTTCTATCGGAGGCATATCATCATCCTTCTGAGCAGCATGAACCCTACGAAGAGTGGCTTCAGCTGCAAACTGAGCTGCCATTGATGCCTTCTTTTCATCGTTAATTTTCTTTATTTCAAGATTCTGCAAGACATTCAACTTAGTGAGCATATCATGAAGCTTGGGAAAAAGAAATTACTAAAGTTAATAGATGATCCAAGTAATACTTTGCTTTCTAGAAGAGACTCTGTTAATTTTAGTTTCTCCTCCACCTTCGACAGTTCTTCGGTAAGCTACAGTAAAAGGAAAAATAAAAAAGAGGAGAAGAAAGTTAATTTAACTTTGGCACAAAGTATGAATTAACCAAATCACAGTTGAGTTACAAGTTCCAAGTAGCTCAAGTAACCAGATGATAACAACACTGAAAATGATTAAGCAAAGATAAATGTCTATTTAACAAAGAAAGTAGAATATAAAATCCACTCAGAAATCTCGACAGCAGCTAAAGATATAATCACTGAACAGGTAGGACAAGAAACTTACAGAATAGCGGTACTACATAATCAATCAATTATCATAATGGTAGTAAACTTCTAGAAAGACATTGGTATCTAATATCAAGGACTTAATTGTCTATTAGACTTAAACAGACTTAGAATCAAGAGTTAAAGTATTATATATATTCAAAATGGAATCATGCATTTCATTGATGAATTAAAAAAAAATGCGAAAAGCATTGTCTGTTTGAACTATATAAGCTTAAACGGAATACCCCATTATAAGATTCTAGCATTGGCACCACATATCCTATACAAGGTAAAGACCTCTTTTAAAGATCAAGGCAATACAAGAGACCAACAATCTAATACTTTTTAACAGAATGAAGTCAGACCACTACTAGACCAATATGTTCCTTTGTTCTTGCTCGACTAGACCTAGCAACTAGCCAAATAATGAGTGACCAATCCAACTACACAAAGCATCCAAAATAATGCCAAAAAAACACAGATAGGTAAAATTAATGTAATGAACTTTAAACTTCAGATGATAGAGTGGCTACAAAGTGTCATAGACGAATGAAATATGGAATCAATAGCAATCAAGATTATGAAACTTTGAAAGCCTTTACGGCTGACACTATATGGAAAGGATTCTATGTAGTTTTCTGGGGTTACTCCCGATATAGTAATCGCATACAACATTAAAAGAAAAGGTCGCTAAATGTTTAGCTGGTATAAAGACCTTCCCCAAAGAAGAACCATAAATATGCCAATAAAATGATTGTGCCAGTAAAAATTAATTCAACCACAAATATGAGCTTCTATAATCCTAACACAGACACAGTGATTATTTATGGAAATTCCTAATTAGCTTATAATTTGAAGCTGCTAATTAATTAATCAATTATTTATGGTAATCATTTAATGAACATTAGGAGCAATGTATCCAAAAAAAAATTCGTAAGATTTGGATGTGACCTCTTCCACAGCTTTCTCTCTAAGTCGTTCAGAGAGCCTCAAGGCTTTGATCTCCGCCTGTGCTTCCGATAATTCCCTGTCCTTATCTGCACATACAAAGACACGCACAATTAAAACGATGAAAACCAAGCAAAACCAGCTCAAGAACTAGCCGGATCGAGCCGCATTCATCACCTCTAACTTCATTCTCCAGCCGATTGAGCTCCACCTTCACCGGATCCGACCCGTGCAGCAGGTTCATGAACTCATCCGCGTCCAAGCTCGGCCTCACCGAGGCCCGCCTCCTCGACGAGCTCCTCCCATCCTTGAACGATCCCGACAATGCTAACGGCTGCGGCGTCGCCACCGCCTCCGCCGCCCCAGCCCCGTCGCCGGAAACGTCCTCCATGGCCGATCTAACCGATGCCGAATCCCTTCCCCCTCTCCCCTCACATCCAAATGCTCCTACTTCCTTAGGATCCAACTACAGATTCCAAATCAAGAACACACAAACACAGAGTAGAGAGAGAGAGAGAGAGAATGCAAGGTCGAAAATGGTGGTCGTAGAGAAAAGATTGAAGAAGAGAATGGAATGATGAGATGCTTCCTCTCTTGTTGTAGTAGTTTCTCTCTCTAGATTGTGATTCAAATCTAGTTTTTATTTGTGTCTACTGGCTAGAGTGAGAGTGTGAAAGGGAGATTAAATAAATCTTAGTATAGTGAAGTTTGCAGAGAGACGCTTTGCTGTTAAACAGACAATAGATAGAGAGAGAGAGAGAGAGAGTGACTACTGACTAGTGACTAGACAGTGGCTAGTATAGAATCCAATATCTATTAATCTAATATGAGGCTTGTGTTTAAGATAAGAGTAAATTATATTCTCCTTTTCTGAGAAATGTTGAAATTATACTGCATTCCCCTTTAGTTTTCAAAATTATACTGCCCTCCCTTGAGAGATCCAAAGTCATTACACTTTGATCCATAACACTATTATTCCACTAAAAAAAAGTCTAAAAAGTCAATATAATAAATATTAATGACTAATAAATATTCATGACTAAATTGACCCTCACACAAGATAAAAAATATTTAACGTTATGCTTCATCAAAATTTATAAAACTGAATCTTTACCAAAAAAAATTATAAAACTGAATTCTAGTACACCTAACAAAATTTTTTTGATATTTTTTTTTATATATATATATATAAAACTTAATTATCGAAAATTAAGTAAAATAATAGATGTTTTATATTACATTACATTATTAATATAAAAATCTATAAACTATTTTAAGTTACAGACTTTTTTTTTTAGAATTTTATTTTGTTAACAATAATAATTACTATAAATACTAATAAAATAATAAAGACAATAAAAAATGAAACAATGTTATTATAAGGGGATGAAAGTATGTATATGTCACATTTTATAGAGTTTCATTCTTTTGTGAAGGGTAATTTAGTCATAAATATTTATTGTATTGGAAGTTAAAAATTTTTGACCTTTTAGACTTTTTTTTAAATTGGAAAATGGTGTTTTGGATCAAAGTGTAGTGACTTTTGATCTCTCAAGGGAGGACAGTGTAATTTTGCAAACGAGAAGGGAAGACAGTGTAATTTCAGTATCTCTCAGGAAAGGACAGTGTAATTTACTCTTTAAGATAAACCACTAGCGTAATGCGCACCCCCGCGTTATTATAACTTTGCTAACGGCAGTTAAGTCAATTACATGTGAGATTGCTGTGAATTTCACGTATTTTGAAAGATATTATTTTTTTGAAAGATTATTATGGCTTTTCAACATATATATATATATATATATATATATATATATATCAAATAAAAAATATATACACAAATTCAACCACCTTTAAAAATTATTTACAGATATATACCATTTTTATTGTACACAATAAAAAATGCTGTCACTAAAAGAAAAACGCCCTCAGTGAGGACGTTTATTGAGTCAAATGGTCAACCTTATAAACGCATCACTGAGAGTTTTTAACGCTAATATTTACATGAAAACAAGTGTGATAAATTGTAAAAAATGCCTCATTGAGAGCGTTTATAAGGTTGACCATTTGACCATATAATCTCCCTCACTGATGGCATTTTTCTTGTCAAAAATTAAGAAAAATGCCCTCAGCTCGTGCACAATAAAAATGATATATATCTATAAATAATTTTTAAAGATGACTAAATTTGTGTATATATTTTTTTTAATATATATCCGTTCAAAAGCCTATTATTATTGTACTCTTATTTAGAAGAAATATTTAAATAGCAAAAGAGTAGTCATTTTAACTTTGTATCCTTATCAAACAAAAAAAAAATCTGTATCAGGCTTTAATTTTATTCCTTAAATTTAATTTAATTGATTTCACTGTGATTCCCTAATTATAAAAAATTAATAAATTTTGAATTGGAACTAATTTTTTATATATTTGTTATAAAGTTTTTAATTAAAATAAAACATATTTAAAAGTTTTTAGAAAAATAATTATGAGAAATGAGTTGTATAAATCATACACGTGACAATTGCTAATTGAAAAATCTTAGGACAATGATATAAAAATTGAACCTAAATTTTCTTAACGTTTTTATACCAAATTATTATAACTTTAGTGGTGTATTAAAAATAAGAAAGAGAGTATACCAAGCCGCTTAAAACCGAACATTCATGGTTTGGTTTGGTTTGACACTATAAAATCAAACCGCCCAAACCAAACCGCCAAAATAAAAAGTGATTAGTTTGGTTTGAAAATCTCTTCAAACCGCCAAAACCAAACCAACGAATACTCCTAAATACCACGACTAACCTTAACTTAATTAGTGTTACATGTGTTTTGAGCCCCTTCATTCTCTCTTACTGGGCACTTTAACTAAGGCTGCCACATGGCTATAAATACGCCTACTTCATCTAACCCTAAATAGACAATAACAACTCGAGGAGAATATCTCTCACTAGCACATAGAAGCTTTCACGCTAAACCCTCATGTAACCTTACATGTCCCACTCTCTTTGGTAGTCACTCCCTCGATACATGGGTGCTCTCTACCCCCATGGCTCAGCCCTAGAGCTTCTAATAACTCCATCTCTGTTGGTGACCATCTCACTAGCCAACACGTCCTAGCCGCACATAACACACTTACTCAAGTAACTCTATTGCCTAACGGCCACCATGGTCGTAAGGTCTATCACGAACTATGTAGGCTTTTATCCTCTCCAAGGTACGTAGGCACCTATGTTTTCACCTAGAGCAAGTCCATCACCCCCTAAATCTATTGTTTCATAAAAGGTTTTTCATTGGTGCCTATCGTGGTCTTCCTAAACCATGCGTTTGCAACTCCTTAAGCCTACACCGTCAACGACGCCTTTTTTTTTTTTTGGAGTAAGGGAGTGAGACACTTCTCAAAGAAATATCTCAATATTCATATGACAATATATCCTACATTATTTTTTGTAAATATGTTTCAAATTTTGCACTAATTTTTTTATTTTCCACGTAAAGATTGCTTTTTTTACAAATAAAAATCACTCTTTTACGTGAAAAAGTACCCCTTTATGCGAAAATTAACACCTTTAATGGTTTTTTCTCTCATACTCAAGATCATTAATGGCAAATACAAACACTAATGTTGCTAGTGCAACAAACCCTAACGCTCGCCAAACTCAGAACTATCACCGTAGATAGGCCCAAGTACCTTTTGGCAATGCTAATGCCACAGGTACAACGGATCGCGAAGAAACTTCCAATGTCAACGTCACCTCGAAACCCAAAAACGACATCGTTGACACCAGTGTCTCTGACATTGTCAACGTCCCAACAATAGGCGACCCGTCGTGATACAAATGTGTTCACCATCCTTATGGGATGCCTCATAAACATTGCAACACAGCTGGTCAATGAAGTCAATACATCATGCTTTTTACTAGCGAAGGGAATAATCGATTTTGTGAGGAATTGTCTAGATTCTGGCAAGATCTGGCTTGATTCTACCAACTTCCTACTTACTAGTACTACCTGCTGCCCTGTAGGGCCTCGGCATATCAACCTAGGGCAATCCTATACCCGGCATAGGGCCTAACAACCTACATATAGAGTTATTAGGGAAATTCTCCTCCTCTTGGTGTGAACCCGCCTGGATCCATCAGTTCAACAATTATTATAGTCTCCTTAGGCTATTCAATTTGGAACTATGCCTTCTCGCCCATTAGGGTTCGTTGATCATGTTCCTCAACAACCTATAACACCCTCACAACTCGTCGCTCGCTTTCTGGCGCAACCCTTGTCATATCCAAACTATGTCTCCCATAAGCATCCCAGTACTGTTACAACTTGTACCAACAATGGCCTACCTGTCACAACCCATACGTTCCTTACGGGTAACAACCCTTGCAACAATTTTAGCTAGCTTGGCAATGTGGCATCAACCTCACCCAAAGGAGCTGCCATTGTTTTGTCCAGCACATAATGGACGAATATGTCCCTATTAGGCTTCCAAATGCCTATGAAGATTGAACCCTATAAAGGGGAGACAGATCGTAAAACCACTTGAATGCCTTCAACTCTACCATGTCTATCCCAAGCATGACTGAAGGACAACATTGCTGGTTGTTTCCCTTCATCCTCTACTTAGTAACCCTAAGATGGTATTACTTGCTGCCAACAAACTCTATCTACAATTTCGACTAAATGTCCTAGCTCTTCCTTCCTCAATTTGCAAGCAGCAAGGAGTATAAGAAGACTAAGGATGCTTTATCATATGCTTCCACTAGGAAGAAGGCAAAACGTTACAATCCTTCCTATTGAGGTTCATTAAACTGGTTCTTCAGGTAAGAGACCTCTAAGACTCCGTCGCCATACTTGTGATCAAACATTACTCTTATAACCACTTTAGTTAAGCTATTGGCAAGGGCTAACTAGTCCATAGTCAAGGAAAATGCCCACATCGCCAAACAACACACGTGATAGAAAAATAAAACATGAGGGGTATAATTGATAGTAAAAAAACATTGAGGGCATAATTGACAGTGTCGCTAAATGTTGCGGGTAGGAAACACTTTTTTGCCTAATAATCAAATTCACAAATAAGTCTAAAATTATTTTTTTTTATAATGAATTAATTTGTTGTAATATTTTGAATTCTTATTAATATTTTTAAAATCTTCATTTAACAATTTACTATTAGTTATTTAGTATAATATTATAAGTTTAATATTTTTAAAATTTATTATTCTTTTAGTCCTTATATATATGGCTGAACACCAGTTCGGACCAACCAACCCGCAAAATCCAATCCAACCCGTCAGGTTGGACTGGTTCGATTTGGGTTGATGAATTGGTTTGGGCTGAAATACCTCAGTCGAACCACTACGATTTGGTTAACGGACTTCCTAATAGAAGCTCGTAAGAGTCCGAACCGAACCATGAACCCGCTAATTTTTTTGTTTTTACATTTTTTTCTTCTGAAATTCTGAATTTACCTAGGGTGTGTTTGGAAGGTGGAATGAGTGAGGGAATAATGGGAATAAGAATGAAAATGTCATGTCAATGTGATGTAATGTGAATGGCAATGTTGTTAGGATTGGATGGTTCGACCGGTCCAACCGTGAACCAGAGAGTAGAACGAGTCGGTTAGACCTAAAAAACCAAATTACCAATTGAACCGAATTTAAATTGGTCTAACCGCCAAAACCAATCGGTCCAACCGCCCTCTTTAGTTTAAACAAAAAATTAATGAAAAATTAAAAATTGAAAATGCTAGAAATCGAAGTCTCGAAGCCCTCATTTCTAAGTCTCATCGTCATCATTTTCTCAACTCTATTTTTACGTTAATTATAATATAATGTTGTGATGGTCAAAATGTAAAATTTATGCATTACTTGTTGAAGATTGAATGTCTGTGATGTTTTACTTAGTATCACATAGACATAATTAATATTTTACTTTTTATTGTGTCATCCGGTTCGATTGGTTAAACCGATCGGATCGTGAACCGAACATTTGTCCGAGTCTTTGTTCGGTTCGATCCTGTCAACATTGGTGAATGGAATAAAAGTGAGTAAAATGATCATTTTAATCTTAGTGAGAATGGAATAAAAGTAAGTAAAAAAATAAGTACAAAAACATAATTTTATTCGATTACAAAAAGTAAAATATTTTTAATAAAAAAATGTTATATTCTACGGCCCACTATCCAAATACATATATATATATATATATGGCTTTGGAGTTTTTGGTGTCACACAAGCAAAGTGTGACACCAAAAAAATAACTTCCCCATTAACTTCCCAATAAATAACCAAGTATGATAGGTAGTTATTAAAAAAATGGAGAAGTGCATAACTTTTCTTTTTTTATTTTTTATTTATTTAAAATTATGATAAAAATTCTATTTAAAAATTTAAAATATTTAATATTTAATATTTAATGATTTTAAAATATAATAACTATTTTATATTATATTTTTAAAAAAATTAAGAATAAATTACATGTATGCACGTAGGTGCATGGTAATTACCTCTCAAAACTTAAAAAGTGAAACCTATTTTCACACCCACACACCCACGAGTCCACTGTCCACGAACGGCAAGCACTAGCAGCAGATTAACCAACGCCACGCAGCAGCTCCTCCGACGGTTAGGTATGGTTTACTTTCCTCTTCGTTCCATTTTGTTCTGTTGCGTTTGTCAAAAACTGACGGTGAAAGAGATGATGCTGTGCGTTTGTCAGTCGCATTTGAGGGCGTATCATTTGCAGCACTCAGTGTTGGGATTTGAGGTGTTGGATTGCAAATTATTGATGAACTATTGAACCAAATATTGAATAGTCTTACCTATAAGAGATTAAGAGTTATGACTTTTGATATATATGTAAATAGCTGCGTTTGCTGTTTCCACTACCAACCCGATGTCCTTTTGTTCGAACCCAACCAACTCGAACCGTCAGCAGCCCTACTTCTATAGTTAGAGTTTTGTTACTATATGCTAACATGCAAATTTCAAGTGAGCATGAACCAAACCAACCTTAAAATCGAACCAAGCCGCTTGATAATACTTTTGGAGGTTTAAAGCTCAATTTCAGTGTGCTGAAATTCTGATTTAAATGCTTATTGTTTTTGGTTGTGCATTGGGGCTGATTTTAACTTATGTTCATTGCTTTTTTATGGTGTTTTAGCATGTTAATATTTTAAATCAAGTGCCTAAAAGTGCTGGTTTAATGGCTGGTTGTTAGCTTGTTTTCACCACTTGAAATCTTATTTTTAGATGCTTAAATAGTGGCTGGTGTTTGGCATGTTTTTCTCTCTTGAAATCCCTTCTAAAAATGTTAAAATATGATTTGAAGTGGCTGTTATAATTGCTAGTTGCTGATAATTTTCTCGCACTTTAACCTTGTTTAATGTGATTTCAAGTAACTGTTTAAATGGTGGTTTATGGTGCATGCTTTTTGCCTATGATACAGGGCTCGTTTGGAGTTGCTTCTAAAATCTACTTATTTTCAAATAACTTCTTATCAAATGGAGTTGGAGGAAAAGTGCTATGAGACGGAAGCCACTTATATTTAGTGATTAAGCTCAGCTACTGTGTACTAGATCTAACTTGCTTTTCGATAATGTAATGAAGTGAGTCTTTTGTTTGTTGTTACTTGACAAATGTGTATTGATGTCATTTGGGTATGTTTTTAAGTAAGAATTTTCTTTTAAGTATGATTCATATTGAGAACTCTTCCAAGCTTATGATTTGTGTTTTACTCCCTCTCAGGAGTTCACTAAACCTTGTGAGTTTGACTACCATAATTGGTTCATAGTTAGATTCCTGTAGATGTATGTAGATAACAATTTAGATATGCCCACCTAACAAATTTATGTTGGCAATATAGGATCATAATTACTTTGGCTGAGATTTAAGGAACTAAAGTAGGTGTCTATGAAGCAAGTATAAGAGGTGTGCTAGACGGGTTTTGAATTACTACCCATGGCCATAGAATGTCTTGTGTTGGGTAAACAAACTCCTTCCTTTTCCTTCTTCATGCTTTCCAGCCTTTTTATTTTTATTTTTCATTTATGCACTTCCTTCAAAGGCTATTGTTGGTTGTTGCTCTAGGTGCTGGGCAAGAAGTTGGGAAGAGCTGCATGGTTGTGACCATCAATGGGAAGCGAATCATGTTTGATTGTGGAATGCACATGGGCTATTTGGACCAACGTCGATACCCTGATTTCTCTCTCATCTCCAAGTTTGGAGATTATGATAATGCCCTCACTTGCATCATCATCACTCATTTGTACGACAGAGACTCAATTTTTTCTACCCCGTTGAATGCAATTATTTTGGCATGACATTATGTTGTTATTTGTGTATGAGCAGTCACTTGGATCATGTTGGGGCGTTACCCTATTTCACGGAAGTTTGTGGCTATAATGGCCCTATTTATATGACGGTGAGTTCTATTTTATGCTTGAAGAAATGGTTGCCAGAACTGGCTGAAGAATTTGATACATGTGGTTATTTGAAGAGTTCAAGCATATGGTTTTTAAAAGTTTGTGTTGCACTCTTTTCTTTCGTCTCTATTTTGACATCTAGAATTTAATAATAAAGCCATGAAAATCCAAAATAAAATGGAAATTGCAGCCTTCCCTGCCTTATGCAATGCTAATATTGCACCATTGGTCATTCCGTCATTAATATTACACTATTTTATGAATGTTAGGATAAAGTTTGGGTAAAACTCAATCTTGGAAATATTTAAGATGATTTCTACTATTTAGGATTTTGGTTTGGTAAAACTCAATCTTTAGTTTACTATATCCGAAGTAAAAGTTTAATACAACAACAACAACAATAAACCACCTAAGGCGTGTTTCGACTAATTTTTCGACAATAGGTGCTACACCCACTTTCTCTCTAATATAATCATTCCTAATCCTATCCATTCTAGTGTGACCACTCATCCAGCGCAACATTCTCATTTCTGCCACGTTGAATTTGTGCTCATGTTGGCTTTTTATCGCCCAGCATTCAGTACCATACAGTAAAGCTGGTCTTATTGCGGTGCGATAAAATTTCCCCTTAAGCTTAAGCGGTACTTTCTTATCACAGATAACACCTGATGCCTTCCTCCATTTCATCCATCCTGTTTGGATCCTATGGTTTACAAATAATAGACTATGAAGCAACATTGATTGCTGAATTTTGACATTTTGTAAATAATCTATAATAACATAATGTAATACATTAATGTCTTTGGTGCTGTTCTAGTCAATGGTGACTCCAATGTTGGAATCGAGATGTCAATATAATTTATAAAAACGCATTCACTTGGTGTTTCAAATATTTCAAAAGAAGCATTGTAATTCTTTATGCTACTTTACATGGTTTGTTTCCTCTTTATATGATGTACTAATTGTGTATATGGGTTTCCAAATTCTAATTTTACTTTGGAAAATACTAGGTTAATGTGTCTGTTATTCCATTTGAAATGTAGTACCCAACGAAAGCTTTGGCTCCTTTGATGTTGGAAGATTATCGGAAAGTAATGGTTGATCGTAGGGGTGAAGAAGAACAATTTACTTCTGACCATATTGCAGAGTGCATGAAGAGAGGTAATGTTGGGTTTTTACATTTTCTTTCTTCTTTTTCATTTGTTTTTCGCAATTAGCCGGCCACACCTAGTGGAAAAAGGCTTTGATTGTTATTGTTATATTTGTTTTTCGCAATTTTATTCTCACAATCTCTTTTTTTGATACTGTTGGACAAAACTGCTTTGGGCCCTCTCAATCCTTGGACTATGGAATTTGAAAAACTTGTGTATATCCCTAAATTTTAGCTAGGTTGTTATTTCTCTTTGTCTATGGAGCTGATTAATTTCAATAATAGGCAAACCAGAAAAAGATTGAAGAGCTAGCTCTAAGCAAGAATTGTAAACAAAGAGAACTTCAATATGACTGTCGTTAGGTAGGAACCAACCCAATACAAACAGAGAAAATCATTTGATGATCATAAACTAGGCCTAAGGGGTATATATAGGCAACATTTTTTTTGATAGAAAAAGAAATTGTATTGAAGGAAGAAAAAGATTACATAAGGAGGAGGACCAGCAGTCCTCAAAATAAAGAAAATGAGAAAACTAGTAAGAGAAAACAAAGAATTAGCTCATCTGAGCCTTCCAGTCCCTTTGGATATCCATAATGTACACTCCTCTAAAAAAACCATCCGAGGAAACCCACAACGAAGCCATTAAGGTAATTCTATCTCACAACATATGAGGTGGGAGGAATTTATTATTGAAAACCCTAGCAATCCTTTTTGGCCAAAGACACCACATAGTTGCCAGAATTGCACATTGCCAAAGAGCTTTATGCTCTTTGTTCCGTCCAAAGCCCATAAACTTGATACCAAGAAAGGTACCTAGATCTGCCGGGCAAGCCCAATTCTCTTCAAAGAGGCCAAACAACCTATTCTAGATAAACATTCCCACATCACAATGTAGAAGGTGGTTGCTCGTCTCTGAACTTCCAAAACACATGACACACACATAAGGGGACAATGCCTTGTTAGGAAGCAAATAATTAGTATTAATTCTATTAAGTACCGTTGTCCAAACAAAAGCCTTTACCTTAGAAGGAGCCTTTATTTATATATAGGCAACATACCCCCACTACTAATGAGAATAACATGCAGAAAACTGAAATAACAAAGTAGTGGTCCTAAAACTAAGAAAATACAGCTCAATGGTCCTAAAAACGTGGGCATGTAGTGTGAGGCCTGCTGTTTTTAACTCCACTAAATAGAACATGTGGGGAGTTGATATTCCAAGTGGTTGTAGCAAGGAAACCTGATTACCCTGCCCTTCCTCTCTGTATTGTTGTGTCTTCTCCTAGAGTAGGATTCTGGGCATTTCGGAGCTTTTGTGGGCAAGGATAGAATTCAGTTCTTTTAATGAGGTTTTCTGCTCATGGTTTAGTTAAGGGGGTTGCTTGATTTGCAAAGAGATTGGGCTGCTTTCTAGTGTGACCACTTATCCAATGGAACATTCTCTTTATTGCAACGTTGAGAGGTGTTCTTTTTAAATTTTTTTTTGTCTCTTTGTACATATTTATTTTCAAGGTTCCTTTTGGTGATTTCTTATTCGAGGTTTTTTAATTCTGTTCTTCCTTTATAAAATTCCTTTTCTATAAAAAAGTATTTGGCCATCGTATTTCACTTAGATGATGGTTTTCTAATGATGAGGGAAGATGTAGTATGTATTTCCTCTGCTTGATATTACATCCTAATCCTATTAATGATATTCACGTTTAGTACAACTTAAACTAAATCTATTTCTTTACATGGATTGATAGTTTAAAAGGACAAATCACAAATGTAGACACAAGATCTTATTTAGTCGAGATTGTGGGTTTAGGGCATCTGAACCTGAAGGGTGCTATTCCAAATCATTTAATCTCTAAATTTAGCTCCTTATAAGGCTTATATTTTTATTAATTTAATTTGATTTGGTTCTTCTGTGTAGTTATAGCTGTAGATCTAAGGCAGACTGTGCAGGTTGATGAAGAGCTTCAGATTCGTGCTTACTATGCAGGACATGTAAGTCTTTTTAGCTTTATGTTTGATGTGCAATTTTGATTTCATTCTAGATAAGGTGGTGGATTTTTTACCAGTTAATTTTCTATTTTATTTTTGTATATAAAAGACATCATGCGAAAAGGGTGATGGGTTTAAGTAGGATGAAAAAAGTATCTCAATTATTTACATAATGAAGTCTCCCCTTGAAGATAAGGTTGAGAGAAGTAAGGTTTTCTTTCTCTTCAAAAGTGACATCTATAGAGATATCAAAATTCCTATTAGTTGGGTGTTAAAATTTGTATCCTTTCTAAGTTGGTTAGTAACTCAAGAGAATACACTTTATAGCTTGTGGATTAAGTTTCCCTCTATTATAACCATTTCTTCCTTGTTTGTGTGATACAGTAAGTCCTGTAGCAGTGTGAGAAGGATAGAGAACAGTAGGAAAAACTTAGTAAACACAAATATAACAGTGCAGAATCTGAACACTGTTATTCAATAATCCAAGAATGCCATAATGTTATATTTAAGATGTCCTAATTAAATGAAATACTCAGCTATTTATAGATAGATAGCTGAATAACTACCACCCTACGTGAAGCGAGAAATAAGGAGAACTGAATACATGAAAGCATGACAAAAGAACATGCTGCTAAAATACAGGAACCATTAAACCACTAATTAAAACATGTAAGCAACATGGTAAAAGAATCTAAGTGGCAGTTGTGCGCATGTGTGGGGGTAGAATCAAACTTAGCTCTCTTCCTTCTAGAATAAGTGATCAAAGGTTTATCGAGTGATGTGGCAGCAGTAGGTGTTGTATCATTGTGGCTATAAAAACAGCTTCTCTCCCAAACGATTTAGGCACATTTTGTTGAAAGATGAGTGCTCAAGTTGTGGATATAAGATTGGTATTTTTGTTGGGGAGCATTAGAAATATCACAATGAAAATTTTCAACATCTAAATAGTAAAGGAATCATGTTTTTTAAGGTTTTAGAAGAGGGATGGCCGAAATGAAGATAATTAAGTCATGAAGCCAAATTTGGGTTTATTAGAATTTTAGACAGAAAAGACAATGATCATTTGCTCTTGATAATACTTGAAACATTGGTGTTTCAAGGTGGTGTAATCCAGCCTTATCCTTAGCAAGCCCAATATTCTTCCCTGAGCCGTGGTCTTGAAATACGCAGTATGTAGGATAAGAAATCATGTAGGAATTCATATCTCTAGTGTTTGTATGGACACAAGATTATTAGACAAACTAGGAACGTGAAGACATTTTTAAGAACAAAAGGATTTATTTGAATGTCTCCTAATCCTGTCACTATGGTAAGGGAACCATCTACAGGTGCATTTTTCCTATTACTAGGACATGGGATGATGGGGTATAGGTACTAAAACATTTTGCTGAGTGTCATATTATTTGTAGCTCCTAACTCAATGAAGCAAGAACTTTTGATGAATTTTTTCTATAAAAAAAAGGCTAAAGGTCTATTTTGGTCCTCAATGTTTGCATGAAGTTTAATGTTGGTCCTCAATGTTTCAAAAGTTTAATGTTGGTCCTCAATGTTTTTTTTTTGGGTCGATTTTGGTCCTCGAACATAACACCGTTAACTTTTTGCCGTTAAATGATGACGTGGCATGCTTATATGGCACACCCTCTCTCCTACATGTCATATTTTAATGACATGGCATGATACATCATTGCCACATCACCCCAGATTGCCACATCATCATCTTCTCTCCTTCATTAGCATCATTATCATCATCATCTGGGGTGACGTGGCAGTGATGTGTCATGCCACGTCATTAAAATATGACATGTAGGAGAGAGGGTGTGCCATATAAGCATGCCACTCATCATTTAACGGCAAAAAGTTAACGGTGTTATGCTCGAGGACCAAAATCGACCAAAAAAAAAACTTTGAAGACCAACATTAAACTTTTGAAACATTGAGGACCAACATTAAACTTCATGCAAACATTGAGGACCAAAATAATACTTTAGCCTAAAAAAAAAGAACTTTCGATGAATTTACCTGATCCATGAGAATCAGAAAACTTACCTAAGTTTGCCACTAGAGTCGGTCACCTGGCTAATGTTGAAGGTAGTAGACATACTGAATTTCAGTTTCCAAGGTTTTTGTTCTGAAAACCGAGCAAAAATTTCCAGCAACGAAGGCTGGAAAAAGATCAAAAGAAGAAGGAAGGACACTTTGGTTTTTGGTCTAAAATCGGATGAGAAAATGTCCAACAATGAAGGTTGGAAAAAGATCAAGAAGCCTGGTTAGTTTTGATACTCTGTTAATGTTGGGGGTGGGGATAGTATGGCTTGGTTCTTCCCTGTAACAACTAGTTTTTAAAGGAGTGTTCCTCGAGTCACCTGGGTTCCATCATTTGGTATGAGAGTTGATTTTCTGACGATATGGAGAGGGCTACCTGCAAAGGGTTTTGACTTGCATAGGACTAATCGCTGGCAACGTGAGTGAAGTGTCGTGGTGTGCAGTCGTGGGGACATTGGCTCCTCAGGGCAGTGTTATGATGAACATGGGGATAGTATGGCATGGTTCTTCCGCCTCAACAAGGGAGGATGGAACGAACCTTCCCTCAAAAGTTAGCTATTGAGGGTGAAGAACCAAGCCATACTATCCTTATCCCCATCAATTAACTTGAGAAAACTGAATGTTCCTTATTGAATTTTGAATGATACATGCCTATTTATACACCTAAAAGGCTAAAGTTGATCCTAAATAGGAAATTATTGTCAGGAGAGAGATGTTTTCTCTGCCAAATAAAATAGCCTAGAATCAAAGGGATTGACCCTTGATTAAAGAGATATAATCATCCCCATAATATATCTTTCTATAGTTAAAACATATATCCTACAATCTATTCATTAAAAAATATATTTCTCACAAGTGAACGAGCACTGCTAAGGTGCTGAAAAAGTTGTATATTCTATTGCTCAATACTGATTATATACAAAGAGGTTACAACAGTAACGTAACCTAAATTAATTTGATTTACATACAATCAGAAAATCTAAACTAAAGATATATATAATCTGAATATTTTTAAATTTAAACTAAGATCCTGAAGGTTAGGATTTAAATAACTAAAAGATAAATCAGTAAATTAAATTAAATTAAAATTAAAGGGAGAGAGAGAAAGAGAATAAGCTGGCTGAGAATATTCTCCTAAGAAGTAGGAGATATCTCAGCGTTGTTACGCCCCCGCAAGGTTGGTGGTAGATCTGTGACACCAAGCTTGTCAAAGTGATGTCTGAAAGCTGCTCGCTGTAGTGGTTTTGTGAGAATGTCAGCTACTTGATCAGCTGAGTTTGGATGTAGGACTTCTAGTTGCTTTCTTTCAACTTGATCACGTACAAAATGGAAGTCAATGGCCACATGTTTCATTCTACTGTGCAGTACAGGGTTGGCACAAATGTAAGTTGTGCTAATATTATCACAGTAGATGTGAGGTACACGTTGTTGTGGCACTTGAAGTTCTTGAAGTAGGTTGGACAGCCAATTAACTTCTGAAACAGTGGCGGCAACCGCTCTGTATTCAGCTTCAGTGGATGAGCGTGATACAGATCGTTGCTTCTTGGATGACCATGACACAGGGGTGTCTCCAAGATAAATTATATAGCTTGTTGTAGATGTTCTATCTTTGGGATCTCCAGCCCAATCTGAGTCCGAGTAGGCTCTTAAATTTAAGTCCTTTTTGCTGCTAATTTTAAGACCGAAGGATGACGTCTCTTGAAGATACCGAAGTACTCGTTTTAAGGCAATCCAGTGATGGTGAAGTGGATTATGCATGACTTGAGATAATTTGCTGACCGCGTAGGCAATGTCTGGCCTTGTAAATGATAAGTAATGTAGCTTCCCAATCGTTTTCCGGTATAGAGACCCATCCGTTGGTTGAGTGTCTGATGGTTCTGTGTATGTGGAAGTCATAGGCGTTGAGACACCTTTGCAAGTATCCATTTGTAGGCCATGTAGGATATCCTGAATATACCGCTGCTGAGATAAATGAAGTCCTGTACTGGTTTTTATAACTTCAACACCCAAGAAGTATTGAAGACTTCCCAAATCCTTCAACGAGAATTTAGCGGATAGTTTTGTAATAAAAAGGCGAATAGCATTAGAATTGTTACCAGTAATGATGATGTCATCCACATACACAATAATGTACATTATGATGTTGTTGTATTGAAGAATGAAGAGGGATGAGTCAGACCTAGATTTTTTGAAATTTTGCGAGAGTAGAAAGTCACGCAAAGCATTGTACCAGGCTCTTGGTGCTTGCTTGAGACCATAGATAGCCTTCTTCAGTTTACAGACATGATGAGGGTGTTGTTTGTCTACAAATCCAGGTGTTTGCCTCATGTAAACTTCCTCTTCTAAATTTCCTTGAAGAAAGGCATTGTTGATATCCAACTGATTAATGATCCATCCTTGTTGAGTAGCTATAGCAAGGACTAGCCTGATTGTCGGTGGTTTCACCACAGGACTAAATGTGTGTCCATAGTCAACACCTGGACACTGAGTGAATCCTCGTGCCACAAGTCGTGCTTTATACCTGTCAATAGAACCATCAGCTTTGTATTTTATTCGAAACAACCACTTACAGTCTACCACATTCTTTTGTATAGGAGATGGAACCAATTCCCATGTTCTGTTATGTATCAAGGCATCATATTCAACTTTCATGGCTTGGTTCCAGTGGGGAACCTTTTGGGCTTGTTTGTAGGTGTTTGGTGTATAATTGAGGTTAATGGTGGTTGTGTTGTTTTGTTTGGCAGTAATGCTTGCTGTTTTAGATCTAGTTGTCATGGGATGAGTAGGAATTGGCTTGCTTTGTTCCGTTGTAGTTGTGTTTGTGAGGGTTATTTGTTGTTGGGGCGGTTTTGGTCGTCGTTGGTAGGTTATAATGGATTGTGTAGGGGCTGGTTGTGATGGTTCTGATGGTGTTGGGGCTGTTTGAGGTTGTAGAACAGTAACGAGTGGTGGTAGGTATGAAGTATTTGGCTGGTTTATGTGAGTAGGCTGTTGGGAAATTTCAATTGCTTTGTTGTCCCAATTATATGTTGTCTTTGAAGAGAGATGGGCAAAAATGTTCTGAAATGGAAAATTGTCCTCAAAGAAAACAATATCACGTGATAGGAATAGTTTGGAAGATATGGGTTCAAAGCATTGGTGGCTGTGATATTGTGAGTTAAAGCCGAGATTGATGCATGGTTTTGATTTTGGTTGAAGTTTGTGTTTGGCATAGGGTTGTAGCCATGGATAACAAAGGCAGCCAAATACTTTGGTGTTGTTATGATTGGGAGGTTGTTTGAATAGTATTTCATGGGGGGACTGATTTTTGTTTGCAGTGGGCATTTTGTTTATGAGGTATACTGCTTGTTGACAAGCGTAGGACCAGAAAATAGGAGGAAGGGAGGATTGGTGAAGAAGTGTTTTTGCTGTCTCAATGATGTCTCTGTGTTTTCTTTCAGCGATAGCAACTCGTTGGGGGGTATAGGGAGGGGATTTGAGATGTTGTATACCGTTTTGTTGTAAATATGAGGTGAGTTTGGTATATTCACCGCCTCCATCAGTATATAAGGAGATAACCTTGGTTTGGAATTGATTTTCAAGAATTTTGTGAAGAGTTTTAAAGATGTCCGGTGTTTCAGTTTTGGCTTGAAGAGTGTATAGCCAAGTATATTTCGAAAATTCATCCACAAATATGACATAGTACCTTTTTTTATCAATTGAAGTAACTGGGGAAGGCCCCCATAAATCACTATATAGAAGTTGAAGAGTAGCAGTACTGTGTAGAGTATTTAAAGAGAAAGGTTGTCTATGACTTTTATTTGATTGACACGAATTACAAAGAAAATGAGACAAAGACGAAACAGGAATTGAAAGTTGGCTTAAAGCCTTATTTTGGACTCTAGGACTGGGATGGCCTAATCTTCTGTGCCAAAGGTTAAAGGTGGTTGTTGAGTTGCACTGTGGTGGATGATTATTTGTTTTGAATGGCCATTCATATAGACCAGCATTAGTCCGTCCTTGAAGAAGGAGCGCCCCCGTAGTCAGATCCTTTATATGAAAACAAGAAGGGAAGAATTCAATAGAGGTCTTATTATCATTGCAAAATCGAGAAACTGTGATCAATTTATTTGAAATTTGTGGTGAGTGTAGTGTGTTGGTAAGTTGAAAGCTGTTTTTTGATGTATTAAGAGATACATTACCAGTTGTGGAAATTGGAATTGTTGTTCCATTACCCATCACTATACCGTCAGAACCATGATATGGCTGTATGTTGTCAAAGTCATGACTATCCGAGGAGATGTGGTGCGTTGCTCCAGTATCCACTATCCATGGCTGTTGATTATTTTGAAAGCGTGCTGCAAAATTGGCCCGAGCTTGCATGTGATTGTGAGAGGCAGACCTACATACTCGTGCAATGTGACCAGGTTTGTCACATAGTTGACAATGGACAGGATTTCCATTGTTGTTGTTAGGTCTGCGATTTCGTTGCCACTGTTGGTTCTGGTTTCGGTTAGGGTAATTGTGGGGTGGGCGATTTTGTGGTTTATTGGCTTGGCTTGGATTATTGGTGTTGTTAGATGATTGGGCAATATTGGCAGTGATGGGGGTAGAAAGAGGTTTCTTGCTTTCCTCATGTTTGAGGAAAATTTCATGATCAAGCAATTTGTCATATAGCTCTTCATAAGTTATAGAGGATTCTCGGGCTCTCATTGCCGCTGAGATTTCTTTGTACTCAGGGCCGAGACCTCTCAAAGTTGTGACAACAAGTTCAGCATTGCTCACCGGTGCTCCAGCAGTGGAGAGCTCATTTGAAATTGAGCGAATTTGGTGAAGGTATTCAGATATGGATAGGGAATCTTTGGTAGAAGAGGCTAGGCGATCTCGAAGGCTTAGTATTCGGGTATGTGATTTGTTGGCAAACGACGTGTGAAGGGCTGTCCAGGCTAGGTGTGCTGTTTCAGCGAGAGCAACCATGGAAGCTATGTGTTGGTCCACAGAGGTGAGTAGGGCAGTTTGTATTAATTGGTCTTGTCTGAACCAAAGGGCAAAGTTTTTGTCTTGAGGATCTGGTTTGGGTGTTGTGCCATCTAGATGACCAAATAGATTGTGTCCTCTCATGAGCATGGACACTTGGGCTTTCCAAAGAGCGAAATTTTGAGGGCCAGAAAGTTTGATGGGAAGCTGTGTGGCAGGGTTGAATTGAGTGACAGTAGTTGTGGCACTATCAGCGTTTACAACGCTGGGGCTGAGAGTGTCGGCTGCCATGGAGGGTGGGTGTTTAACGAGAAAGAGGCTGGAATTTGCCGAGAAAAAAAAATAGGAGCAGAGAGAGTTTAACTGGGAAAAAAAATTGAAAGACAGTGGCTGAAAACAGAGTCAGCGGATGAGAAAAAAAATTTTTTGGCTGCAGGATTAAGCTGAGAGTAAGGATCAGTGGCAGAAAAAAAAATAACGCTGTGAGGCAGTGTGGCTCTTGATACCATGAACGAGCACTGCTAAGGTGCTGAAAAAGTTGTATATTCTATTGCTCAATACTGATTATATACAAAGAGGTTACAGCAGTAACGTAACCTAAATTAATTTGAATTACATACAATCAGAAAATCTAAACTAAAGATATATATAATCTGAATATTTTTAAATTTAAACTAAGATCCTGAAGGTTAGGATTTAAATAACTAAAAGATAAATCAGTAAATTAAATTAAATTAAAATTAAAGGGAGAGAGAGAAAGAGAATAAGCTGGCTGAGAATATTCTCCTAAGAAGTAGGAGATATCTCAGCCTTGTTAACAAGGAGCAATAAATGAGGAGAAAGCTCTAGGGTTTAGCTATGTTTAGTTTAGTTTTTTCTTTTACGGTACATGGTGTTTGCTCTGGCAAGGAATAATGTTTAAAGAAAGGAAAGTTCAAGAGATTGTTCTGTGTCATGTCATTTTTTCATCTACCACATGTTTTTGTCTTTCTCGTCCCCCAAAATTTTTTCTATCGTGTGATCAATCTTAAGTGAACATGTTTTGTTAATCCTCTTAATACCATAACTTAGTGTGTCACTATTCTCGTCAAATCATCTCTCCTAATTTGATAAGGTAATTGGAGCGGCGATGTTCTATGCAAAGGTCGGAGATGCAGAAATGGTTTATACAGGTGACTACAACATGACACCAGATAGACACCTTGGAGCAGCTCAAATTGATCGACTACAACTTGACCTTCTTATAACGGAGTAAGAGCACTTCTCAGCTTGTGTGAATGTATTTAATAACAACGTTGATTATCTTCCAATGGAGACTTTAATAGTTATTATTTTTCTAATGGTATACAACACGGTTCATAACTTCTTTGAGGATGGTTTTGAAAAGTACTATATATGATCTTCAGATCAATTATTTCTAAAACGCATTTATAGTGAGTGAGCCTACTTGTGTTTGTGATTGGAACCTAAGTGACTTAGGGATAGCTTTTGAGGGAGACGAACCAAGACACTAAGTACCCCATTGAGCATCTCATACTACTCGATGTGGGACTTGGGCAGTTCATATTGCCTTAGGGACGTCACATAGTAATATACTATCCCCATCCACACCAATGACAATTTTCTAGATGAACCATTGCCAAATATCTATATATTTTGAAAGGTTCTTTATGCAACAATAGTGTTTTAATAACCTAAAATAGCTCCTATATCTAATTCTTTTAGGATGAGAATATTCTTTGTCAAAAAATATGCCTCAAATCAAATAGCAAAAGATAAAATGAGAAAAAAAGCCTCATAATGAGATAAAAGTTTCAAGTTTCTAGACCCTTAAGCCTAATTTGTATTAGATAAAGATACAAATAGCCTAATTCTCAATAATAACCCATCAAGCTGGTGAACAAAGGAGAAAATTGGGGGCTCACGTGCAGTGCAAAAACAAGCTCACTAGATATGGCTGCAAAATGATTTCATCAGCAGGTTGCCAAAGAACTGCTTTGTGAAGAGAAGTTGTGAGATTTATTATGAAGTATTTTGAAGCCAAGTACCTACCTTAGATATTTTGGTCTTAGCCACTTCATTTTTGTTTTTTGTTTTTAAATTATTGAAGAAAAAGAATAAATACAAGAAATTACAAGTATTTCTCAATAATAATATTTTTTTTTCTATAAAAAATATATATAAGAAATTTCCTTACCGTTGCTTTGTGTTATGCTGTGAGTAGATTAGATTGAAGATAGCCTAATAACTAGAGTTTTAGAGGGATACAAAAAAAAACGAAGAAGAAGAAGAAACTGTTAGGATGGATCTAACTAATGTCAGTGAGCTCCAAGAACCCATTGGATGATGATATTCGAATTCTTATTCTCTTTGTTCAGCAATTCTTGAAACGAAAGTTGGATCAAGCATATGGTATGGGAATCACACTGCAACACAGCCTTTTGGAACTTCCACACCCTTTGGTGCCAGGTAGAAACCTTATACTGGAATGCTGACGTGGCCAGCGAAGGGCTCTGCTAGGGTTTTGGGTTCTCATCGCCCTCTGCCCTAGGCTGGTGGCCTGCCGCCACAGGTTCCGACGCCGGCGGAGCTCGCGGCCGGAACCCTCGCCGTCGGAGACACCGGGTTACCTCACCGGAAATCTCGCCTGAGAGAGGATCGCGATTTTCCTTCAATAGCAAGCCCTCTGTTTCTCGGTACTCTGTTTCACGGTACTGGTGCCACGCTGCTTCTGAGGGGTGCGTTGGACGGTGTCTCTGGTCACTCTCGGTGGTTGTGCAGCTGTCAACGGTGGCCGGAGCTAACGGGTGGCTCTGGTGACGTCCGTTTTGCTTTCTGTTCGCGTTTTTTCTCTGGGTTTCGCTTCTGGTTGCTCACAGCTTCTGTGTGACGCGTTGGCCGCCTCCTCTGGTCAATTCCGACGGCCGTCCGCCTCCGTCCGCGGTGGTTCTCCGGTCACAGTGGCCGGAATTGGTTTTTTGCTTCTGATTGCTGATTTTTGGGGGTTTTCAAGGTCTGCGGGCTACTTCCTGTTCTGGTCTGTGAGGGTTAGGTTCTCGGCTAAGTGGGGGACGCAATACGGTTATAATTGGGCTGGTTTGTGGTGTTACGGGGTTGAGTAGGGCCTTCTGGTGCTGTACTTTGAGGGTGGTGGTGTTTTGGGCAGTGGAATGACATCGGAGGAAGGGTTTCTTGAGAAGATTAAATAAGAAGTTGAGGTGGCCATGGGGATTCAACGTTTAGCTATTGAAGCAAAAACGTTTGATTTGACACTGGAACAGTCGGGTTCTTTCTTCCGTCTGAGCATATGCGAGAGTGGCAGGGGATTTCTCTTCAAGGTGATATTGGGCCGTGACGCGGCATTCTGGTTGATGTCAACGGGCAAGGAACTGAGTGAAGGTCGGTGGAATGGAGTGACCTCTAGGCGAATACGAATCCATGATAAGCTATTCTTGACTTTCGTTGGGGAGAATAGTCGAGGAAAATTCTTTTGCATTACGGAGTACTTTAAGGGGGGGAGAAAGGTTTCCGTGATGGTGCCGGAGGGACCTAGAGGTGTAGGGTGGAGGCAGTTTGCTAAAACTTTGACGTCTTTGCTTGTCCCACCGACTACAAGGGATATGGGGCGGAGTACAACCGTGGTAAAAACAACCGCGGCTCCAAAGCGAATGTCTTATGTGGAGACTGTGAAGAAAGCGATAGGCAATGGAGGATCTCGAAGGGAGGATCACAAGGGCGTTAGGGATGGGGAAAGGCGGAAGAATATTAAGGCAGAGCATGGGGCGAGAACTAAAGAGCAGGGGAACAGTACTACATTTACAAAAGTCTTAAGAATATTCTTAGACGATGGGGGGACAAGGAGAGTTCAGTGGGTTCTACGAAGACATGAGGAAGATAAGGATTCCAAGAAGTCTATAGCTGCTAGGCCGCTTACAGTTGCGAGGCAGGTCAAGAATGATGGAAGGCTAGTATGCTGGGTCCCAAGAGTTCAGAACCAAGGTCGACAAGACCCTAGCACCCAGAGGACTGGTGTGCAGCGCGCTCTTGGGCGACGGGAAGTTGGAATTCAAACTGAGGAGACTGAGATGGTTACGCTAGATGTAGGGAATGGTGGGATCGGGAATAAGGGGGGGGAGGAAGACAAGCCTAACACTGCACTTTGTAAAGGCAAGGCGAAAATGGTAGCCCAAACGACTAATAATGTGGTTATTAAGGACCCAAGTACTTCTGGAGTAGTAAAGCATATGGAACCACATACGGATTCCTCATCCTCCGAGGCGGATGAGGGGGAGTTCTTTGATGAGGCTTCAATAGTCTCTTTCTTTGACAACGAAGAGGGTCTCCTAATCGAGCAGTTGGAAAAGGAGTACGAAGAACAGGAGAGAGACCAGAAGACGAGGCTTGATGATGGCCTTGAAGGGGTGGCTTCCCTCTTAGGGATGGATGTGCATGAAAGCAACATGAATGTTAATAGTAAAGGCATCCTCGCTATGCCAGACGAGGGTCACATGACACATGAGAGTACTCACACGGAGGATGTGGCAACTATGGGGAACTCGATTCTGGTAAACCAACTAGGAGGGGAGAGGGACAATCGAGATCCGCAAGCATTATTGGGGAAGCTGAACTTTCACTTGGTGGACAAATGGGGCCGAGAAATGAAGGTGCAGGTCTCCCCTAAAACTTATGAGAGAAGGAAGAAGCGAGCTGACAAGGAGTTACAAAGGTTGAAAACGACAATTAATTACGGTGGGAATAATATCACCAGGGGTAAGTCCGGTAAATCATGAAGATTTTGAGTTGGAACGTCAATGGGTTGGGTAACCAGGGGAAACGGCGGAAGGTTAAGGAAGTCATTGATAGAGCAGATCCTGATGTAGTTCTCCTGCAAGAAACAAAGTTGGAAGATGTGGATAGTTTCTTGCTTCGGAGCATTTGGAGTAATCGATTCAAAGATTGGACCTTTATTCCATCCTCGGGTTCCTCGGGTGGCCTCTTACTGGGTTGGGATATTAGGGTTGCTACAAAGGTGGATGATTTGAAGGGAAGTTTTTCTTTGTTAGTTTTGCTGAATTTCAAGGGTAAAGGGTGCTGGTGGATTACTAACGTCTATGGTCCTACCACTCCTAGACGTCGACACCTTCTCTGGGAGGAATTATCTTTCGTGTTCGGATTATGTAGCCCACATTGGTGTGTCGGAGGGGACTTTAATGCGATCCGTTATCCTACAGAGAAGCTAGGGGGCTCGCGAACTAATGCAAGTATGAGGGGTTTTGAGGAGTTCATTAGGGACTGCGAGCTGCAGGATATCCCTCTCTCTAATGCACAATTTACTTGGTCTGTCAATCGAGGGAGAGTTATGTCTTCTCGGATAGATAGATTCTTGGTTACTACAGTTTGGGAAGAGCATTTTCCAGATTTGATTCAGGAGACCCTTGGTCGCCCGGTGTCGGATCACTTCCCACTTCTCCTTGAGTCAAGTAGGGTTAAATGGGGCCCTACGCCGTTTAGGTTTGAGAATATGTGGCTCCGACATAACTCATTCAATGATCAAGTTAAAGTTTGGTGGGAAGAGTGTCGTGTTATGGGTTGGGAAGGGTTTCGGTTTATGAAGAAGCTAAAATATGTTAAGGAGAAGCTTAAAGTATGGAATAAGGATACTTTTGGGGATACTAAGATAAAGAAGAGGGAGATCTTGCAAGAACTGGAAACTCTAGATAGATTGGAGAGTGAAGGTACATTAGACGACACCCAAAGTGCACGAAAGGTGGCTCTTAAGAATGAGTTTGATGAGGTTATGAATAAGGAGGAAACCAGTTGGCGCCAGAAGAGTAGGTTAAAATGGGTGAAAGAGGGAGACGCAAATTCTAGCTACTTTCATAAGGTGGCGAATGGGAGAAGAAAGAGAAGTTGGATAAAGGAGTTGGAGCTGGAGGGGGGTAGAGTCGTGAGGGATGTTGGAGAAATCTCTAAGGAGATAACTACCTTCTATAGAGAATTGTACACTGAAGAAGAGGAGGATAGGCCTTTTATTGAAGGGTTGGATTGGGCTCCTATAAATGGTGACAAGTCCGCTTGGCTAGAAAGGCCGTTTGAGGAGGAAGAGGTCAAAAAAGCAATATGGGCTATGGACAAGGAGAAAGCGCCGGGTCCCGACGGGTTTAATATGGCTTTCTTCCAGGCTTGTTGGCCTGTCTTAAAGGACGATTTACTTTAAGTTTTTAATGAGTTCTACCATAACGGGAAGATAATCACTAGTATGAACTCGACTTTCATTACACTTGTCCCCAAGAAGGATCGTTCTATTAAGGTCTGAGATTTTAGACCTATTAGCTTGGTCTCTAGCGTGTACAAAGTCATAACTAAGGTGCTTTCCTTCAGGTTAGGGGAGGTCCTTGCTGATACAATCTCAGAAAACCAAAGCGCTTTTGTAGGGGGAAGGCAAATTCTGGATGCAGCTTTAGTGGCCAACGAAGTAGTGGAAGATGTCAGGCGTCGGAGGAAGCAGGGCTTGGTCTTTAAATTGGACTTTGAGAAAGCCTATGACAGGGTTAATTGGGGGTTCTTGGATAAAGTCCTAGATCGTAAAGGTTTTGGGGATAGATGGAGAAGATGGATAAGAGGTTGTCTTTCTTCGGTGGCTTTCGCTGTGATAGTTAATGGTGAGCCTAAAGATTGGTTTAAAGGGTTTCGAGGTGTCAGGCAAGGGGACCCTCTTTCTCCTTTCCTGTTCACAATAGTGGTGGATGTCTTAAGTCGGATGCTTTCTAGGGGGATGGAAGTAGGAGAGGTGAGAGGTTTGAAGATCGGTAGTGAGGAGGTAGAGATCTCTCACTTGCAGTTTGCTGACGATACCATCCTCTTCCTTCCCGAAGACAAGGACAATTTTCAGAATGTTCTTTCCTTACTTCAAGTATTTGAAATTGTTTCAGGGCTTCGTATTAATCTTTCCAAATGCGGTTTGGCAGGGATCAATGTTGATGAGACTGTCGTGGGGAGTCTGGCTGAAATGGTGGGGTGTGAAGTTTCGAAGTGGCCACTGACCTATTTGGGTGTCCCGCTAGGGGGTAACCCCCGGGCAGAGTCTTTTTGGGATCCGGTGATCCATAGGATCTCTAGAAGACTCGAAACTTGGAAAGGGGCGTATTTCTCTCTTGGAGGCAGGATTACTCTTATTAAAGCATGTTTATCCAGTATCCCCTTGTATTATCTCTCTTTGTTTAAGATTCCTGTTAAGGTGTCCAAAAGGATTGAAAGTATTATGAGGGATTTTCTATGGTCGGGTAAGGGTGAGATTAAGAAGGACCACTTGGTGAGTTGGGAAGTGTGTTGTAGGCCAAAGGAGGATGGTGGTTTGGGTTTAGGCAATTTAGTGGCTAAAAACGTCTCTTTAGTCGCTAAATGGCTTTGGCGGTTCCCTTTGGAACCTAATTCTTTGTGGCACAGGGTGATTAGAAGTAAATATGGAGTACAACAGAATGGATGGGATGCTAATCCCGGAAGTGGTGCAACTCATGCTAGTCCGTGGAAATTTATCTCTCAGGGTTACCCATCCTTTTTGACTTTTCTTACCCTTCGAGTTGGCAACGGTATGCGTTTTCGGTTTTGGGAGGACAACTGGATAGGTGAAATATCTTTTCGTGAGCTCTTTCCTCGTCTCTATGGGTTATCGTCCTTACACAATGGCCGAATATTTGATTTTCTGGTGGTTAATAATGAGCAAGCTTCTTGGAACTTCCACTTTTCCAGAAATCTTAATGATCGACTTGCTGGTGATATTGCTTTGTTGCTGGATGTTCTTGCTCCTTTTCGTATTACCGCAACCCTTGATAAAAGAGTTTGGAATTTAGATCCCTCGGGCTCCTACACTTGTTCTTCTTTCTTTAGATTTTTAACTAGAAGTACTAACAGGAACTGTATAGTCTTATCTAGATCCTTCTGGAAGATCAAGGTGCCGTGCAAAGTTAAGGCTTTTGTTTGGACGGCAGCCCTTAACAGAATCAATACAAATGATTTGCTCCAAACTCGGCGTCCCTATAAGGCTTTATCTCCTAACGTCTGTGTGATGTGCTTTCATAACTCTGAGACGAATAATCATCTCTTTCTTCATTGTGAGGTCGCAAGATTGCTTTGGAATAAATTGTTTGGTTATTTTGAGGAGAGTTGGGTGTGCCCAGAAGATCTAGGAACTTTCCTTTCTATCAAGTTTACGGGCTTTGGGAGGAACAAAAAACATAGAACTCTGTGGCACGCTGCTATTCTCGCTACTTTGTGGTGTCTCTGGTTAGAGCGAAATGCTAGGGTCTTCAATAACAAGTTCATCTCTCCTCATCTTTTATGGGATAGAATCACCTTCTCGGCGTCTCTATGGGTCTCGGCTAATGGAATGTTTAGAGGGGTTTCTATTACGGATTTACAAAGGGATTGGAATGCTCTGTTGAGCTGAGTCTTTGTTTTCTTTCCTGATTTTCTCCTTGTTTTTTGTTTGATTGTTTAGAGGACTTCTTGTCCTCTTCATTTGTACTTTCTTTCTCTCTTAATAATACTTCTTTTTCTATCAAAAAAAAAACTAATGTCAATCTAACTATAGAAATGATCCAAGATAAAATATGTTGCCATCACTTGATCCATATAGCCGACGCACCTAGTGGGAAAAGGCTTAGTTTGTTGTTGTATTGCTTTGTGTTATGCAATATGTGGGAAATTGCTTTGAACTTTTCACTTTGCTTTCTCTGTGATTGTGGATTGTCCTCTCTATTTTGAATTTTGATATTGTCCATGTCTATTTTGAGAATTTGTCTTACAGGAATAAGTTTTGTTAACATTGTGTTGAATTTTGAATGTCATTTATATTTAGTTTTTTTTTTCTGTTGAAATTGTGAAAGTATTTTGGGTTTGCTGCTTTCTTTTTTGAGATGAGTTTATGAATTTAGCTTGGGCTCGCTATGGTTATCCTTGTAACAATTGTTATCATACGCCTGTTGCAGATCTACATATGCAACTACAATACGTGATTCAAGATATGCTCGTGAGAGGGAATTCCTCAAAGCTGTATGTATTTGGTGACACTCACTTTAAATAATGTGTGGATTAATGTTGCTTTTGTTATTTATGTTTCCTTTTCTATCTAGAAATCTATCTTAAGAAGCATTATTGGTGTCTTTTTTCTGTCTCTTTTTATTGTGAATCATGTCTTACTTTTGCCTTTTGCTTTTTACATCTTGGAGTGGTTGCTTCCTTATGGAGTAAGCAATTTGGATCCTAGGTGAGAATTAGGTGTTCCCGCTGAAAGTTGAATTTATGGCAATTTCTCTTGATATGGGTCAAAGGATTTGAACTAACGAAGGACTTTAAAGTTTAGTGGCAGTGTGCAGTTTAAACAGTGTAAGGTTTTGAAATACTTTGTTACATGGTTAAGACTTTATTAGAAAGAAAAACAAATACAGGAATTGTGGATAAAATGTCCTCTTAATTGATGAGAAGCAAGACAGTCAAAAGAAAAAGGGAAACACTTCAACATAAAACAAAGCTTCTTATTCCCTAGTCCCTACTCATATTTGACTATGAAACTTCTCTAAAGTGACTGCGAGACAAAACCCTGTCCAATAAAAGCATAAGCAAAGACCTCTAGGAAATAGGAAAATAAAATAAACCTAGATAAGGTCCTAAAAAGTAGCAGCTCCTAGTATAGTTTTGTTTCTCTCTGCATCCAAATCTTGGTAACTTGTATTTTTATGATTAATTTAAGATGTTTAACTCAAAAAACTTCTGTTGGTAATCTCTGTGCTAGCAGCTCCTAGCATAGTTTTGTTTCTCATTATAATGAGTTTTTGTTTATCTTGAAGAAAGAAGGATACCGATTTGTTGAGTTAGCTTTGTATATGCATGATATCATATGAAGTGACAAATTGTATTAATATAAATTTCTTCCAGTGCTTCTTTTACTTTGTGCTTTGCTTTTTATTCAAGTGTAAACGATCTACGGTTATTGACTTATTGTCAAATTGTGTAGTAAGCCTTTGAATTAATTGATTTAGGTTTATAAATGTGTTTCGGGTGGTGGGAAGGTGCTCATTCCAACATTTGCTCTCGGAAGAGCTCAGGTATATTCACTAAAATGATCATTAATCTTGTTGTTTGTAATGTTTTTTTATGATTGTATGGGCTTACAACAATTGGACAAAGTTCTAGGCATTAGTATATTTTGAATAATATATTTTAACTACAGCCAACGCAAAACTCTATCGAATCTTCATCATATTTTTACAATTTTTATTTAGTTCTTTTCTGGAGCTATTTCCTTGTCTCTATGGTTTGTCATCTTTACACAATGCCCCAATCTCTGATTTTGTTGTGGCTAACAATGAACAAATCTCGTGGGATTTTCATTTCACTAGAAATCTGAATGACAGACTTGCGGATGAAATCACTTTGCTGCTCAATATTCTCACTCCTTTTCGTCCCTCTTCCACTCCAGATAGGAGGAATTGGAACTTAGATGCCTGCATATACGTGTTCTTCTCTCTTCAAATATTTGATTTGCAGGCCAAATAATAGCTCTACCTTTTTATCTAAAACTTTTTGGAAGATTAAGGCTCCTTGTAAAGTAAAAGCTTTTGTTTGGACAGCAGGGCTTAATAGAATTAACATGAATGATCTACTCCAGATTCGACGACCCAATATGGCGTTGTCACCTAATGTGTGTGTGATGTGCTTTGGTAGCTCTGAAACGAATAGCCACCTCTTCCTGCATTGTGATGTGGCAAGACTGATTTGGAATAAATTATTTAGCTACTTTGAAGAGAGTTGGGTTTGCCCTTCGGATTTGGGAGCCTTTCTTGCTATTAAGTTCGCTGGCTTTGGGAGGAACAAAGAGCACAAAGGCCTTTGGCATTGTGCAATTCTTGCAGCGTTGTGGTGTATTTGGTTGGAACGGAATGCCAGGATCTTCAATAACAGATTCCTCCCACCTTATCTTTTGTGGGATAGAGTAACCTTTTTGGCTTCTTTGTGGGTTTCGGCACATGGAATGTTTAGAGGGGTTTCCATTATGGATCTCCAACGGGACTGGAGGGCTCTTATGAACTAACGTTTTTGTTTCTTCCTTGGTTTTCTTTTGTTGGTTTAGTTTTTCCTCTTTGAGGACTTCTTATCCTCCTCTTTTGCATTCTTTTTTCTTCATCAATAATATTTCTTTTTCTATAAAAAAATTTTTATTTAGTATTTTTTTTGGAATATAATAGTACAATGTACTCGAGTTGAAAGAAACAATTAAAAACCAAGCCCTAGAATAAGGTTGTGGCATTTGAAAGGCGAACGACAAGAGAGTTACGAAAGAAAGATGGTAGAAGAGAGGATTTGGGAAACACAAGGAGAAGCAAACTACATGTGGAACGCAATGGCTGAAGGAATTAGAAAGTTGCAACAAATAAGCTGGGTATGTCATGAGGTTTTGGACCAAAGCGGGAAGAATCTTGGTGGTGGGATGCAAGTGTACAAAATAAGATTAAGGTTAAAAGAGAGTGCTATAAAGCAAGATAGTCATGCAGAGATAATGTAAATTGTAAATTGGGAGAACTATAAAATAGCTACGAAAGTTGTTAAGAGGACAGTGTTAGAGGCAAGAGATAGAGCAAAAGATGGGAAGAGAAAAATAATCAAACTTGCTTTGACTAGGGAGAGAAAGACAAGAGACATAGATAAAGTGAAATGTCTTGAGGATGAAGAATAATATCTTAGTAAGGGATCAAGATATTCTAGAACGATGGAAGAATTATTATTAGTGTAACTTATTTTTGAATTTTAAATTCAAATATAAGCCTTATCTTATCAGATATGTAACCTACTCTTTTTTCTGTTGTAGTCGACTAACTCTCATTAATTTTAAGATTAGTTATACATGTATCTAGCCTAGAATATTGCTAAATTTTAGAATCAGTTACAGCCTTACTCTGTTACCTCTGTAAGTATAAATTCAGAAAACAATTAATGAAATAAACACATTTTTACTAGCTCTACATTCTGTTTTATGGTATCAGAGCTGCCTACTGCCTCACGGCTATTCTCTTCCCAAACACTGTAACCCTAATACTTTCACATGGCTGTCGTCACCACCCCAACCTCAAACACGGTAGTTAATGCTGACGCAACAGCAACATCTTCCACTCTTGTTCAATTCAATCTAGCAACTCAACTCCCTAACAAACTCACAGGCCCTCAAGCGTTTGCTTTATGGAAGGCCCAAGTGTCCATGCTTATGCATAGACACAATCTCTATGCTCACCTTGATGGTTCGAGTCCTCCTCCTCCTGCCAATAGTGCAGCATATGCAACGTGGTTTCGACAAGACCAGCTTATTCAGAATGGTCTTTTGGTTTCCGTTGATAACACTATAGCTTCCGCTGTTCCCTCTGCCACCAATGCTCATGCAGCTTGGAATTCCCTTCATACTTCCTATGCTAATAAGTCTCAAACTCGAATACTCAGCATTCGTGATTGTTTAGCTGCATCCACGAAGGAAGGACATTCAATTGCTGAATACCTCCATCACATTCGGACTATATGTGATGAACTATCCACTGCTGGTGCGCCGGTCACAAATGCTGAACTCATTGTGACCACACTTAGAGGGCTTGGTCCAGAGAATCAGAGATCACATTCGAAGGCTCTATGAAAAGCTCTTGGATCATGAACTCTTCATCAAACATGAAGAATCAAAGAAGCCTTTAGCCACCCCATTACAGCCAATATTGTTCGAAGCTCTCAACCCACCCAAACACCTAACTATAACCGAAATAGTAACCCCAGAAAATTAACCAAAACCCCAACCCAAACAGTTGTTCACAATGGAAACCAAGAGGTAATTTTCAACAATCCAACAAACCTTCCTTCTTTTGTCAATTGTTTGGACATCGATACTAAATAGAATTAACACAATTGATTTACTTCAAACTAGACGTCCCAACATGGCCTTATCACTAGGTGTTTGTGTGATGTGTCTTATAAGTTTTGAGACGAATAGCCATTTTTTCTTGCATTGTGAATTGGCTAGATATATATGGAATAGACTTTTTGGCTACTTCGAAGAGAATGGAGTTTGCCTAGTTGGTCTTGGCACCTTTCTTGCCATCAAGTTTGTGGGCTTTGGGAGGGATGAGAAGCATAAAACACTTTGGCAATGTGCAATACTTAAAAGCTTTCCACTTTGCGGTGTATTGGGTTGTAGCAGGATTGTAGTGTCTTTAACAATAAACACCTTCCACCTCATCTTTGGGGAAGAATCAAATTCGTGTCTTTGTTGTAGGTTTCTTAACTTCTTCTAATGGTTTGTTTAAAGGGGTACCCCTTAGGGAGTGTTTGGGATCAAGGAGGAGAAGGGAAGGGAAAGAGAGGTTAACTAATGGTTTCTCTTCCCCTTGTTTGAATCCTCCAAACTTCCCCAATTTGGGGTAACTAAAATTAACAAAGGAGGTAGGTTAAGGAGGATTATTGCAAATTCCTTCATTTTCTTCCCCTCCAGAATTTATAGAACCAAATGAGGGAAAGGATTTTAAATTACCTTCCCTTTTCTTCCAAACTCCTCAATCCAAATAGACCCTTGTGGATCTCCGAAGGATTAGAAGGCTTTGTTGAATTAGAGTCTTGTTTCTTTGTCTTTTATTTTTTTGTTAGTTTCCATTTGTAGAAGACCACTTGTCCTTGTATTCACTTGTATTATTCTCTTCAATAAATTTCTTGTTTTATAAAAAAGTAAAATTAAAATCAAGAAGCCTGTTTTTTTTTTCTCTTTAAAAAGATTTGACCAAATGATTGGACAGATTTAAAATTTCTGCAGCCATTTTAGTTCCCTTTCTTCTATGCAAAACAAAAAAATGAACATCTGTTTTTCAATGTCCTTTTTTTTCTTCAAATTTATGTTGTATTGGAATTAATGTCCCACATAATTATGATAATTTTATTCAATATCGTTGTCACAGTGATTTATGATCCGTAGGAATTATGCATTTTGTTGGATGACTACTGGACCCGCATGAATTTGAAAATTCCCATATACTTCTCAGCAGGTTCTTTGTTCTCTCTTTTACTTATTAAATGCGTACATGATAATCCTCTAGTTTTGATATTTCAAACTGTTACTTGCTTAACTATATTCTAATGGTTCTGGGATCTGCTAGTCATTGGTCTAAAAAATATATATTATAAAATATAAAATATAAAATAAAATATTTGATTTGGGAGATTAGAGGGGAGAGAGAAAAAGATAGTGAGAAGTTATAACAGAACTGTGAAAATTTAAATATCTTTCTATTGTTTTAATATATTATTTTAAAAATAATAATGATTGTTTTATATTATTTTATATTATATCAGTTTTTCAGCTTTATATAAATCTAGTTTAAATTTAAATTCTCTCCCTGTGAATAAGACATTTTAGGCGTTATTCTTAGAAATCAGTCGAATAGTGGGAATCCTATCTTAAGTACTGGCCAAGAAGCTTCAAAAAATATCTGTAAGGCATCATCATAACCTTGCTCTTTTAGAGGGACACGCAGAGTGTTGCACACAAGCATGTGCATGATAATAGGCATTTCTTTGAAATAAATTTATTGCAGTCAATTTCCATAGCATGCATAATATAGAAATAGCTTATGATATAATACCTTTTGCAATTAACATATTAGCCTATGTTCTGGGTGGTATTTTTCCAAGTATTGGTACTTGGTAGTCATACTTTATATTAGCGGTCTAGTGCTGACTATTTGAATTTTTCTCTTGAAGGTTTGACGATCCAAGCCAATATGTATTATAAGATGCTCATTAGTTGGACAAGCCAGAAGATTAAAGATACATACTCTACGCAGAATGCATTTGATTTTAAGAATGGTAATCACCAAGTTGGAAACATCAAAATCTTATTTGGTACAAATTATACATGCATGTGCATGCAATTTTATTTATTTATTTTTCAACAATTCTTCAATGGTTTGATACAGGGTTTTAACATTGCTACATTACTTTGGCTCTATAAAGTAAAGGCACGCCTATCTTCAAGCATGTCATGTGTCTAACACATGACACGACACAAACATAGGTGTTCTTGAATGAAATTTTATGTTTTTGGCTGGGACACGCGACAAACATTTTTCATACTTGAGCCTAGCATAGGATGACTCAAAAAAAAAAAAAGACCAAAAAATAAGTGAATGAAAGTCTAGATAACTCATTTTAATGATTTTAATGAGATTAAAGTTCTTCCCTAATTGTTTTTCTGTACACGTACTTGAATTAATAAAAAGTAACAACTTTTAATTTAGTAAATTTGATTTAGAAAATTATAGCATAAGTTGCTTAAAATATAGAATAATACTTGTTTTATTTTCTACAAGTATATTGCTAAAAGAAAGCTTAATATCTATCTATATATATGCCATGTCATGTCCTATATTTTTGAAGTTTGATGTGTCAATGTGTTTGTTTTGTCTTGTAAGGTGTCCATGCTAGTTGTTGTACTTCATATCTTTGGCTTGATATTACAGCTCCTTATATTCGATAAGTATACAACAACAACAACAATTAAAGCCTTTTCCCACTAGGTAGGGTCGGCTATATGGATCAAGCGACGCCAACATGTTCTGTCTTTGCACATTCCTATGGTTAAGTTATTTATGGTTAGATCCCTCTTAATCATTTCTCCTATTGTTTTCTTTGGTCTTCCCCTCCCTCTAGTTATTAGGTTATCTTCCATTTGGTCAACTCTACGTACCAGAGCTTTTTCTAGCCGCCTTTGTACATGACCAAACACCTAAGGCGTGTTTCGACTAATTTTTCGACAATAGGTGCTACCCCCACTTTCTCTCTAATATAATCATTCCTAATCCTATCCATTCTAGTGTGACCACTCATCCAGCGCAACATTCTCATTTCTGCAACGTTGAATTTGTGCTCATGCTGGCTTTTTATCGCCCAACATTCAGTACCATTCAGTAAAGCTGGTCTTATATTCGATAAGTATAACAATTATAAAATTGATATGAAAAAATAATTTGATGTTAATTTAGGTATTTTCAGAAGTGGAGTTTGATTTATCCAGACAGAAGAGAGAAGAATTTAGCTTTTTGGGTCTTATCAGGCTTCATAGATCATAATGCTCTCTGATTTGAATAGATGCATGATGGTGAAAAAAGGAGTGGAATATGGCGAAATAATGGACTTGCAGCAGATAGTATCACCTCTGAATTTAGATGCATGATGCATCATAGGGTCAATATTTTAACATGCCTAACAGATTCTTAGTCATGGGATATCATTGCATAAGTGTGAGCTTTATAGGACACAATGCTTTATTGAGTGCTAGATCCAAATCTAAGTATGTTGACATGGTATAATACTATAATCATTTAAATTTTAAGTAATTGGTATATTGTATGGTATTTAGTGATATAAGAATAAGAAAGTACTTGAAGGCTGGAAACTAGAAAAATACATGCCTTAACTTTTAAGTTTTAACTATGTTGTCTATTTATTATTTTTATGTATTTTTCATTTTGATAGTGTTTGGCCCTCCAAGAAATTTTGTTAGTGTTTCAGCTTGAATGAGCCGAGATAGAACACCGTGATATGTGGGCCTAAAATGTGTTGGGCTAAAGCCTGTCCTTAAAATGATCCAAAGTTTTCTGGGCTCAGCCCCCTCTATTTCAAGGGTTGGGGCTGGCCTATGGTATAGGCCTTTTTTGACACCCTACTAGAAGGAAAAAGATATAAGGGCTAGATGTAATGTCATTTGAAAATGTTTTAAGTTGTGCTTCATATCAGAGATAACTTTATTAAAATTTGAACAACCATAAAGCATTCTGTTTTCCATATCATATCCTAGTGATATCCTTGATTATACATATTAGAGGTATAATTTGTTGCATGGACATCATCATCCTTTAAATTCTCATTCATTTGGTTTGGATGTTGCAGTTCAAAATTTTGAACGGTCTATGATAGATGCTCCTGGTCCTTGTGTTCTTTTTGCCACCCCTGGGATGATAAGTGGTGGTTTTTCGCTTGAAGTTTTTAAGCATTGGGCACCTTCAGAAAAGAACCTTATTACATTGCCTGGGTACGCTCTTATTTCCCCTATTTTCGCCAAAGGCAAATATTTGTTTACTATAATAAATTTTTTTTAGTTGAATAAGAAAGCTTGTTCAGTATATATGTGGACAAAATCTCCCTCTTATGAGTCCTTTTAAAGTTAGGGGATTGAGTGATGAAGGATAACTGTGGACAAGTTGGTCACAACTGACGAAGGTGCCTTGTAGCATATTCATCTACACCACCACTATCTTCATCCCACATCAGTTTAAAAACACTCGTAGAAGAGAGATTTTGTCCATATAAGCTGTCTACGTCATCATTTAACAGAGAACACTAACAGTGTCAGGCAAAAGGACTTATTTGGAACAACTTGCAAACATAGAGGAATGTGTTAGCCAGAAAATAAACCAAGAGGGGGGGGGGGGTGAATTGGTTTATTCAAATTTTAATTCTTTGAAAAACTTCATTCTGATTAGGACTCTTATGAAAATCATTTTCTTTGAGTTAAGGAGTCTGAAATAAGGGAAGGGTTGCACACACAATTTTGCTGGAGAGGTTCACTGCCCAAGTTTGCTTGAATAGCTACGTCCTCTCTCCTTCTAACCTTTTTGGGAAAGCACACTTGCTTTTACACTTCCCTTACAGCAATATGGGACTCAACTCAGCAACAAACTTAGAACCTAATATAATAAGTTTCTCCAGGAACCTTCCTCAAGGATCAGCTTCCTTACTTGTCTTTTACCTCTAAGAAACTTAGTATATTAAATTCTCCAAAATCCAATCCCAGGATTCAGACCCAAGAACTTAATATTTGAAGTTCCTCTTAGAACCTTGTTTCACCACAAGGATCAACCTCCTCAAGGCTTTTACCATTAGGACACTCCAAGTATTAATTCCTTTTTCAACCAGAATCCTCACCAGTACTCTGACTCTCAATACACAAAGAATTTAATATAAAGAGTTCCCTCTTTGCAACCTTGTTCACCCAACAAGGATCAACCCTTACCCAGGCTTTTACACCCAAGATACTTCAAACACTAAATTCTTATCACAAGTAAGAGGAGAAGAAAAATAAATCCAGTCAACTAATGACTATTACAAATTACAGCACAAGGATTCACTCAGAAATCGCACACAGGAATCGCTCAGACTCTTCTTCACTCAAAAGATTTTTTGCCACTCTTGAAAGCTTGGAACACTTAGTTCCTTAATCTCCAGCAACCTCCAAGCTCGGTATTAAATAGGAGTTTGATTAGCCATTGGGTTCTTCTTGCCGTGTTCACCTTCTTCTTCCTCTCTCTGCAATAAATGCTTCGACGCTCCTCCATTAATGTTTTTTGAGACGTTCTGAGAGAGAGAGACAAAAGGAGACAAAGGAGATGTTTCTTAGAAGAAAGCTTTTATGCAGCACTTTTTGTGGACTCAAGGAACCACGCTCCTTTACTTATTTTCTACAGCAAGGCCAAGCTCCTTTTCCTTGAAATATGCTGCAAGATAACTTAACTTTTTTCATTAGACAAGACTTGCATAAAAGTGGAATAATATAGACTTACCTTTCTTCCTCCTTTTCCGGAAAATGTGCTGACAGGGACCAAAATGAATTTTGGGTAACATCTTCTCTTTTCTTTCCTTTATGCCTTTGCTTGATGAAACAAAAATCTACTTTGCTTTTGTCTTCTCAAGGCTTGCAAAGAAAAAGCATCTACCTACCCTACCTACTCCACCTTTTTGGTCAGATTTGACTTGCATAAAATAAGGAAAAGTACGTGTACTTTTTCTTACACACCAATGTGATTTCATTTGCAGGATTCTTTTGGCTCCAGGACACTGATTTTAAATTTAAAACATATGGGCCAAATTTCTTTACCTTTCTAGACTTGGGCCTAACCATTCTTTGGGCTAAAAATCATTTATGCACCATTCCATATTTTATACCGAATATTATCAAGTCCACAACACAAAAATTGTTGACATATTAAAACTAAGGTTAAACCTTAATTAATCCTTTTTTGTTCAACAGAATGATTTGGAACTTTTGAAACATAAAAAATTGATTTGGAACTTAGGTGAAACAGAGAGGAACAAAATGAGGTTTTGACCATAAATCCCTAATTGATAGCCTAAATCATAGGGTTAGCTATCACAATGATTATAATATATATACATAAATCTATATTATTTAAAATATTCACAACACTCCCTGTCGGCCTGGAGCATTTAAATTGAAGATATTTGAGTTCTAAATTGGAGAACTTTTATTCATACGTAATCATAGTGCAAAATAGGGACCATGGTTACACATTAACCACTAGAATCCCTCAAAAGTAGGTCCTTATAGTTATCTATTTTTAAATATTAAAACAGATTTATGTAACAAAAAGATATCTATGAATTAATTTAAATTTCGAACTAACTAATGGATAAATATAACCAAAATAAAATTGACTAATCCCTAAGGCCAAAACCCCATTTTAGTCCTTTATGTTTCACTCAAGTTCCAAATCAATTCTTTATGTTTCAAAAGTTCCAAATCAGTCCTCTATGTTCGCTAGATGTTCCAAATAAGCCCTTTTGCCTGACAACATTAGCGTTTTCCGTTAAATGATGACATGGACAACTGATATGGTTAAAATCTCTCTCCTATATGTGTCCTTTTAAACTGATGTGGATGATATTGAGCCACGTATAACTCAAAATAAACTAAAACATAGGCTAAATGTGTACGTACATTTACCAAATACACAAGAATCTAAAATAAACTATAACAGATGCCACGTAGGAGAGAGATTTTATCCGTATCAGCTATCCATTTCATCACTAAACACTAACGGCGACAATCAAAAGGACTTATTTGGAACAATTTGGAAACATAGAGGACTAATTTAGAACTTTTGAAACATAAAGGATTGATTTGGAACTTGGGTGAAACATAGAGGACCAAAATGGAGTTTTTACCACTCCCTAATAGAATAATAATAATAAAACAACAACAACAATCAAAACCTTTTCCCAATAGGCACCAAGCCTGTCACGTAAGTATTTATCTGAGGACCTCTAAGAGATTTGGTGAACATATTAGCCAGCTCATCATTCGAGTTGACTAATCGAGTAGCAAGACATCCAAATTGACAGGTGTTATTGGCTTCAAGTCTTGCACTCAAAAATTAATGGTGAACTATATGAAGGAAACATAAAATTTTGGGGAAAATCTACGGATGGAATCATTTTAATATGCTTGGTCGGAACACTGGATTTGAAGCAATGTGCATAGCTGCATGGTTATCACATATGAACTCCATTTTATCTTTGTCTCCAAATTTCATCGCTTGAAGAAGTTGTTTCAACTATAGGAGTTCACAAGTTGCTAATGCCATAGCAATATACTCAACTTCTGCACTAGACATTGCAACTATTTTTTGTTTCTTGCTTTTCCAAGAGACTAGGTTACCACCGATGAAAACACAATATCTAGATATGGATCGCCTATCATTTGGCGAACCAGCCCAATCAGCATCTGTAAAGCCAATAATGCAAGGTCTCAGCAAAAAAATGTTCCATACACTAGTTTGCAAGTTGGGCATGTGTAACATTTTTGCACCAACTTGAGGGGTAGTGTTGACTAGGATTAGTATGTTGACTATGATTAATATTATATTAAAGAATTATGAAGTTGTTCTAGGATGTTTTGTTTTATTAGGATTAGTATTGTTTTGATTTATCTTTCTAATTAGATTAGGAAACCTTGTGAATAAGGTTTAGAGCTGTAATCAATTTATTATTGAGGAATACCGAATACAAGAATTTTTCCTATTAAAAAATCTTCGCTGGCCACAAGATTGCCACTGTAATCCGTTAAAAATTGGAAGAGATAAGATAATGTAATGAGTCTAAAGAATAGGAGCTGTCTATTGAATGATAACAAAAAGGAGATGAAGATAAATTCAAATATTAAAATAACCAAAATCTGATACCATGCTGATGATAGGGCCACAGAACAGAAACTGATAATATACGGCACTGAATATTCTCTGGTCTTCCTCCTTAAGAGATGCAACCCACCAGTAGAAGTGAAAACGATAGATACAAGGGAAAAGAAAACAACAAAACACACAAAGATACCAGCTTACAGAACAGAGAAATATAATAAAAAATAGAGTACAGGGCACTGGTTTTTGAGAGGCTAGTTCTCTACTTCTCTCCCATTCTATCCCCAAGTTCTTCCTTGCCCCTTCCCCCTGCTCCTTAACTATATATAAACCTCTCTCTCTCGGTTTCAGATTTTACAAACCCTCTACACTAAAAGAATGACACGTGTTTGCTTCCCTGCCTTGCCCAAAATCAACACATAACAACCTACTCATTTCTTTCCTCCCCCCCAATTTTCCTTCCTAACACTTCTAGAGCAAGCCTTGAATATTGAGGCCCATCACATGCCTAACAGATTCCTTGATCATCTCCAACATAACTGTTTATCTAAAAAAATTACTTTGTTTCTCTTGTAGTTATTGTGTGGCTGGAACAATAGGGCATAAATTGATGTCAGGTAAGCCCACCAAAATTGATCTGGATCAGGATACACAGATAGAAGTGCGCTGCCAGGTACATGTTTATTTCCTATCCATTTGTTTTATGCGCTGCCAGGTACATGTACGCCCTCTAGTTTGAAATAAGAAAAATTGAATGAACACTATTGGTTAATGCATATTATTGAATTTTTGTAATACTATAAAAATAGGAAAAAACTGAGGTCCATTTCCTTATGTCCATTACATCAAGTTCCACCAATCATATATTGTATTTACACTCTCTTTCTTCTATGATTGGTCATATAAAAGGTGGTATTCTATATTCTCTCTCTACTGTGATTGGTTATTTAAACACTTTTTGCCACGTGTCATATTTATATTGGGAAACTTGATGTAATGGACATAAGGAAATGGACCTAAGTTTTTTCCATAAAAATATAATTTGTATAATAATAAAAGCTAAAATTTATTTAAGGTATTCTATATTACATAATATAACTTCTTATAATTAAACTCCGCCTATACTTGCATAGCCGGTCCCAAGCCCGGATAAAAGAGGAGGGTTGTGTTAAGTAGTTGACAACTAACGTAAAACTCTGTCGAATCTTCATGAATATGGATCATTATTATAATTAAAAAGCAGTTAATTCTTAGTAGTTAAAGACTTATTTATTCAACACTTATTATTATCGAAAAAAAAAGGAGATTGAATCCGGTGCAATTCCCTTCCGTGCAATTTCGGTGCAATTCTTTAAAATGCACATACTAACAATAATCCATCATGAATAGATTAGAGACTAAATTATTATCAATATTGGCAAATAGAATCACCTTAAATGAATTAGGGACCAAATTGTTATTGATATTGAAAAATAGTCTCACAAGGCTATTTAGTGATGATATTTGTCAAAATTGATAATAATTTCGTCCCTAATCCATTCATAGTGGGTTATTGTAAGAGTAAGTCCGTATTAGTGCTTAAAAAATGAAGTAAAAATATACATTTTGAAGGAATTGCACCGAAATTGCACGGAAGGGAATTGCACTGGATCCAATGTCAAAAAGAAACCTTATTCAACACTAGTGATTAAAAGTGAGTAGTTAAAGACACATTTAATTCTTATTATTTTATATAAATAGTGTAAAAGAATTTTGGTTAACATGTCAAAAAGTGTAATTTATTTTTAATTTAATTATTTATTTAAGGATATTAAAAATTACTATTTGGCCCAAAATAGCTAATTTTACAAGGGATAAGTACCCAAAGAACAAAACCCTAAATTCCTATAAATTCGAATCTTTATTTTTCTCATTACATATTGTAAACCCAAAACCTGCAATTTCTTGTGACTTTTGACATTTGAATAGATTTTTCTTTTAAATGTTTGAATTCCCTTCGCCGCAATAAGTTAGATTCACTTATTACCTGATAAATTCATCTTTATTCATTTGACATTGGAAAGATGTACTTGTTTTCTTTGATTATCTAAAGACGGATCAGCATGGAATCTAGGTTAGTCAGTTCTTTATTCTCGAGAGTATTTTTGACAATTTTTTTTTCCCCTTAATTGACAGGTTCATCAATTGGCTTTTAGTCCTCACACTGATGCGAAAGGTATAATGGATCTTGTAAAATTTCTCTCCCCTAAGCATGTTATACTGGTGCATGGCGAGAAGCCTAAGATGGCTACTCTTAAAGAAAAAATTCATTCTGAATTGGGAATTCAGTGTTATGATCCTGCAAATAATGAAACCATTTGCATCCCTTCAAGTCACTATGTAGAAGCAGGAGCCTCTGATGCTTTCTTTCAAAGTTGCCAAACTCCAAACTTCAAGTTTCAGAAACATAGTTCAGACGATGCACCTAACTCTTCTTTGATAGACCGGAACTTGGTGCGTCATCTTCAAGTTAAAGATGAAAGGGTAGCAGAAGGAATTTTAGTTGTTGAGAAAACCAAAAAGGCAAAGGTGGTACACCAGGATGAGCTTTTACACATGGTGGGAGGGAAGAAACATGATATTCGGTTTGCTTATTGTTGCCCTGTATCTATCAGTCATTCAATGGATAACCTAAGTGAAAGTGACAGATGCTATTGGCTTCAAATCTTGCACTCAAAAATTAATGGTGAACTTTCCGTAGGAAACATTCAAAATTTTGGGGAAAATCTACGAATGGAATCATTTCATACGTCTCTGTGTCTAAAAGATTATTGCCCTTACAGGATTCAAGAAAATTCTCAGAGTACAACCAAAACAGTGTTTTTTTGCTGTAGTTGGTCAGCAGTAGATGAAAAGCTTGCAAGGAGAATATTATCAGCAATGGAGAATTTGAATTTAAGAGAAATATAAGAGTGGTAATTGGCCCACCAATTTTTGTCTTCTCTCTAGTATATATATGAAGCGGTAAAATATGCTTGTTTTTAGGGTTTTATTATTGTCATTGCCCGTTTAAAGTCTGTAATTTTTCAAGTAATCAATGTTATTTTCCTTTAAAATTAGTAGCGAGGTTTTCCTTATAATCATGCCTATTTATCTTGTTTAAGTTGATTTTGAAGTATACTTAATGCAATCTTATTTATTTTATCCGAGACCGGCTATGAAAGTCAAGCTAGAGTTTATATATATATATAAAAGTACTATTTTGGTCCTTAATGTTTGCATGAAGTTTAATGTTGGTCTTCAAAGTTTTTTTTGGTCGATTTTGGTCTTCGAGCGTAACATCGTTAGCTTTTGCCGTTAAATGATGACGTCGCATGCATATGTGGCATACACTCTCTCCTATGTGTCATATTTTAGTGACGTGGCATAACACATCATTGCCACGTCACACATCACCCCAGATGATGATGATAATATGGTGATGAAGGAGAGAAGATGATGATGTGGCAATGTGGGTGATGTGTCAATGTGGGGGATGTGTCATGCCATGTCATTAAAATATGACACGTATAATAGAAGGTGTGCCACATAAACATGCTACGTCATCATTTAACGGTAAAAATTAACGGTGTTACGCTCGAAGACTAAAATTGACAAAAAAAAAACTTTGAGGACCAACATTAAACTTTTGAAACATTGAGGACCAACATTAAAAATTTCATGCAAACATTGAGGACCAAAATAGTACTTTATATATATATATATATATGATTTTTCAGGTGCTAGCAAAATTAAATTATTCATATAACCAGCTTGCATGTAAAGAGTTGGATCTTAAAATACTATATTGTAAAGAGTATGGATATCTAAAAGAAAACCTACATTGAAGAGTTTGAATCGATGAACATGAGTTATTTGGCAACATTGTGAACAAATAAACTTATCCCCCGTAATATAAAGTTATTATCCAAACAAATTCAAGTTAGATCTTTGTAGAATTATCTCCTAAGACCTAATTCATTAAAAAAAATTAAGAAATAAAAAAGGTTTTGATATTCCGGGCGGCCATGGGGTGACCGGAATACGAAGGAGTGTGGAAAATGGACTTGAGTCAGAGACGGTTCTGATGCCTTCATACTCAAAAGGGAGATCAGAGTTCACTTAGTTTGATAGCTTAATAGTGTTTTCAGAGTATAAGATTGTAGGGAAAAGAGTGGCTGTGAAGACCGAGTCAGCCACATTGGAGATTATGTGAGAGCTTAATGATAATGCATATTAGAGATGTAATCACTTAGGTGTATTTGGTTAATTCTTCTTACCAAATATACATTTTTTGTAATGTGATGAAATTATGTTTTTTTTACCTGTTTTAAATGTAAGGGTAAAATGATCATTTTACTTGCTTTTATTTCATTCACATCACATTATATTACATTGACATGACATTTTCATTCTCTCGAACATTGTCATTCCCATTTCTTCACACATTCCACCTACTAATATGAGGGGGCCGTGTGCCTATATAGGCTTTCCAAGACTTGGTTCACCAATATAAGGTATCCTTTTTTATACCACCTGGTTTTGCTCTCTAAACTTTGACATCATAGTATAGCAACTGATAGTGTTAGAGTTGCCAGGTATCTTTTTTTTAATGAATATTCTACTCTGTGGGAATTAGTAATGAGATTTTGTAACTTGAGTGAAATGGCAAATATGTTCAGGTATCCACTGTTGGTTGCCATTTCGTCCACTCCTTTTACGGCTGCGAGTGGTAACGGTTGTAGCATCTTCCTTCTATTTATTTGCCATCGTTCTATTTCAGAAGAAGATGAAGAAGAACGAGAAGAAAATATGAAGATAAAGAAGAGATGAAGAGATAGGGAGAAGAAAGAGAGAGAGAGAGAGAGAAAACTCTTCAGATTATTCAATTTAAGATTTATTATTTAAAATAAATTAAAAAATTAATTAATTGACTCAGAGCATTGTTGTCAAAATCGTGAGTACGTTTTTACGTTTCTATTCATGTCATTCTGGTCACATTTTTTACTGACTCAAAAAATATTCAAACTCGGGTAGAAACGCATAAAAAACAGATAAATTCGAGAAGAAACGCATAGAATTAAGTAGAAACGTAAACTGACCCAAAAGCATTGATTTTAGGTTATAAAGGTGGATGACTTTTAATTCTATTAAAAAACATTGATGTTGAGTAATCAACTATCTATATAGTACTATGTTAATATTTCTATTTCTTTTGAATTAATTATTTGATTTAAATTTTAAAGTTTTGATACATATATATTTTTTAGGTATATAAACTCGTACGATTTTACGTTACGAGTTTGTTTCCCTCTTCGAATTTACGTAAAAAAACAAATTTGATAACCTTGACTAAGAGTTAACAGAGAAATGCCACGTCTTCTTTTAATTAAAAAATCTAATAGCAAGCATATTAAAATCTAATAACTTTTGTCCTTTTTTTAAATCTCAATAATTTATAATTAAAAAATTGTTGTTAAACACCTTTCAATTAACATTTGTTTTCTATTTGAATAAATGCAACTCAATATCACTTGAAATCAGATCCTACTAAGATTCTTCCACTACAAAAAATTATCCATATCGATTCATTAATAGAAAAGACAAAAGTGGTACAAGATTAGGATAATCTTGTTTTTTTTTGTTCATCATAATTTCGACAAATTTCTAGCACTCATGTGTTGTGTATGGTGAATTATTAAGACGATGATGGTGGAACATAATCATTAATCTTCAATCATTTAAATATAAATTAAATCATAGTTAATTCCAGATTATATCGACAAGGACTTGATTACAAATGACAAGTATAGGGATTCAATTACAAAAGTTGAAATTATAGGGACCTGATTGAAAATTAAAATAAACTATATGACCTAATGGATTAATCTAACCTTTAAAAAAAAAAAAGAAACTGTATAATCTACCAAGAATAAAATAAAAATACCTGTTGAATAAGTGGATAATTTTTTGTTAGGGTAGACGACAGAACAAAAATTTTGAAGTCAAGACCCTTTTCCTCATCTTGTGGCCTTAGGATGAATCTTAAATCCCAAGCAACTGTTTTTTCAACAATTTTAAATAATTATTAATGTTCAGCCACGAATGAATAATAAACACCTGATAAATGGATCTACATTAATTTAGCCCAACCCCTAGTAGAATGATGAGATTATTAGACGTCAACATATTTAAATTCAGTATATCTCTGCTTCCCATGGACCCCAGCTAGTAGATGAGCTTCAAAAACTCATCTACAATAAAATTTTGGGAAAATAATCGTCTGAAGTACTTAGTAAAATGGAAGAGAGATAAGAATAGATATAGAGAGAAACTCCACAAACAAAATAATCAAACGTATAGGTTCATTTCTATCTCTCTCTCACCTTCCCTTATAAAGTACTTCAGAGATTCTAACCAAAAAATTTTGGTGATAATGCAACATTTCAGCCTTCAAATCTATCCTATTAAGCGGCGCACCAAATCAGCATGCAATTTATGGCCACCCTGCATCAAGAATAAAAACTCAATTGTATAATGATAGAAACCCAATTCTGGAGGTTGCTTCAAGGAGATGAATAGAATAGACCAAGCATCATGAAAATAGGCCAAGTGTTTTATGATGCATACAGAATGCCACCTTTCTATTGCATATTCTATTCTTCAAGTGACCCTTGGGTGAGAATGAGAAAGGTAACATATGGCCATGCTCATTTGCTATCATAATAAAAATCAGCTCATTGCAATGGCCTAAGCAAATTTAGATCTCAATTTTCTAAGACATTGAAAACGTAAATTTTAGAAAAAGTAACACACTTATAACTGAGATCTAGACACGTTGTAGGGTTAATCTTTTTAAGAAAAATATAAGAGGATCGTTTCACACTCAAAATATGGTAATAGAATTGTAGAACAATACTTTTGCATGAGCATCCCCAAGAAGGCAGTGGATAAAGTAGATTGCACAAGATATTGCATTCAAGATATAATAAGGGGAAAGTAAAATTTACCCCCTAAACTATACCTAAATCACATTACCCACCTGAATTTTTATTTGTAACAAATCACCCCTAATGTATAAAAAAGTTATGAAATTGCCAAGTTATGGTTAATTTTAACAGACCTCAATACTTAGCTAGTCACATGAAATTGTGAGTATTGAGGTATTTTAAAACTAACCATAACTTAACAATTTCACAATTATTAATACTTTAGGGGGTGATTTGTTACAACTAAAGTTTATGTTGGTAATATGTTATTTAAGTATTGTTTAGGGGGCTAAAGTGAACTTTCCCCATACAATAATAATCAAATTCACAAATGAGAAATAACTAATATAGGTAAGAATAAAGACACATGCCTTGTAAGCTACGATGTGTGCCACTGGAAGTCCTTGATGTCCAAATTGAGCAAAAAGGGAAAGATCACCAATAAGATCCAAGACCTTATGGCGGCATGGTTCATCATTGAAACGCAGAGGTGGATTCAACCAACCATTACGTGTACTGCATAAGGAAATAGTATTCAACTATTCATTATGGAAAGAAATAGGAGCAGCAACAGGTGATATGTGTATGACCATGTAATCTTTCTCCTGAATCATTCAGACCCCATAGAACTTCTAGTCGTCTACACATTTTGCGGCTTTCCACTAAATTAAATTCATTTAGCTAACACATTTTTTAATATAAGTTGCCTATATCCCAACACAACCTGCAAATTCAATGTCATAACAATTTCATCTAAGTTTACCATCTACATCAGATGCATATTGCAACAATATCTAAAGTTTCCATGACAGCTGTAGCATAAAATTTCAGACAACATATGATTTTGCTAACTTAGCAGTTCTGATTCTGAGGCTCAGAAAAAGGAAGAGGTTCATAATTATTACAACCCTTTTCTGCTTTAGTGCCACAGGCTTTCAATTTTATTTCCAGCAAGCATACAGCAGAGCATCACTCCAATACAGAAAACATATAAAACTTGTTATTGCATAAAGTGTAGCCAAGTGTCTACCTGCAAATAATGGCATTATCTAGAGAACCCCCTTTAATCAGTCCAGCACTGCGCATTTGCTCAATCTGCAAGATATTATCAGACAGTGTATTCAGCATTTGACTATTAGTTGTATATAATTCAACATGTACAACAAAAATTGTAAAACAGGAAATATTCACTCTTGAAGGGTTATCCACAAGTCATACAGTTATGTAATAGATACATAAAAGTGCATGTGTCTCTAATATGTATGTAAGCAGTGACTATATCATAGGTAACCTTTACTCAAGAATCAAGACAGAACCACCATTGAGGCAAACTATATACAATCCAGCCACACGCCACTGTACATTTAAGACTGCCATAATACCTTTTTCTTTCGTTTTACTGTCCTACTGTTCTGCCCATTTAGAAAAACGGAACAAGAAGTTGATTAATGAGAAAATAGAGGGGAACCAACACCACCAACCAGAGGAGCCAAACCCATTGGCACTCACCAGTGAAGTATGCTGGCCAACTTGTTGGTGCTGCGCCACTGGCAACCTCACCATAAAGCTGTTTCTTCTTTTTTTTTCTGGAGGGGGGAGGGTGCGGTGTCCTTCAGGTTCCTAGCACTAGTCTCCTTTCTCTGTTCTGTGCTTTACAGATCTTCAAAGTAATTTTCTGTAAATTGTTACAAACCTACGTATGTTATTACTATATTATGGCTTATAGCTACTCCAATGTCAAGAGAAATCATTGTCATAAGGAAACTCATTATTGTTGGTAAGAGACTTCAGGCCCCCCCAATGAGTATGAAATTCCACAATGGCCATTAAATTCTACAACCTTATTTTATCCAGATAGGTCTTACACTTCAAAATCGTTATATAATTCCTTCTCAAGAGGCAAACAAAATAAGAATTCTATGTGGCTCAGGAAGTTACTCTCAATATAAAGATGAGACTTCAAGTGTAAAATATCAAGCCTCACCCCTATTGTAGTTACATATTCTTCTATTGATTTTCCTGAATACTACTATAATCACGACTCTTACTACTGTTACACAGAACATCAAGGTCATGATCAATTTCTTTCCAAATTAGAGCAGGAATAATATCCTCAAGTATATGCAACAGAAGCTGTCAAGAAGTAACCAACAATGTCATAACGGTTGAATCCCTAGATTGCTCATTTGAAATAGATAATGATTGTGATATTATAATGAAAGACCCTGAAGAGCATTAAGAAGCAAAATTTTTAAAATTAGGGATACTCTTTCTTTATTGCTATTTCCTTTATTGATTTGAGCATGTATTTTTAATGTTTTATAGCTTCATTTATAAAGCCTAGGCTGTTTACTTTTTGTGTAGTTTCAGTGATTGAATAAAGTATCAATATTTTATTTCTCTCTCTTTCTACCTTGTTCTCACTTCTCTTTTTCTTTTCTCTCCCTCTATCTCCATGCTTCTCCCTTGTCCTTCCTTTTCTCCTTTACTAGTCCTACATCTTGCAATATGTGGGAATTCAGTCCTTTGATATAAATCCTGCAGCAAATGAATACTAAGAGAATACAAATGAAAAATAAAAAAGTTTAAGTTTTTTTTACCCCTATAAATAAATTACTGATGATTGAGGCTCCTACTTTTCAGTTTAATATTTGTATCTAGTTAAACAAACTTCAAATCATTCAAGTATAGTAAACAAGTGATTTTCTAAAATTTAATTTCTTTATCTTTATCGTCCAGGCAACAAAAGGAACCAATAACTAAAATACAAATGGAAAAACTTCTGATCAGACCTCCTCATAAATGCAGAAAGTTCTTGACAAAGCTATCTGTTTACAATAAACCAAATTGTCCAAGGGGATTGTAGAAAACCACTGGCAGCCAATAGCAGGTGCCTGCAACAGGAAGATAAATTTGCCAATTATTCAATGGAAAACATCTACAAATGGGTATAATCTTGGGATTTGAATCCTCTCGTGCGAGGAGACAACACAACACTGTCATATGAGCAGAAAAATAGACAGAGTTTATGAAACCGATACACTAAGTGGGATCCACTATTTAAGTGGAACTTACCGTTCAAGTGGATTTACACATTCTGTGTCTATCTCTCTCTTTCCATGGTTGTGTCATGTTACTCTCCCACATGAGTGAATCCAAATCCAAAATCTTGATAGTTGCCACCTTAACATATCAGAATCTCTTAAAATTTAGCCAGCATACTTGTCAGGGATGAATTGGCAAATATCAATCAGTCTTTATACTTACACAAGCAATGTAGTCAAAGGCGAAAGGCGCCCTTGAGGCGCCAAGCCCCTAAAACGCCTTAGGCGAGAGGCGATAGAAAGGCGCACGCCCGAGTGAACTAAGACATTATAATATAGAAAAAAAATACTAGACATATTATATAAATAAACCTAGAGAGATATACATTTCTAACAACATTTGCAATATAAATTAACTATTCTAAGTTATAATATGATAATTTTCAACTCATAAGTCACTATAATCATCAAAATCATCAAGGAACTAGAGTCATATATGAAATTGAACATCTAAAAAAACAAAACACAAGGATAGTAGTTTACTGCTGCTGTTACCTTCTTATTTTGTGGTCCCTTACTCTCTTGACTTTTTTTCTAACAAAATAGTTGCTTACTAAACCCTAAAAAACATCCAGACCTAATTTTTAAGTGATATAAAATGGGCAGGGCTTAGGGCTGCGTTTTTTTTAAAAAAAAATTTCCTTGGCTGGAGTTTTATTTTATAAAAACAAACCAGCTTCATCCAGGCGTGAAAGGCGAGCGCCTCTGTGTGAAGAAAAGGTATGCAAGGCGCGCGCCTTTCAGCGCCTCACTGAAGCCAGCGCCTCTTGAACCTCAAGAGGCGCTGGACTGAAATTCCGCCTCGCCTCAGGCGCTGAGGCGAGCGCCTTTGACTTCACTGTACACAGGCATCATGATACTAGAAACTTATTTATTTTTATAACTAATATTCCCCTTACATATCAATTCATAGAACAGAAAACACAGAAGAGGAGGCAGAAACATTTCAAACAGGTCATCACAAATAAATTTAAAATGGAACTCCAGGAAATAGAAATCAAAGAGGACAAATTGGAGAATTGGAGAATTGCCTATTGAACCATGACAGATGCTGGTGTACAATAACACTCTTTTTCTTTCATAAAGAGCCACATCTGTTAACAATTTAAGCATGAGTAAAATTCTTTGACCTCCTCTAGATTTGGCATTACTTACCAATATATATATATATACAACAACAAACAAAGCCTTTTCCCACTAGGTGGGGTCGGCTATATGGATCAAGCGACGCCAACATGTTCTGTCTTTGCACATTTCTATGGTTAAGTTATTTATGGCTAGGTCCCTCTTAATCGTTTCTCCTATTGTTTTCTTTGGTCTTCCCCTACCTCTAGTTATTAGGTTATCTTCCATTTGGTCAACTCTACATACCGGAGCCTCTTCCGGTCGTCTTTGTACATGACCAAACCACCTAAGGCGTGTTTCGACTAATTTCTCGACAATAGGTGCTACCCCCACTTTCTCTCTAATATACTCATTCCTAATCCTATCCATTCTAGTGTGACCACTCATCCAGCGCAACATTCTCATTTCTGCCACATTGAATTTGTGCTCATGCTGGCTTTTTATCGCCCAGCATTCAGTACCATACAGTAAAGCTAGTCTTATTGCGGTGCGATAAAATTTCCCCTTAAGCTTAAGCGGTACTTTCTTATCACAAATAACACTTGATGCCTTCCTCCATTTCATCCATCCTGCTTGGATCCTATGGTTTACATCTTCCTCTATTTCTCCATTATTTTGTATTATCGTTCCCAAATACTTAAAACTTGTGACTTCTCGCATGGGGTGATCTCCAAGCTTCACCTCACTCCTAGAATCAGCGTCCCTACCACTAAATTTACATTTCATATACTTCGTTTTGCTTCGACTTATGCGAAATCCATATGTCTCCAAAGCTTGTCTCCATCTCTCTAATTTTTCATTTACTTGTTCTTTGGAATCTCCAACCAAAACTATATCGTCAGCAAAAAGCATACACCTTGGTACTGCCTCTTGTATATGTTCAGTGAGCACATCCAATACCAAATTGAAGAAATTGTATTAAAGAAGAGAAAGAGTACAAGAGGGGAGGACAAGGAGTCCTCAAAAAAGAAAAAAACTAGCACAAAGAAAAGAACAACTCTCCAGCTCAAAATACTCTTCCAAGCATTAATTACCAATTTTTTTTTTAGTATACAGGGATCTCCCTTAAATTTTAATAATTCCATCCTTTTTATTGAAATTCTTATTAGTCATTAAATAAAATGTTAAAAATCAATAAAAAAGTTAAATTCGATTGTAATTGGATGAATCTAATAATGGACATATGTTAGCTGATGGAACTATGGAAGCCAATAACAACTAATAAGGAGGATTTTGCCACGTTACCTTTTAAACTGAGAAACAGTAACATAGGATTTGCTTTATGATGATGGATGGCGTAATAATACCACTATGAAGGAGAAGTTTCCTTTCCATATGTGTATTCAAAACTAATGACAATATTGTTTTTTTTTTCCTGACAATATTACTAAGACAGTAACTAACTAAGTAAGTAAAATGAGGATGGATGACAAAATATGTTTGCTTCTGTCGTTATTATTTATTATTTATTTAGTTACTATTTACCTTAGTAAATCTATTTTTTATTTTATTCTTCTTTCCATTATCTAATTAGTTTGAATTAAATATTAGATATAGATTTTTAGTTATCCAAATCTGATCTTATTAATTTAAATCAGATTGGGTACACTTAGAAATAGGAATCCTATTGGTTGACTTGTAACCTATATACCTATTTAAGCCAAGTTTGGCATTCTGCGCATAATAACAAAAAATTCTGAGACACACTTGCTCAGTTTTCATCATGGTATCAGAGCCATAAAGGCTCGGTTCTGTTCGCTGGTTCTGTCCGCTGCTTCTGTCCGCTCCGCCTTTACTCCATGGCGAGTCCCAGCAGCCAACGCCCAGTGGTATTTGGCACCATGGGTGCGACAGAAACCACCACCCCAAAACCCGACGGCACTGTCTGTGAAGAAACAGCAGCAAGCTGGTCTGATGCTGCTCCGGTACTGATCACAGGACACAAGCTGAATGGGAATAATTTTCTGCAGTGGAGACAATCAGTATTTATGTTCATCTGTGGCAAAGGCAAGGATGACTACCTTACTGGAGTTGCCAAAGCTCCAGACGAAACTGCTGTGTCATACAAAAAATGGAAAGCTGAGAATAACATGGTGATGTCTTGGCTCATCAATTCAATGACCACGGCAATAGGCGATAACTACATATTATACCCGACGGCTCATGACATTTGGGAGGCAGCAAAGGAGGCATATTCCACTCATGAAAAGTCCGCTGAAATCTTTGAGGTGGAGGCCCTTCTTCATGAACTCAAACAAGGTGACATGCCTCTACATCAATACTACAATTCTCTAACTAGATGCTGGCAAAAACTTGATTTACTTGAGAACTATAGCTGGACTTGTGCTACTGACGCACAATACTTTAAGAAATTGGTGGAAGAAAAAAGGTTGTACAAGTTTCTCTTGGGTCCTAACGACATCTTTGAGGACGTCCGAGGCAGAATTCTTGCGAGAAGCCCGTTACCATCTCTTAAAGAGGCCTTTTCTGAGGTCCGATGTGAGGAAAGTCGCAAGAGGATTAACAATGTCACAAAGAATCCTCTTGAACATTCAGCTCTAGCTGCTAGAGGACCCACTCAGCACATTCAACGACAAGGAGCCTCTAATGCAAAATACTGTGATCACTGTCACAAGAGGGGTCATACAAAGGACACCTGCTGGGAGTTACATGGCAAACCTCCTAATTGGAAGCCCCGATCTCGCTCATCTGCAGCTCACAATGTCGACGCTACTGCTGAACCACAACCTTTTAGCAAAGACCAAATTGAGTTCCTCCAAAAACTCTTTGGCCAATCCTCGGGTATGCCAAGCACAGGGCACATAGCCCAATCAGGTACTTCTTCTGCCCTGACTATCTCTAGAAACTCCAATGACTCCTGGATTATTGACTCGGGTGCCTCTGATCATATGACGGGTAATGCTTCTCTATTCTCTGATCTTGCCCCCTGTACAACCTCCCTACTCGTAAAAATTGCAAATGGCACTATGGTAAAGGTTTCGGGTATTGGTTCGGTTAAAATCACTGACAATCTCACCCTTCTAAACGTTCTTCATGTCCCTACATTAACTTGCAACTTGTTATCTGTTAGTAAGCTCACACGAGATAACCACTGTGATGCTACCTTTAAATCTCATGGTTGCTTTTTTCAGGACCTGGCATCAGGGAAGATGATTGGCAGTGCTGAGGAGTGTAATGGTCTCTACCTTCTAGGAAACTCTACTTTTTCAGCTTTCAATAAAATTGTACTTAGTGTCACTTGCCCTCCGGATATTCTCTTGTGGCACTATAGACTAGGACATCCTAATTTTCATTACATGCAAAAGTTGTATCTAAATTTGTTCCCTAATAAAAATTCTATTTTGTTTCAGTGTGATATTTGTCAATTATCTAAACACACCAGATCTACTTACTCTCCACATCTATATAAGCCCTCTCAACCCTTTTCTCTTTCATAGTGATGTTTGGGGACCTGCTAACACACCAAATATCACAGGCTCCAAGTGGTTTGTAACATTTGTTGATGATCACACTAGATTGACTTGGGTCTTCCTCATGAAAGAAAAATCTGAAGTTCCCCATATCTTTAAAACCTTCCATAAGTTCATTCAAACACAGTTCCAAACCAAAATTCGAGTCTTAAGGTCTGACAATGGCAAGGAATATCTTAATTCTGAATTCAGTTTCTATCTAGCCCAAGAAGGTATCCTACACCAAACATCTTGCATATATACTCCTCAACAGAACGGTATAGCCGAAAGAAAAAACCGTCATATTCTCGAGATTGCTAGATCACTATTATTTACATACAACACCCCGAAAAATTATTGGGGTGAAGCTGTCCTTTCTGCCATTTACCTCATAAACCGAATGCCTTCCAAAATTCTAGGTTTCAAAACCCCATATGATCATCTTCTATCTTACTATCCTACTACACATGTCCTACACTCTTTACCACCCAAAGTCTTCGGCTGCAAAGCCTTTGTCCACTCCTATAACCAAAACAAGCTAGATCCAAAAGCTGTGCAGTGTCTGTTTCTGGGTTATTCATCCACTCAGAAAGGGTATAAGTGTTATTCACCCACTCTCAAAAAATTCTTTGTTACTATGGATGTTACCTTCCATGAACATGAACCTTATCACCCCAAAACATCCATTTAGGGGGAGAGTGTAGAGGAATGGAGTTTTGTAGACAGAATTGAATCACCTAGCCAAAATTTAACCCATGATAAGAGATTTGGGAAGGTTTATACCCGAAGACATGAGACCCATACAACTCCAATGATGCAATCTGAGGCCGAAATTCCCATGTCAAGTCCTGCAAATTCTGAGGACTCTGATGAAAACATGAATTTGCCGATTGCACTAAGGAAAGGGGTAAGAGCTTGTACTAAGCATCCAATTGCTAATTTTGTTTGCTATGATAAGCTGTCAGATAATTACAGGGCATTTATCACCAAAGTCTCCAATGAGAAGGTGCCTACTACAATTGAAGAAGCTCTTAAACATGAGAAGTGGAGAATAGCAGTGAAAGAAGAGATGGATGCTCTAATTAAAAACAATACATGGGAACTGACTACATTACCTAAAGACAAAAGTCCAGTAGGTTGCCGATGGATATTCACTATCAAGTATAACTCGGATGGAAGCATCAACAGGTATAAAGCTAGATTAGTAGCTAAGGGATACACTCAAACCTATGGAGTTGACTATCAGGAAACATTTGCTCCTATTGCCAAGTTCAATTCCATTAAGGTTCTTCTCTCGTTAGCTGCTAACCTAGACTGGCCTCTCCATCAGCTCGACATAAAAAATGCCTTTCTAAATGGTGATCTTAGGGAAGAAGTATACATGAATGTTCCACCAGGTCTTGACAATAGTGAAGGGAAGGTATGTAAGTTACTTAAGTCTCTTTATGGCCTTAAACAATCTCCTAGAGCCTGGTTTGAGAAATTCACCAATGTTGTCAAGAGAAATGGGTATATTCAAGGCCAAGCTGACCATACACTATTTTACAAAATCTCACCCACTGGAAAAAGGGCTATTTTGATTGTGTACATAGATGACATAATTATCACAGGGGACTTTGTTGAAGAAATATCTCTGCTTAAGACTGCACTAACCAAGGAATTTGAGACAAAGGACCTTGGTGAACTCAGATACTTCTTGGGAATGGAAGTAGCAAGATCAAAAAGAGGAATAGCTGTGTCACAACATAAATACACTCTAGATTTACTCCAAGAAACCGGTATGCTTGGCTGTAAACCAGCTGAGACGCCTATGGAGACTAACTACAAGACTAGATTTTCTCAGGAGAGTCCCTTGGTGGACATTGGAAGGTACCAACGATTAGTAGGTAAACTAATTTACCTGTCTCACACAAGACCTGATATTAGCTTCCCTGTAAGTGTGCTAAGTCAATTTATGAACTGTCCTAACGAAGAACACCTTGAGGCAGCCTATCGAATACTAAGATATTTGAAGTCATCTCCTGGAAAGGGTATTTTCTTTAAGAAGAATGATAATAGAGGAGTTGAAATCTACACGGATGCTGATTGGGCAGGATGTGCCATTGATAGAAGATCTACATCGGGATACTGTACCATGGTTTGGGGGAATCTAGTGACATGGAGAAGTAAGAAACAGTCTGTGGTTGCAAGAAGCAGTGCTGAAGCTGAGTTCAGAGCTTTATCTCAAGGCATATGTGAGGGTATTTGGCTGAAAAGACTCCTTAGTGAACTCAGAATTCAAATGACAGCCCTATGGAAGTTAAATGTGATAATTTGGCAGCCATTAGCATTGCCAAACATCCTGTGCATCATGATCGAACCAAACATGTTGAAATCGACCGCCACTTCATCAAGGAAAATCTGGACTCCAGAAATATAAACTTGAGTCATACACCTTCTCACCTTCAGATAGCAGACATCCTAACGAAAAGTCTGTGTAGCGCCAAGTTTGAAGAGCTAAGTGTCAAGCTGGGAATGATCAACATCATGTCTGCAGCTTGAGGGGGAGTGTCGTTATTATTTATTATTTATTTAGTTACTATTTACCTTAGTAAATCTATTTTTTATTTTATTCTTCTTTCCATTATCTAATTAGTTTGAATTAAATATTAGATATAGATTTTTAGTTATCCAAATCTGATCTTATTAATTTAAATCAGATTGGGTACTTAGAAATAGGAATCCTATTGGTTGACTTGTAACCTATATACCTATTTAAGCCAAGTTTGGCATTCTGCGCACAATAACAAAAAATTCTGAGACACACTTGCTCAGTTTTCATCAGCTTCACACAACTGTAGCATGGCTATGAAACCGAAAAATTTGAAGCTATTTTAATTTGGTAAACAGCATAAGGGGTAAGAGATAACTAACGAATGTATAACATATTTAGATTGACGTTAAACTAAAAGGTTGCTCTAGATGTTAAATGCCTTTAGTTACAGCTTTTGGAAAACAGTTTCCCTTGGAAAAAGACTTTGCAGGTCGCCAGGTCTATCTGTTAAATAGTTTTGACTGCAGACAAATATACTCAAAGTGAACAAAAAAAAAAACAATAACAGAGTAATCATGACAGGGAAACATCTTGTCATATCATATTACTTTCTTCCACACCAAAAATGTTAAGACAGCTAGTTTTTTAAATTTTAACCACTTATTCAGTAAGGCATAAAACTCTTTGATATCCTCTTGGAGAAAGGGCTTCTTGTCAGAAGGTAATTAGCTAAAAAGTTCCTTCAATTATCTACTGAATCCGAGGCTGAGACAAATAATAATTTGTTTCAGTATAAAAACAATCTATTTAAGAATTGGGAAAATAGCTTTCTATAACTTTGATAATCCAGTACAATTGTGCTCTGCTTCTGCTCTAATCTATCTGTCTGTCTTTCTTTTCTTTTCCTTTGATAGACTAAAGGAGATACTTTGGAACACAATGAGTGTTCTTTTGTTGCATCCCCATGGTGCATTTATTGACATGTGTCATTTTAAGTTAAGGTTCAAAAAATTAAAATAGAAAAAGATGAAATATAATGATATAGTATACTAGAGGCTCCACATGCAAGTATGTGCGTGTACTTTATTCTTTAATTTTTGTTAAAAATATAATATAAAATAATAAAAAATTAAATATTTGTTAGTTTTTAAATTTTTAAAATGCATTAAAATAATTATTAATTTTTAAAATAATAAATTAAATAATGGGAAGTTATTTACTTCCCAACCTTTTAAACCACCACCCATTATAAATATATATATATATATATATATATATATCTACTTTCCCCCTCCCACATTCTCCCATCATATATATCTTGCATTTCTTTAATTAGAAAATAATTATTTTGTGACACTAATGACTAGAAGACCCAACACTCATATTAATATAGATACGAAGAATCCTCTAGCAGAAAAGGACCAAGACTGAGAGTTTCTTATCTAACTTTTAAGAGGAAAAAGTAGGCAATCTTCTTTGAATGACAGGTAAATTGTATTCTTTCACCACGTATTAGGCATCAAAGACTCAGTAGCATGAGAATTTCTACATGCTGGATAAAATTATATTTTTATTCTCGAGTGGTGCTATACAGCACAAAACAAATGTATCAGATTTGCAAGAAATGGTACATGGAAATAGTTATAAAGAGACAAAATGCAAATGTCAAACAACTTTTGCTAGCTCGGGATAATATTGCATGTAGATCAGTTTATTGAGTTCCACACTGATATTGTCGATTTTATGAATCAATCCATCTTTACCTGTGGAAAGTTAATGCCATAAGTCATTCGAAGCACTTTTGAAGGGAATGCAGCAACAAAAGAATCATTCCTCCAAGTAAACATTGGTTCATTCAAATGTGGTGCTAATTTTTCACAACTATTGCCATGATGATCAGTTGCCACCTTTAAACCAACTTCCTCCACTGCTGCCACCCACTCACTTGCCGACCCATCAAATATAGGAATCTACATGAAAATTTGAGGAAAGTATCAATTTTCTAATTTAAGCTATTTCATAACCATGATTTGAAGGCCACATTTATATCAGTAACTAATTCAACCTAATCATCTTTTTAATAGAGAACAAAAAATTATCAATAAAAGAGTAAATTAAAACAGAGGACGAGGATAAGACATCCTCCACAAAATTGGCACCCCTTAAAGACTGATTCTTAAAGATGATAAAGCAAATGAAAAAGACTTGTCTTACTGGCAGTTATCTAGTTTACTTAACACTGACCCATATTCAAACTGTATCATTTATTTTTTCCAACTACTTTTTTTTATAAAAAAAGAAATATTATTAAGGAAGAAAGAGAGTACAAAGAAAGAGGACAAGAAGTCCTCTATGAAAAGAGAAAAGGAAAACAACAAAAGGAAAAACAAAATTCTAGCTCAATAAAGCCTTCAAATCCCTTTAGAGATCCATAATGGAAACCCCTCTAAACATTCCATTCGATGAAACCTACAAGGAAGACATAAAGGTAATTCTATCCTACAAAAGATGAGGTGTTACTAAAGACTGATGGGAAAGTGCACTGTAATAATATATTCACACCAGAAGAGGACTATAACACTATATCACAATACAGCCACAGCACAATATAATAGTAGCACACAAATGAGAAAATAACAGTAAAAGAACACAAGAAAAGGAATCAAACAGTGACAAGATAGTCCCTAGCATTTGAGAGGCTAGGCTCTCCCCTTCTAACCAAGTGATTGCCCTCGGGAAAAAAGGAAATTCCTTCCAGCAGCACCAACTCTATATACCATTATCCTCCTCTCCACTCACTAGTCACTCCGCTCTTGTCAGAATCTGTTATAGGGTCTTTGATCATATTTACCCCTGCCACCTGTCCCATGGGTTTTCTAGAGTAAACCTTCAGCCCATTTCCCTTAGGAGGCCCATCAAAGACCCTAGCATTCCGTTCCAACCAAAGACACCACAAAGCTGCAAGAACTGTTAAATGCCAAAGAGCTTTATGTTCTTTGTTCCTCCCAAAGCCCACAAACTTGATAGCAAGAAAGCTATACAGATCCAGCGGGCAAACCCAATTCTCTTAAAAAAAGTCAAACATTTAATTCCAAATAAACCTTGCCACATCGCAATGTAGGAAGAGATGGTTATTCGTCTCAGAACTTCTCCAACACAACACACAAAAATTAGGTGACAATGTCTTGTTGGGTCGGAGAGTATGAAACAAATAATTAGTATTAATTCTATTAAGTATTGTTGTCCACACGAAAGCCTTTATGTTAGAAGAAGCCTTGATTTTCCAAAAAGATTTAGATAAAAGATTAGAGCTAGACTTTGGGCTTCTAGTCAAATACTTAAAGAAAGAGCAGCAAGTATACGAGCCTAAAGAATCCAAATTCCAAATTTTTCTATCAGGAATGGAAGAAGCACGAAAAGGAGCAAGAATATCTAGCAACAAAATAATATCATCAGCAAGCCTATCATTATTTCTTTCTTCGTTAATATTTCTTTTTCTATCAGAAAAAAAAAAAATTACTTTTTAAGCAAAGCAAAGTTAAATTTAAGCAAAGATGAAACACTTACAAAGGAAACACCTCTTATCTCATTTGGCACTAAGGGCAACTGGAAATGAAGTTTATCTTCAATTTGAATATAATGGGTGGGATAACACTAGGAATAGCTTAAAGCTCATGCACTTTATGTACACTCTAAGCATTTTCTTACCAAATTAGACGAAAAAATCATATTTCTCTTTGATCATTGATGAAGCTTGAAGAAAAAATATATGTCTAACAATGAAGATAGTCGACTCAGATTCTGGATGCTAGAAACTAGGGATTGCTTGACAACATGGTTTCTTTTGAGATTTCTAGCATAATATTCATAATATATGCACGCAGAAGTTTTTTGACCAGTTGGCTTCCATTTGATAGTTTCTCAAGTTTCCTAATATTTGAACAAGTTAACACATACAAGGCTGCATGCAATTATTGATCTATTCTGTTCTAAATTGGATAACAGAGTTTCTCTGTGATTTGAATTTTATTGAACTAAGAGATATTTTTCTTGTTAGTAGATTGGTTTTTACTTAAACTTTTAAGAGCATCAAGCAACTGGTAAAATATTGATATATTCTCTGATTAAGAGACAGAAACATGGTTCTTAATATCGCACCCACTATGCTTCAAAGTAGACCAAATGTTGTAGATGTTTCTTAAAATTTGATTTCCAGTAAAAGTGGCTAAAATCACCCATAACTCATCACAAGCCTAAACTGTCGTATCAAAATTGGACGCTTTTTAAAACCATATTTTAATAAAACTAGCCAAATATATCCTTTTTTTTCTTTTGGCCAAAGACTAGCCAAATATATCTGAAAAAGCAAAATTTTGACAAAATTTTAGGATTTTGATAAGAGATTTTCCACTCTTAAGTTAATTTTCCACTATTGCTTAATGTTTGATTTTCAGGTTGACACTTGACCATTGGATATATATTTGTTACTTTAAGCTACATTTTCTCTGTAAGATTGGAATATAACTTCAATACCTAATTTTGAGTTACAATTTTTATTTATCAATGCTTATACTTATATCATGGTACAAGTATTTACATTAAAGATAATAATATAGTATCCAAATATTCACTTTTACTCCTTACTTTTCGAGCCACTTGATGCGTACCAAAACTTAATAGCCAACTTAACAAAGGGTAGAATATTATATAAAAAGCATGCTAGAATAACATAATGCTGAGGATGATATTCTCAAGAATCAAAAGGCTTGAGATTTAATGGCGTACAAATGTTAATACATTATAACAGAACATTGTCAATTTCTACAACTTTCAATGTTGTCCTTGCAGAAAAAACATGATATAGTAGCCAAAAAATATTAGAAATGAATGCTCAAATTTATGAATCAATCAAAGTGGCATTTGACAATCTTACCTCGGCACAATGTCCTTCAGAATCCACATTATCTACCACAATTCTGCAATTATCAACACCAGTTGCCTCCAAAGCAGAAAGCAAGTGCTCAATAGTTTGTATTCTAAAACCATCTTTACACAATGTGGTGCAGAGAGGTGACTCTTGAGCAAAATCGATCAAAGCTGGTATCGAATTGGACCTAAAAGCAAAGTACCTCCCTTCGCCTGCAAGTCCCGGACACAGTTTCACTGTTGAATCCTTTCCAGAGTGTAAAGTCTTGCCTCTCCGCTCTACACAACCCGCTAGGGTTTGCTGAAGCCTGCCAGTCTACGATCAAAGTAGAGAAAATGAATTCATATATATAAACAAAAGGACAACTTTGTGTTTGGTTTCAGAGAAAAACTGGGGAAATCGTATTACAAACTAAAGAAATGGCTAATTAGTCCAAACAGTCTGGTCTGCAACTGCGGGTACTCATTCAAAGAAAGTATATAAACAAAATACAAAAAGAAGCAGCCTACTTAAGCAATTTAGCTCAGAAAAAGACTGAATCTTCTCAGGAAGCAAAGAGAGAAAAGAAAGAAAGAATTTACGGGTTTCCATGAGATAAGCTTCGAAGATCTGAGAGCATTGAGAACGCCCATGCTCGGAAAACGCAAGTCAGCTAATCAGAGTAGAATGGAAGAGGAGACTAGACGGCGCCGAACGAGTTGCACGTTTTGGCGGGACAGAAAGCAATTATTCATTTGCCCAAAATATGAGGATATTTTTTTTCTTTTTTTGGTTTCCATATATGAGGACATTTTAGTCCCTACAAGATTTAGAGAAAAAACTTGTATCCTTATATAATTAGATCTTTGTGATTGGTCATGTAAAAGGTAATTTTTAATATTCTCTTTCTATTATAATTAGTCATTAAAACACATTTTGTTGTGTGTCGTATTTATATTGAAAAACCTTATAACAAATATCTAAAAAGCTTTAATAACACGTTTGGTATATCAAATTTACTGGGAAATGGAGAAGGAAATAGGGTTTAGCTCGTTTGGTAGCTCACAGGAAAAGGGAAGCTCAATGTTGGTTCCCTCTGTAGACGGAAGAAATGCTTCCTTGTGTGGGAGAAGGAAGGTGAGGGAAGTGGTGAGTAGAAATACAATTTTACCCTTCCATTATGACTTCCGATTTGGACTTTCCATCAAGCTTCCATTTTCATACCCAAAACCTTCAAATATGTCTTTCTCTTGCTTTTTCTTGCTTATATTATTAGATGCAATGGATGGGTTTTCATGGTTTAGTGCGATTTTGTGCTTGAGTTCGGATTGTATAGATCTGCATCTTATTTAGGGGGTTGTGGGAACTTCAAGATTTCTATCTCTTGCTTCTTCCTCCTATTCGTTATTTTGTGTTTGTGGACCTGATGGAGTTAGATCTGCATCTTATTTGGGCATAAAGCAAAAGCGCAATCATGTGATGTCACGACCCCAGTTACAGGGATCCGTGACCGGCACGGGAATAGAATTTAGCCTCTAAACCCGTAAGCCTTATCTATAATCATAAATTATCTACCCTTATACACAATCATCATACAATATTCACATAGTGTATATAGTGGTCACACCATCATTGGTGGCCTAGTTAACCTGCAATCCACGGCGCTCAATGCCGCTTCAGCCCATTTCACGTATATATACATACATCCATACACTCAAGACATTCACACATAATTATATATATACATAGTGATCAAACCCCAAAGGAATGATCTATCCTATTCACACACAATATATGTATAACGTGTCATAATCACACATGTACACTCACACGCACAGTTAAGTATACGTAGTGATTACACGTCTCAATACGTGTAATCTATCCTATTCACATGCAGATATTTATATTTTCCATCCAACATATACCAAGTCACACGTATATATATAGCATATACATATTGATCACACACCATTGTGTGTGATCTATCCTATTCACATACGCAGATATGTATATATATAAGTATATCAAGACTTTTCCAACACCCAGAATCCTATCAGTAAGCACATGTGAAGCCGACATGTCTAGATATAGCATAATTCAAAAGCTGCAAATATTTACATCGCCTTTACAACTTTAAAATATATACAACTCAAAATAATGAAGGCTAAATAATCAAAAGATGTCCACCCACGCGAACAAATGCGGTGCAAGTGGATAGATGTCCGTATCACTGTCCGGACGTCGAAGCCTGCCCGATTCCTGTATCTGTAACATTTAAACAGAGGGTGTGAGTCCAACAGACTCAGTGAGAAGCTTCCCATCCTCGGCGTAGCGGCGGGTACCACTACAGTTGGGGAAAGGGAACCACTCACAACCACATGCGCACGAAATACCAGTTTGTCAGATGTTATATAATGATCAGGCAACATTAATATAACGTTACGTCACAGATAAACCTAGGAATCATGCTTCTCAAACATGCTACTCATAAGCAACCAATAACATGAAACATTTCATATTAAAAACTATAAATCATACAATCGACCCTAGTGCCACGCTAGGGCAATAGCCTCAACGGCAAATCCTTTAAATGCTATGCACCACCCTAGTGCCAGGCTAGGGCAATAGCCACGACGGGCAACCATGAAGATGTAATGCACCACCCTAGTGCCAAGCTAGGGCAATAGCCACAACGGGCAACCATGAATATGTAATGCACCACCCTAGTGCCAAGCTAGGGCAATAGCCACAACGGGCAAACATGAATATGTAATGCGCCACCCTAGTGCCAAGCTAGGGCAATAGCCACAACGGGCAAACATGAATATGTAATGCGCCACCCTAGTGCCAAGCTAGGGCAATAGCCACAACGGGCAAACATGAATATGTAATGCGCCACCCTAGTGCCAAGCTAGGGCAATAGCCACAACGGGCAAACATGAATATGTAATGCGCCACCCTAGTGCCAAGCTAGGGCAATAGCCACAACGGGCAACCATGAATATGTAATGCACCACCCTAGTGCCAGGCTAGGGCCATAGCCACAACGGGCAAATGTCTGACGTCATATTTCACTCTCTTACTTTCAGTGGGGTTTGCAACACGGACTACCCATTTCTATTCTAAAGTGTCTTTACCTCAGCAGTGTGAACTCCACTAAGAATTTCTAATCAATTATGAGATTTTCTACTCTTTGCTTAGTACCCAACCCTTGATTAGATAATAACCTAGCTCTAAGGTATTTCCTAAGTTCGTTTACCACAAATCACGTCGACGTGTATAAATAAGTCAATTTCATTTCCTTAGTGGGTTTCTAATTATTAGGACAAACCAAAAATTGAACGAAATCAATATCCTACCCCTTTTTACTTGTACTGCTTGGCGTATCCCATGTCATCACATGGTTACCCTCCAGTACCACTTCAACTTAAATCAATCACATATATACAAATATTTTCACAATTAACAGTTTAGGAACAACAATAGCATGTTATTACCTAACAATTCTTACAAACAAGCAAGTAAGCAAACCACGTATTCACATCCTCATTCAACCCTGTAGGGCAAGGATGGGAAACCCCTCACCTGGACGGCTTCCTGTTTCTGGTCCTGGAGTCACTCCTGCTCCAGACAATTCGTGGTTACCTAACAAACATATTTACATCATTATCATCTTTACTATATGCAAATTATATGCATATGCTATGCTCATGTCAAATTAATACATTAACTTTGCCAAGAACCAACTCCTTGGTCTTAACCTTCTTCCTCTCTTTAATATTGTTTCCAAGTGTCTCACACTTAATCTCATCTCTTTATCCCTTTCTTTGAATACTCATTTTCACCTACAAGTGTTCGTACGTGACTTTTCACAACCAACCTTTCAACTCATATCCACATACAACATATGTGGCCTAATATATTTGAAAATTGGGATTTTTACCAAATAAGGGCATTTTACTATTTAAATAAATTCCGGCGTCCATTATGGTCTACCCGAAACTTCTAACCTATAATTTAGCTCCACATTCTAAATTGGATTGAAAAGTGTCTCTTTTAATACCAAATTAGTTTCCGGTTGAGACGGAATTACTCGGGCTTCAATCCCTCGTATATTCCAACAATTCCTACTATTATATAACTTCAATCCAACACACCAATCAATCCCAATTCAATTCATACTACACTTTATCTCACTTTAAATCCCATTGTCCTATGGTTTTCAAGTTCAGTAACTTCCATCATCAATTTTTCAACAAATATACTTCCAAGTACTTCTAAGCAACCCAATAGCTTCAAATTAGGACCCAAAATAATTTATTCATATCAATTAGGAATTTTCCAAAAATCCCCAAAATAGGTAAACTTGGGGTTTGAGAGATTCGAGACTTTTTACCTCGACTCAATCGGATAGGACGATGGAATGAGGTAGAAAGAACTCTCGGTCACCTTCCCCGGCTTCGAAACGGTGGATTCCGGCGAAGATTCCGGCGAAAAACACTATTCCCGTCACTTCTCCCTACTCTCTTTCTCTCCTCCGTGAAGACCGCCTTCCTCCGGCGTCGGAGCCGCCGTCGATGACTTCAATCCCGGCGAAACGACGGCGTAGCAGCTCGGCCCTTCCCCGCGCGCGTCACGTCTCCTTCTCCTTCCCGCTGGCTTTGGCATTTTGGTCCTCGTTTTTTCTTCTGCTTCAACTCTCGTCTCTCACTCTCTCTGGATGAAAAAAAAAGGAAATAGGGATCATATATTTTTTTATTAAGGGGGGTCACGTGTGTGACCCCCCACTTCCGCCATATACATATATTTTTTTTAAAAAAAATTTGTATTTTTATATATTTATATTTATATATATTTAATATATTATTTATTGTTAAAATTAACTTTGGGGTTAATAATCTTACACCCAAAATTTCCCGTTAGGTCCTAATTTTTGGTCCAAATAAAAATTTCATTTATTTAAAATTTTCTCTTTTTCCTTCCAAATTTAAAATAAAATTTAATTGGGACCTTAACGTTGATTGGAAAATTTCCGGGTATTACATGTGAGGGATTGTGAAGGGATTGAGTGGAGAGAAACAACAGTGAAGGAGTGAAGACTGAAGAGAGAAATGGGGCACATTTTGATACTATAGTGGATGTGAAAAGAAAATCACATGAGTTCATGTGAGACAAAAGTATTAAAGGGCAAAAATGTCTTTTTATAATTTTAACTTTTACTTTTCTATTTTTTTTATCATACAAAATAATTTTACTTTTTATTTCCACTTTCCTTTCCCTGCATACCAAACACGCATAAAATCTTTCACTTCCACTTCCACTTCCACTTTCCACTAAAACACTCTCGGATACCAAACGCCACATAAACCTTACCTAAATTTAGTCCAAAAGATATACACACTGATATATATATATATATATATATATATATATATATATATATATATATATATATATATATATATATATAATTTGCTCTCAGTTTGCCTTGTCAAAATCTAAGTTTTCTTGGTGCCACAAGCTGGGGAAGTAATCTTACGAAGACCATATCAAGTTGGGTAAGTTACCTTACAAATACCAAAACAAGCTGGGGAAGTAATCTCACGAAGACTAGATCAAGCAGGGGAAGTTACCATACGAAGACCAGAACAAGCTGGGGAAGTTACCTTACAAAGACGAAAGCAAGATGGGGAAGTAATCTCACGAAGACTAGATCAAATTTGTGAAGTTATCTTACAAAGACCAGATCAAGCTAAGGACGTTATCTTATAAGGACCAGATCAAGCTAGGGAATTTATGTTGCAAAGACCAAAGCAAGTTGCGAAGACATTTTTCAATCAACATAATTGTGGCACCAAGAAAACTCAAACTTAATCTCGAGCGGCAAATCCAGGTAAGTATACCCTAACTACATGTATGCATACGCATGAAATCCATATTCAACAAAATTGGTGCATCTTAAATATCCCATCGTACCATGTGCAATACAATTCTACTAAATGTCTGTGCCAATATCAAAATGATATACAAAATCCAACTCATACTGCTTCGTACGACATTTTGTCCCTGTCAATATCGGAATGTTATACAGAATTCAATTCATTTACCCCATCGTGCCCCATGCAACGCGGTGCGCCTTGCGTGATTCAACTCATTCTTGTCTCATTACGCTTCGTGTAACCCATCTTGCCTCATTACGCCTCACGCAACCCATCCTGACTCGTTACGCCTCGCGTAACTCATCCTGACTTTGTCATGCCCCTTACAATTCTCGTAACTATCATATTTCGTCGTGCCCCCTTTGTAACTTGTTACGCCTCGCGTAACTCACCTGACCTCATTGTTCTCTATGCGACCTATTTGCATCCTATATAACCCCTTTTAACTTGTTATTTGCTGTTACACCTTGCACAACCCTTTATCCTCCTGCTGCATCCCATGAAACCCATAACCCAATTGGCATGTCCAGTTCATCTTGTAGCGTCCTGCTCGACTAATTCCACATTTTATCCTACATACCCCTATTGTCCACACCATCATTGAATGATTTTTAAACTCTCATGCTCCGGTCTATATCTTAACCTACCAATGCCATCATTTGGTACTCCTCAGTCAACCCTTCTGATGCGAACCCACTAGGGATTGATCCCACAAACCCACATTCAATCTGAAATATTCTTATCCCAAGAAAGCTAAACAAAGGTCGAATGATCCACTTGAACCCTTGAACTCGGACGAACAAGGACCCGAAGTGTTAAAAGATGCCACAAGGATGATCAAACCTTGATAAGTCTGTTAGTTCAATGAAGAACCCTAGAGAGAATCCACTTTCAAGATGAATAATCAAATTCTCATAAAATTCAAAACTTTACTTGTTGCCAAATACAAGATAGAAAAGGAGTATTTATACTCCAAAAAAAGAAAACTCTGGAATCCTAAAACAATTAAAACCCTAAATCCTAACATAACTTTAAAATAAAACTATTGGGTCTTTCTAACAATCAAATTTAAACCCAATATAATTAAAACACTAGATCTTAAATAATTGTCTTAAAAAACTAATGGACTTTAAATAATAAATCTTAAATATAATGATTTTCGCACAAAAATTCAACCCAAAATAAATTAAGCATTTTAAGCCCAAAATAAGATATAGGCTCAAACAAGTCTCCACATGTATAATACATAGTCCAAGCTCTCCAAATTACTGTTTTCAAGCCCAAAACATGTTGTGCAGCTCAACTTTCAGCCCAAAATGTGTAAATCACGTTTTTACTATTACCTGACGGCTTTAATTTGATTTTCTTAACTCTTCTTGCTTTTAATAATGCATCTGCTTCGGGAGGTAAATTATTGCCACCATTCGTGCTTTCTCTGCTCGCATCACCTTCTATAGCAATCAATCTAATGAAACTATCAAGCCTGACTCAGCATTCCCATACAAATTTGAACATTTACCAACCAGCACACATGATTGCATGCATCTCTCTCATGCTCACGTTCTTCACAACTAGGAACACTTGCTTTAAACGAACAACATGAACTCTAATCTTGCTTCGTCGAGTACGTAGGCCCTAGTCCTTGCGTCTAGGTCGAGTCCTCCCTACCTTCCAAGCCTTCTTCCATGAACGTTCTCTTCACTATTTCAACTGTTTGCTGGTCCACGAAATATCACATACACTTTCAACTTAACTACAGTAGCTTGCCATGCATGCACGTAGGGGTGTTCGCGGGTTGGTTTGGTTCGGGTTTGAAGAAAAATTGGAACCAACCCGATCAAAGTTTGGCGGGTTGGGTTGGGTTGGGTTTGGAAAAAAAGAATGTTGAACCTGAACCGAACCAACCCGCCAATGGCGGGTTGGGTTTGGTTGGTTCGGGTTCAACCCGTCAACTTTATTTTTATTATTTTTCTTATTTTTTTGACATTTTTTTATTTTATTTTTTAACTTTTAAATTACTTACCTTCATGAAAAAGACTTATTTTCATTTAGAAAAAAGTCAAGAACTTGAAATAAAATAAATTGACATATTCAAGATATGAACAATTTGTATTTGTTGCTTATGTATTAATGATTTAATATTTTAATGTGTTATAATTTTTTTTCTAATAATAATATATACTAGTGCGGGTTGGCGGGTTGGTTCGGGTTCATAATTTTCAAATCCGCTAACCGAACCAATCAATGAGCGGGTTGAAATTTTGAACCCGAACCAACCCGCTAACCCGAACCAACCCAACCCAAACTAGCGGGTTGGATTGGGTTGAGCGGTTTGGCGGGTTGACCCGACCCGGTGATCACCCCTACATGCACGAATGCTTTCTGCATTAGAGTTTAAGTTAGTCAACTAGTTTAAGCCTCGAGTCTAACCTATGCTACAACCAGTGCGTCACTACCAAATCAAAATGGCACACGCAGGTCTACAAGGTTCTGAATCTCTGTTTGGTCTGTCTCCTACTGACAATGGTGGGTCTAATGAGGGCTGGAGGAGTCACTCCTTTCGCGACGTGAGTTACTAGAGGATGGCGAAGCAGTCTTTCCATTGCAATCATTCGTCTCCTAGAGTTCACATTGTTCCTTCTCTTGATGTTGGTTTGTTTTTGGCTTTGGAGTTGTTTGGGGTTGTCTTTTGCATCGGCTTCTCATTGACTGTCATTGCTTCTGGCGTCGGCTGAATTTGCATGGGCCGTTTGGAAGCCACTTCTTGTTTGAATCACCATCTTTATGCCTGTATCTGACTGGGAGGCGGTATCTCAAAAAAAAAGAATTATCATGGCTTTAGAAAAGACCACGATGGGCGCCACTAATATACTGGGGATCCAAAAGAGGTCAAATCCGAAAGAGGATGGAGGCTTAAAGGAAGTATACTTTACCCAGGTTCTGGACCTGAGGGTCTACGTACTTAAGAGGTGAGATTAGAGTCCTCGTAGTACCTGATGGGAAGGTGCTTCCAAGTTGTAGAGAATCCGAAAGTATAGAGACTATGCAACACATACTAACGTGTGAACTAGGGGGTACGAGTGGAGATGCCTTGGAAAAGCTCATGATGTCTCATTATATAGGCCAGAAAGACATGTGTGGTTATGTGTGCAAGACGAGAAAAACGGTTAAGGAGAAAATGTTTCAAATAACGATGCAAGAGATCAATGCCGAGCATCTCATTGATGCCAAGTGTCAGACACTGACCCCGATATATCATTTAAATATTTTTCTTTATTAGATATAAACATTAAGTCCCACATCTAATAGGATAAGATACTCAATTGATTATTTAAGAAACTGGGTTCTTCCCCCTTACGAGCTAGCTTTTGAGGGTAAGTTCTCCAAGTTACCTTGAGTTTTAACATGATATCAGAGCTCAATGGCCTAACGACCCATGATGATCCAAAGTGTTAAATGTGGAAACAAAAACTACCGATAAAAAAGAAGAAAAAAAAGGCCTCAGAGGTTCAAGAAAAAAAGTACAAGCCTAGGAAAAAAAAAGAGGCCTCTGAGACTCCAAAGAACACAAGCCAGGATAATGAAAAAAAAGGAGACAAGTCACAACTAGAAAAAAAATCAGTTGGACTTGAGGGGAAGTATTAGATATAAATATTAAGTCCCACATCTGATAGAATAAAATACTCAATTGAGTACTTAAGAAACTTGGTTCTTTCCCCTTACGAGCTAGCTTTTGAGGGTGGGTTCCTCAAGTTACCTTGAGTTTCAACATTCATTTCCCTTAACTACAGGGTTATATTATTATTTTTTTTGTTGCTAGTCTAGTTTTCAAGGCACTACTCTGACTAATCCGAACTTGAGGCACTACTTCGACTAATCCGAACTTGACCCGTATCGCGCATCTGGCTATGATGAAAGATTTTCCTAATAAAAATAACTATTTTCACAAAGTCTCGAACTCGAAAAGTGATATCAAATATCTCTTTTTACTTGGACCAACCCCTAATTAATTCTCATTAATTAAAGGGTTATATCATATTATACTCTAAAGTGCCCTGCTTTCCCCTTTCCACACACAGACAACAAAGAATCAGACATTTCGTTTCAATTATTTTTTAAAAAATAAGTACAAAATCATAATAAAGCAAAATCTCTTGGAAAATTTGGTCTCAATTTCAGTTACTTATTACTTATTAGCATCGTTTATTTTTCTAATTCCCGGATTTTATCAGATCTGTCTGTTTTTTTTATTTCCCTGTCTGTCCAATTCACATTCCACGTCAATTCCCAACTTTGAATTTCGATTCCATAGGAAAGAAAGGAAAAAAAAAAAAACCCTGAAGAAGAACGATGTTTCGTTTCGAGCAGGAAATGATCCGGAAACGAAATTGATTTTGCGTGTTCTCTTTCCCTAACTAAAGGAAGAATCACTGAGGCTATTGCAATGGCGGACGCTCTCTCAGTGGTTCCTGCTGCTGTGCTTCGCAACCTTGCTGACAAGCTGTACGAGAAGCGCAAGAATGCTGCTCTTGAGGTTTCTCGTCAATCCGTTTACCTCTCTCGATTTTCATTTTAGAGTTTGATAAATTGGAGTTTAAGGGTTTTGGGCGGTTTCATTTAGCTTTACGTGACTGTGGGTTTATATTGGTTTTTGTGTTATATAGATTGAGGGGATAGTGAAGCAGCTTGCTGCTGCTGGAGAACACGATAAAATAACGGCTGTGATCGATTTGTTGACTCAGGAATTCGCTTACTCGCCACAAGCAAATCACCGTAAGGTAAGAGAGAAGATATTTTTTTTTTCCCTAATTGCATGGTTTTTTTATCTGTTTTATTTTAGTCTTAAAGTTGGTGTAGTGTAATTGAAAAATGATTTTAGTTTTGTTTCCAACTTCATGTTCGTTTTATGCTGATTGAATTCTTCTTTTCAACTTCCAATGAAGGGAGGATTGATAGGATTAGCTGCTGCGACTGTCGGGCTGTCTACTGAAGCGGCTCAGCATCTTGAGGTGAGGAGTAAACACACATTATGCTTAAATATATGCAAGTTCGAATGTTTGTGCTTTTATCCGAGTTCATAATATGAACTCTTGTCCCATTAGAGTTAATTTTATATCTTTCCACTTCTACGGAAGAAGCGCCACTGGTAGCTGGGTCTAGTGCCATTATACCCTTTAAGAACAAGGTGGACAAAATAATTACTATAGCTTTGTGTCTATGGGAGAGAGAGATAGAAAGAGAGAGGAAAGGAAACAGAGAATTTTTAGCTGGATTAATTTCCTGTGGTGTGAAGAAAGAATGATGGTTTCTCCTTCCAACCTTCTATAGAATTCTTTCCAAGTTGGTAGCAATTTATTTTATTTGGGGGTTGGGGATGAGTTACTGAAGTAATTAATGAGTCATTTTGTTCTCTCTCTCTATCACTTTATCTTTCTTTTTTCTCTCATCATTAAACAAGATTAATGGTGATGTTATGTAGTATCTATGTTCATATTTTTGCCATCGTTCTCTCTTTCCAATCAAATTTATGTAGTAGGTTTCAATATATAGAGTTAATTCTCTTGTGGGTTTGCATAGCTTTATCCATTGAAGTTAACAGGAAAAATGCCAATGAAGGTTGGCTCATCTTGTTGCTTACCATCCACACCAATTGCATGGCTTGGTTTCAAATCCAGGTGATCTCTCATTGGTGGGTTCTTTATAAGCTCCTTGTAAGTGTTCTGTGAGCTGGGGCCTGCAGTAGGAGAAAGCAATAATGTTACTGAACAGCAATTTACCTTACCTTTTATATAGCCAAATATGAAACTTAACAAAAAAGAAGGACCTAGTGGTGCGGGAATGAAAAATTAAGCTGGAAAATGTAATCCTCTCTCTTTTTGGTGTTAGCTTTTTCACCTTACCTATTTCCAACATAGTTGTATAATGGCATAGCTTTTTCTGCTGCTTGACGAATAAGTTCTAAATTGTGTATTACTATTATCTGTCAGTTACATTGCCTCAATAATTAATATCAACCTTGTGAATCACTATCTAGAGTACTGCCTCATGATTTATGTTTTTGGATAGAACTGCATTTTGATTTAATTATTTTTAACTTTTGATGTTTACCTCTATTCTAGGTGAACTTTTCCCATGTCATGAGTCTTTTGGTTCATGACGTCCAATCCAAAGTCATGGATTCCTTATAGTCTTTTACTTTTTTTTTTCCCAATGGTTGATGATTGACCACACTCTGAATTCTAGATATTGCTTTCCATTGCACTTGATTTGGTGGACTTACTTCAGACATCATGTTTTGTAATTAAGATATATGAAGTTCTGATGTGAAGGTGTTATATGATCTTAGCAAAGGAGCTGGGGCGCATTTGGTTTTCACTGTTTCCGGTTTTCATTTTCGTTGAAAGCAGAAAATGTGACTGAAAATACATTTCGTACAGTTTAATAGAAAATATTTTTGGGACATATGTTCAAGCGATGCTAACGTGTTTTATTTTGTCTCATTTTAATGGTTAGGTTGTTAGTAGTTAACTTTAGATAACAAACATATCTTTAAACTATCGAAAACTGGAAAATGAAAACTAATTTTAAGAAACAGATTTAGAAAATGAAAACTGAAAATGTTCAGAAATGAACACACCCTAAGTTTTTTTTACTAAGTTTTACTAATACATAACATTCTTATGTTGAATACTGGTTGGATAGATGCAACAGAGTCCAAATGAGAAGTGTTTCTTTTCTTCCTGCTTCATTGGATATCTTGATCTTCTCCTTGTACATGAAGAAAAACTCTTAATACACTTTTTACTTTTCAGTCTGATATATGATTGATTAAATTTTGCTTTGACAGACATAAGAAATCAGCATTTGGTTTTGATTGAGATGGTGCCTGGTATTTGTTATCATAATGCAAGCATGGTAGTGCTTGGAATGTTAGGTGTATTTTCCTGACCTTACATAGACTCTAGATTTATTTGTGTTGTATGCCATTCGCTCATCACAGATGGTAACTCATTTCAGGATGAGGAAATAAAGTTGATTTCACCATATTTGATGAAACAAAACATGCAGAAACTCCAGCTCATAGTTACTACTATCTTCTTTTGGGATGGATTTATGACAAACATATATTAATATCATCATTCACTGTGTTAAGGAGCTGAGTTTGTCGGATTATGTAATCTTTTCTTATCCCTTCTTGTTACCTATTTATGATTTTTGCTTGTTGGCAGCAAATTGTGCCCCCTGTGTTAAATTCTTTCTCTGATCAAGATAGCAGAGTTCGTTATTATGCTTGTGAAGCTCTGTATAACATTGCTAAGGTGAGAATTTGATTGTTCTGACTGACTTAAAGATTCAACTTTATTTTGGTTATCTACTGGCGATAATGCTTGGCTTTTCCTGATGTTAGGTTGTAAGAGGGGATTTTATTATATACTTCAACCAGATCTTTGATGCCTTATGCAAGCTTTCTGCAGACTCTGATGCAAATGTACAAAGTGCCGCCCATCTCCTAGATCGTCTTGTAAAGGTAAGCTTATCCCGAACTCCAATATGCCTGTTTGCCAAATTTACATGTGCATGCTGTAAAGATTTGCTGAATGGGGATTGATTTAACAGTCATATGAATTTCTGTCCCTTTTAGATAAACAGATGATTAAACTTTACTATGTTGGAACAGGATATTGTGACTGAAAGTGATCAGTTCAGGTGCAGTATTCTCTCACTTTTATTCTATTTATTCATTTTTGTATTTAGTGATGTAAAATTTGCAAAAGACTTGAAAGTATTGGGGTCTCTGGATGTAATTAAGTTGATTCACACCCTTCCCCTTTTCTTTCTTGATTTCAGTATTGAAGAATTTATACCATTGTTGAGGGAGCGCATGAATGTCCTGAATCCATATGTTCGCCAGTTTTTGGTAGGATGGATTACTGTATTGGACAGTGTCCCAGATATTGATATGCTGGGTTTTCTTCCTGATTTTCTTGATGGTATCTTCTAACACTTGAAGATTGAGCTCTTTATTTTTGTAATATTTTCTAAACAATTATGTGAACTTGCTAATTATTTGTAAACTTCTCAGGTTTGTTTAATATGTTGAGTGATTCAAGTCATGAAATACGTCAACAAGCTGATTCAGCTCTTTCTGAGTTTCTTCAAGAGATTAAAAACTCCCCAGTAAGGTTTCTGCTAATGTAGTTTTTACCTTTTTATTTAACTACCAAGTATTCTTCCACCGTTTGGATCCCAATTAATCTTTAATATCATTTTCCCCCTTTAGTTATCTGAGCAACCTTTATTGCACATTTGCACTCTATCTTTTTTTCATTTTTCAATTTTCTTGGTGTCATTTATTTACTGACTCGTTTTGGGTTTGGTATCTTGAGTATCTTCTGTATATCATTTTCACCAAGTATTTTGACACAAAAGCAAAATATTTTGTTCATTTGTCATTTTCTGACTCGAGCAGTGCTACTCTTGAAGTCTGTAGATTACGGTCGTATGGCTGAAATACTGGTACAAAGGGCAGGTTCTCCTGATGAATTTACCAGATTAACAGCTATCACATGGGTAAGTGGTAATGCAATGTCTCTTATTAGTAGAGAAGTTTTACTTGCAGTCTTGGCAAAATTTATTGCTGTTGTTTTGTACTTTTGTTGTAATTCATTATTCATTTATTTGAATCAAGCCTGTGCTTTCTTGATTGAACAGATAAATGAGTTTGTTAAACTTGGTGGAGACCAGCTTTTTCCATATTATGCTGACATTCTTGGAGCCATTTTGCCTTGCATATCTGATAAAGAAGAGAAAATTAGAGTGGTAGGTTTACATGAGCCTTCCTTGTTTCCTTTTTTTTTTTTTTTAGTTTTGCTTTTCCTTTTCTTTTTTTTAATGGTGTGTTTGATTTTCTTTTATTTTCTGTTCAGTCAATAACAGCAATACGCAGCATGTAAATAAATCTGATATAATTGTCTGCTCCTGTTTAAGGTTGCTCGTGAAACCAACGAAGAGCTACGTGCAATAAAGGCTGATCCAGCTGAAGCGTTTGATGTAGAAGCAATCCTTTCCGTTGCTAGGAGGTATGGTTATCTAACCTGGGAAGGGAAGCTGCATTTGTAACTTATAGTTAAACTTTAATAGTTCCATGATCTGTGTACACCTGATTTATGAGAGTCCTTTTGTCTGGGATCCTGTCTACTTGTACTAGTATTATGTAGAATGATTTTGCACTGAATTTTGAGATAATTGACTGATCAGGCAACTATCTAGTGAATGGGAGGCTACTCGGATTGAAGCTTTGCACTGGATATCAACCCTTTTAAACAGACATCGTGCTGAGGTGACTGGACTGTTGGAATTTTGCTTCTTATTCTGACATTTAAGAGGCCCTGTGCATCTGTATACTTGATCTACCTTCTTGACATGTCCTTGATTTTAAGTCATACAACTCAATTACATTACCTGTTTGGACATTTCTGAAGGCTCTGAAAATAATCTCTTGTTTATGATTTATAAGACATTTTAGTTTTCTGATTAGGTTTACTGAAAGCTCCGATTTTATTTGTGGATGCTACTTGGCTGCAACCAGTGGATATTTTTTTTTGGCCATCAACCAGTGGATGTTGTCATTCTACTACTTGTGTATTTGTACAATTTGCCAACGTATTGAATGAGGGGCATTTTGCTTCCCTTAAAGTTACATAAACAGTTAGGGATTTAGTATGATGATTATTTGACCTGGTTTGTTTCCTTATGATACCAATTTTTCTATGCTCTGGTCCAAATAGGAAAATATCAGATTTAGTTACCCTTGCTTTGTAATTTATGTTAAGAAAACTAGGGATGGAGAGGTAAAAGGATCGTATCATCTGGTTAATGAGAAGCACATTGTTGTTGTTGTATTTTGAGGTGTTCTCATTAATTTTATTTTCAAAGTTCAAATATAGTTGTGCAGAGCTATTATTATTTTTAAACCTAATTTGTTCCTCTTCTCTAGGAAGTTCCTTTATTTAAAAAGAAAAAGAAAATCTGAAATATTTCTGTGAAGGATTGTGCAATCTTGTGTCAATGTGTGAAAGATTTGGTGTCCATGCTCACATGTTGAATTCTCATTTCTGAGACAGGTTTTAACATTTCTGAATGACATATTTGACACCCTACTCAAAGCACTTTCTGATCCATCTGATGAGGTAGTCTTATTTTCCTTATGGCATTTTTACTTGTTTAATAAAATTATTTGTTTCTTAAGATCTCTGTGCATATGTTTCTGTTTAAGTTATTGTTTCGAATGTTTATATATCTCAATGGTAAGTTAGATGTTTCATTATTTTGACATAAGGCATCTTTTTTTTTTTTGGATATAATTGACTTAAGGAATTCAAGTTTCTTGATCTAGTTAATTCATTAGAAAATGCTTCCTAAGATAAGATTCTACCAACCTTAAGTGTTTGGACGAGAAGGTTTACTGGTAAAGTGGCCTAGTAATGCAATATGAGAAGAATTATTTATACTAAGAGGAATAGGTTTCCCTAAAAAGGGAGCAAGAAAAAGAGCTCCTATACCCGAGCTACATAAAGGTTTTAGGGCTTGGGTTTATTTTTGTTGTTGGGAAATTATGCATTTAGTAGGCTGTAGCCGTTTATTCCTTTCTGTCCTGCATCACCTAGGCAGTGAGGTCTCATTGAGACCTGCCTCATGTACGTTGCATGGGTCCAATTTCTTCTGTCTCACTTACCAGGGCAATTGGTTTTTAGGGCTTTGGAGTTGGGACTTTGATATTATTTTTAACTTTAAGTTACCACATAGCTCTGTTTTATATTATTTTGGTTGTTATTTATATCATGTGTAAAAGCAAATTTCTTGAGTACAAGCTACTTTTTTTTAAATGGTATTTTGAAGTTCCTCCTAATCTTGTTTGCTGTCATATCACCTGCAGGAATCAATAATTTACTTAAATTGCCACTAATTCACCACAATTATGTGACTAAAATAGGTTGTACTTCTGGTTCTTCAAGTTCATGCATGCATTGCAGAAGATCCTCAGCACTTTCGACAGCTTATTGTTTTCTTAGTGCACAATTTTCGTGTGGATAATTCTCTTTTGGAGAAGTAAAATTTTTTCCCCTTTTTTCTTCATCCATTGTATTCTCCTTGTTATATAAATTTGTTTAAATATGATATTACTAATATATATATATATATATATATATATATATATATATATATATTAATCTTTGATCATATATCCTAGGCGTGGTGCTTTGATAATTCGTCGACTTTGTGTGCTTTTGGATGCTGAAAGAGTCTACCGCAAACTATCAACAATACTTGAAGGAGAATCTGATCTGGATTTTGCATCAGTTATGGTTCAGGTTGGTTGTGACATATATGAGAAATTAATATGTAATGCCCTTCTGAACAGCTACAGTTCACTGGTCTTCTTATCCCAAACCCATACTAATATTTTAATTAAACAGCTTTGCTATTTTTGTGCTTGATGTGGTTTACTTTCTTTGCATTTGTGGGAAGAGTTAATTGGTTTTGTTGTGCTCTAGTAATGCAACAACAACAAACAACAAAGCCTTTTCCCACTAGATGGGGTTGCACTATTAATGCACAATTAGATAAATTGTTTTTGGATTGAATTTATGTTGCCAGACACAATACCTTAAGCATTCAGGTTGAATGGTTCTTTGACAATATTTAGTGCTGTCACCTTTCACTTCAATTTTGGATTGTAGGTCCTGATCATTTAAAGATAATATTTACGACAATTCTGGAACGTTATTGTTTCAATATTTGTTAAATAATGAATGGACTAAACTTAGGTAAAGTTCCTTATATGTTTGCCATAAGGTTTCCCAATACAAATAAGACACGTGGTAGAAAGTTTTTGTTTGACCAATCATGGTAGAGACTAGAGAGAGAATATAGAAGACTACATTTTACATGACCAATCATAGAAGAGAGAGAGAGAGTATAAATAAAGCCTATGATTGGAGGAACCTTATGGCAAACATATAAGAACTTTACCCAAGTTATTTACATAATGAATCTGTTGTGATTGCTTGACCGAAACTTCAACCAGCTATAGTAGTCCTTTACTTCCATGATCCATTGTTAGAATTGCGAAACAAATAGGAATATACAAAATCACTGGAAGGAAGACTAAGAATCTTATTTTTCTTTTTCATTTTTTTTATAGAAAAAAGAATTATATTGAAGAAAGAGAGTACAATGAGAGAGGACAAGACGTCCACAAAGAAAAAGAAAACAACAAAAAGAAGAAACTAAACTCCAGCTCAACAAAGCCTTCCAATCATTTTGGAGATCCATAATGGAAACACCTCTAAACAATCTTTTTTTTTTTTCAGTTTTAAATATCTTATCATGGAAGATGTTCTTTTATTTGTTGACAATTCATGTAGATTCATATTTTTCTTGCTTTTCTATCGATGGGTTGTGGAATATGTTATTTGACTTTTTGAGTGTTTAATTTTTTTTTTTTTAACTTCATGAGGATAACAGTGAAAATCACTGTATCTTGTTATTACTTAATTATTTGATGGGCATGGAGTTCTTACTTTAGCAAAAACTTTATTGTTTTTTGAAATCTCTATGGTGTCTATATTTGTAATATATCTGATGGAAGCTGAAAAATCCAGATACTAGAAGTTATTGCACTATGTTAAGTATGAGAAGGGTCTTTTAAGTAACCAATAGGTAGTTTTGTTGATGACTAATGTTTAACTTATACATATAACTAGCCTAAATGTTACTGGTGTTCACCAGTTCTGGCCCACTAGAGATACATACATAAATACATACATTTTTATTTATTTATGTATTTATTTTCTCCTGAATCTAACATTTAGATAATTTAATGATCTTAAACAGTATTCACCAGCATTTGTTTCAAAAATTTTCAGGCTTTGAATTTGATCTTACTTACATCATCAGAATTATCTGAGCTTCGAGCTCTTTTGAAGCAATCATTGGTAAATCCTGCTGGGAAGGACTTGTATGTTTCTTTATATGCCTCATGGTGCCATTCTCCGATGGCAATTATAAGTCTTTGCTTCTTAGCTCAGGTATTCATTTTGGTTATGTTCTCTAATTAGTTTGATACTTTGATTTGACTTCTCAGTCTCTTGCTCATATACAAATACATACTTTGAAGCAATGTCTATTAGTGGTTACTTAGCCTTAATTTGATCTTGTGCTTCCTTTTTTTGTATTGAATTTTTGCATCTTTCTGGACAGACCTACCAGCATGCAAGTGCTGTGATTCAGTCTCTAGTTGAGGAGGATATTAATGTCAAATTTTTGGTCCAACTGGATAAGTTGGTTCGCTTGCTGGAAACTCCAATCTTTGCTTATCTAAGATTGCAGGTATTTAATAGAAACCCCATGTTTCTACAATTTATCTTTTGGGTTTTATAAAAACATATATTTAGTACTTAGTCTGGTAAAATATGATCAATATGTTAAAGGTTGGGCATTAATTTTTTTTTTCAAATTTCTTTTCTAATACTAAAATACTATTTTGTTCTAGGCTTCAGTTTGTCCCTCCCTATATTTTTGAACTACGTTTAATTCGTCTTCCCTACCCCCAACATTATTCTAGTGTAAAATTGGTGATGTGACAAGTTTTCAAGTTTTTTTTGAGGTGTGATAAATACACCATACATCAGTCATGTTATATTACTTCATTTTGTCTGTTTCTCTTTTTGTTTTCTTAAAAAAATTGAAAATTGCTTATGATGTTCATAATTAGGTTGACAGAATTCAAAACATGGCTTGGATAAATCTTGTTCTTACATTTAAAAAATTGTTAATATTTCACACCATCCATTTGGTAACCCTTTTTTAAAAAAAAAAAATTCTTGGATAAAGGAAGAATTTCCATTACAATTTGCAAATAATAATGGATACTTGAAATATTTAAGTGCTTAATGTTGCTGCTATATGGAAAAACTTATGTGGAAAAGAACTGTTGACTTGGCTGTTGTAATGAACTTCAGTGTTCTTTGTTCTTTCACGTCTTGTTCTATACATATGCATGATCTGCTTGATAGTTTCTGTGCTTGTATATAGTAGAGTAACTTTCTCTACTGAGAGTTAAATAATGTAATCAAGTAATTATCAGTCCTTGTGTTTTATGTTGTATTAGTGGATTAACAGATATTTTATATTTCTGTCTTCTTACGTGCCTGATCTTTTGTTTAATATTGCAGCTTCTTGAACCTGGAAGATATACATGGTTATTTAAAGCACTGTATGGTCTTCTGATGTTGCTTCCTCAGGTATATGCAAATTAACCATTTGCTTTAAACTCTTAAAAACTATTCTTGCTTAATTTTCCTTGTATTGAAATGCTGTAGTCAGACATAGTGGGAGGGTGCTTTCTAGACCTTTTACTTTGCTTACATTTTTGTTTTTCTTTTTCCAGCTAGATTAGAAGTGATATGTTTCTTTGTATGCGTTTTCCTGTTCACTGCTGTACATTACAACATTCTTAGTTGAGCTGTATATTAGTTTACCCAAAAGAGAATATGAATTATATGTATATATCAGTGTTGTCAGAACCGTGCTAGACTGGCTGGAATTGAGACAAGCCCTTAGTTTGGTCTAGTTCTGACCAGATCTGTGGTTCCATAAACTGCCTAGAAGCTAGAACCACCTGAACCGAACAGATTTCACCAGTTTTTGTAAAAACCAGTCAGTTCAGGCAGGCCAGCTGGTTTTCTTGTGAATGGTGTGGCTTCTTGTGAGGAGGCCATGTTATCTCCATTTGGCAAATATCTCATTGCCGCAACTAGTAACAAATTGAGAATTATACCTGCAGGCAAGTGATAGGGTGCAAACCAGTGACTAGTATGCCAACTTCCTCCTATAACTTCATATTAATACATTTATAATATAACTAGAGAATAAAAATATTGAGAATGAGATGCACACAAACAACATGATATGGTTGAGAATAAGTTAAGGAGAGATAAAGATCTAACTTCTGATCTTATCATTGTTTGAAAGTGTGTTTTAGACCAGATGTTATGTTATCTCAGAAGCCAAACTCTGGAAGAAAAATTTACTGGAATTATTAAGATGTAATACAGAACTTACTGTTGAAAACTTTTGGAATCCTTATTTTGTCTATACTGGGTGGTGGAGGATTATCCAGGTTTGTATACAGATTTGTACCTTTAGAGAGGGTTCTGTTTACCTGGTCAAAGTTTGCCATGCTAATTGCATTTACTCAATTGTTGAATACATCATCTTGCTTATGTGCTACTCGTTATCTTATGTCATGTATCTGGGAAAGCTAGATCTTATATATGTGGTTTATTGTTTATACTGACTCTTTCAAATTGATACAATTGTGCAGCAAAGTGCTGCCTTCAAGATATTAAAAACCCGTTTAAAAGCTGTGCCATCATATTCTTTCAATGGTGAGCAATTAAAGAGAACATCCTCAGGAAATCCCTACCAAATTCGACATCACATAGCCAGTGGATCTCAAATTACAGAGGATGGTGACATAGCTGTGGATGGTGGGAACTCAGATAATGGAATCGACTTCACTGCAAGGCTACAACAGTTCGAGCAAATGCAGAACCAGCATCGCATTAATGCTAAAGCACAGGCACAGCTGCGCAATACTTCTACTTCAATGTCAAAGGTTGCTGACCTCTTCATACTGCCTTCTGCATATTTGATATGTTATTCCATGTTTCTAATACACTTTTCTGGTCTAAGTTCCCCCTTCAACTTTATGCCATTTGCAAACACCAACATTAACTGAAAACTGAATAATACTCCTTTCAACTATCCATTTCTGTGTAATCCTGTTGATGGAGATGCTACCTCAAATTCTCATTTGTTTGGAATCTACACATGACAAAATTTTAGGTGGCATCTCATTTGGTTGTTAGGATCGCTTGTTAGATTGTAAGATCGTACAATCCCACCTCCCAAAACTATCTTAATCCTATGTAGGATCGTGATCAAGATCCTAACATCATAGGATTGTGCGATCCTACCTGATCCTGGAAGATTGCTTAGACACACTTTTTGTTCCTTATTTGGCTCAAATTGAACCGTTTTGAAGGGCAAAATGCACTTGTCTGGCTGAATTATTGTATGTAGCCTCTATTCTACAATTAAGCTTCTTGATTTCTTGCTTCTTGAAGTGTATTGACCATAGATTCTCTTGAAATTTGTTGGATTGACTTTACTATTGAATGTGTCCAATCTAAGTGAAATGATTTGTTTTTATCTTGTAATTTGTAACTTTTTTTATAAATAACTTGTTTAATGTTTGTATACTGCGACTTTTGTAACTTATTACTTGTTTTATTGAAGCATGATGAGGTTTTAATAGTTTTATGCTTATCTAAGAATTTTATGTAACTAAACATATATTTTCAATTTTCTCGAATCAAAAGTAGGGTTTTATAATCCTTTGTTTGATCTTATGATTCAATCTTTTTATTCCCTCGACTGTAAAATCTTGAGTTCTGTTTTCCTCTGCTTTCTGATGCCATCACCAGCACTATATGCAGGAGGCACAAATAATGGAAGAACCAAGACAAGCTGTGCCATCTGACCTTAGTGTTTCTTCTTCAAGATCATCAAAGAGAAGCCCTGGGAAGCTACAATTATAACTAATAATAATGTTGCTTCTGCCCATCTTGAGTCTAATTAATTGTGCACCTATCTCCGGTGTATATGAAATTTGAAATGGTTTTGGGTATGGTTTGTAAAATTGTAAATCATTGTAGTTCTTTTATTCTACTATTAGAGGTTGGGACGGTGAAAATTGGGTTTGGAATCAAGATAAAGCCTCTGGGTGGGTTTTCCTGGGCTATTATTTTGGCGTTGTAAACAAGAATACCCACGTGGCTCTGTTATGTTTTGTTGTAAACCATGTGGGGTGCTAGAGGAGGATATATATATATATATATTTAGAAAAGTTTCATTTTGTTTATCTGTCCAATGTCCATTCACTACCTTCTGATATTATAAGAAATTAGCTAGTAGATACAACAATTTATACATTGGGTCTAAGGTTACAGTGATGTTCTCTGGTGTCTAGCTCAGAAGTTGCGGTTGTGTAGTTAATGATGGTTTATTGAGAGGATGGACTTGTCCTGTATTTTTTTTTTTTGAAATTGTCAGTATTCAAATGGACTCTGTCTAATATGGTTTTAGCTAGCTAAGGTCCCATAACGGCTAACGAGTATATAGTTCTTCTAATCAATGTTGTAAGAACCGAACCGGATAAAGACTCGGACAAGTGTTCGGTTCATGGTTTGATCGGTTTAACCGGTCGAACCGGATGATGCAATATATAATAAATTATTATTATTCTTAATATATAAAATGACATCACTCAAATTTTAGGTTTCAATATATATAATTTTGAAGTTTTAAATTACATGACTTCTCAAAGTTTTAATTTTTAAGACTTATCAAGCTTTGAAAGAACTTAATCAAACCAAATATAAAATTATTGATAATTATTACTTTTAAAATTTAATTTTAATTTTTAAGATTTCTCTAATTTCTTTTTTTTATATTATTTTTCCTTTTTATTTTTAATTTTTTTTAAAAAAAATAAAATTGGACCGGTTGGACCACCGGTTGACCGGTCCAACTCCGGTTAAATCCGGTCCAATTAGAAAAACGGTTTTTTAGTCCAACCGACTCGCCTTTGTATTCGGTTGGCGGTTGAACCGGTCGGACCGTCCGGTCCAGTCCGGTTCTTACAACATTGCTTCTAATTGAATTTTTGTACACAAGATGTAAACTTGACATCTTGATTAAAGAAAATATATACGCACCTAGTTACCTGTTGGTGACTGGCCTTGTATTGTATATTAATGAAAGCAGGTGAATTTTTTTAGGGTGAAATGGGTCAATAAAAACCGGTTCGGTTTACCGGTCTAACTTGGGTCAATTTAAAAATAGGTGTTTAGCTAAACTCGGACTAGACGAACGGCCGGTTCTCGGTTCAACCGGTCCGGGTTTTAAAACATCGCTTGCAATGCCATATTTTTTAACTTTGTTAATGGGAAAAACAAGTTAATGGATTTAATAAAAAGGGTTAGGATTGAAATGAAAATTTTAAGATTGAAGACGGGTGAAATTATAACTTTTTAAAAGTTTTAACATGTCACATCATTATTTAATGAAAAAATTGATGGTATTAGACAAAAGAATTAATTTGGAACAAATTAGAAAGATAGATGACTGATTTAAAACTTTTAAAAGATAAAAAATAATATAAAATTAGTACGAAAGATAAAGGATTAAAATAAGTATTTAGACTACATAAAAATTTTTTTTGAATTGGAGGTAATTTCTTCTTTTTTTTTTGGTGCTATGATTTATGAATTGGAGTAATTTAAGTTCAATTGAGGGTAAATTGCATTTTTAGATCCTTAAATTATACATAATTTTTTTTCTAATATATATATATAAAATACTAGTTTCTTTTATATAAGTTAAGGATACATATGGTAAATAAAAAAAATAGCCAAAATGCTCTCAAATATAATACTAGTTTCTTTTATGAAGATTATTTTTTTTAGAAAAAGTATTTTTTAACATTTTATTTTAATATAAATTATTTTAAATTATTTTCAAAAATCAATTATAACCCAAAAAAACAATGATTGTTAATGAAATTGATGTATGAAATCGGTTCCACTCCATAGTCAAGTCGCCTTCGAATTTTGGAGAGCAGATTCATTAAAGTCACTTTAGTAGATTCTATAATCTTAACCATCCATCTTATGACCGAGATGTATGACCCACATTGAAATTAGGGGCTGCACAAGGCTTGGGTTGGTTCGAATTAGAGAAAAAGATCAGTAAGTTGGATTGATTTGGGTTTACTAAAAATGCATCAACTAACCCAAACCATTCATTGGCAGTTTGGGTTGGCGAGTCAATTTTTTTTTTCTTCCTTGATTCATTGAGCAGCACTAGTTAAAATTAAAAAAAAAAACGTAATATAAAATAAAATTTAGTTTAATAAATTATATTTCATAAACTTTTTAATATCACGTTTCATACATTTTTTTTCAAATTATGATTAATCTAACTAGTTGTCAACTTGTTATTTGAAGTTTCAATGCATTATGTACACAATATATTTATAATTCAACTATGTGGTTATCTAATTAATTTCATGATTGGAGAGATTTGCATGTCGGGTAATGGAATAATAAAAAAATCATAGAAGAATATTTTGAAATTAACCTATCAAATAATTTTTAATCATAAATGTATATAAAAAAAATAATTTTGGGCGGATTGGAGATTTGATTCGGTTCTAGCAGACTCATTATTGATGAAACCACAACCCGAACCGCCATGGTTCGGGCTGAAAAATTTCAACCCGAACCCAACATGGCGGGTTGGCGGGCCAGCCCGAACCGGTATTCACCCCTAATTGAAATCATAGCCAAAAAAATCAACGGTCACCCAAGAGTCGATTGCATCAAAGTTTCATGTAGAAATTAAGAGTGAATGATATATTTTTTGCCAAATTACTCTTTTGGTCCTTAACGTTTGTACGAAGTTTAATATTGGTCCTTAACGTTTCAAAAAGTTATTTTAGGTCCTCAACGTTTTTTTTGTCAAAATTGGTCCTCTAGCGGAACATCCGTTTGATTTTGCCATTAAATGCTGACGTGGAAAGCTTATGTAACACACCCTTTCTCCTACGTGTCATATTTAAATGACATGGCACCCTCTCTCATTCCAACTCAACAAAACGACGCCGTTTTGATTCATTTAAATGACCAAAACAGAATATTTAAATGAATCAAAATGGCGTCATTTTGCTGAATTTGAGTGAGAGAGGGTCCATGTCATTTAAATATGACACGTAGGAGAAAAAGTGTGCCACATAAGCCTTCCACGTCAGCATTTAATGACAAAACCAAACAGATGTTACGCTAAAGGACCAATTTTTACCCAAAAAAAACGTTGAGGACTTAAAATAACTTTTTGAAATGTTGAGAACCAATATTAAACTTCGTGCAAACGTTAAGGACCAAAAGAATAATTTGGCTTATATTTTTCTAGTTGAAGCTTTGACAAGACTCATTTTTCTCAACATTAGGTTAATACTTATCGTATACTAGCAATGTATTTAGGAGTTAATTACATCTCTCTCTCTCTCTCTCTTTGGAGGGTGGTTTGGAGCTCTAGTGGTATTGGACAAGAAGCATGCTTGGTATTAGCAATGGACTACCTATTAATATATTCATATACATAAAATCTACATCTCAAAGTTCTGATTATAAATCAGAGACAAGCGATTCCACCCAGCTTGCCTTGTACAACCTGAAAATTCTACTGCAAGTTTAACAGCAGGGTCCTAATGATCCGAATTTGGATGTGCTGATGTGCACTTTAAGCTACAGTGCACATTAACACCATTGGATCCATTAATTTTTTATGTGGATCCCAAAAAAAATAGATCCAATGGTACTGATGTGCACTGTAGCTGCACTTTAACCACATTACACATCAGTAGATCAGGTCACCAATTTCACTTTACAATGAACAAAGTGGCAATGCAGGATATCAGCCTGTTAAAAGTAGTCATAAGTAAATTATCAAATTTACAGGGCATAGATCTTCTCAATGTCAGAATCATATTCATCTATCTCCGACATATTTGCAGAATACGACCAAGAGAAAGATTTGCTGCCACTTGCTCTCTTGATGCGTCTCTGGGAATCGTTGCGGAAAACGCCGAAATGTTGTCGAAAAACGAAGTAACATAAACCAGCTAGAGTTCCAACTAGAATTGTTGCTCCAAAAACTGTTAAGGTAATAGCCATCCATGTTTGCTCTCCAACAACCACAAAAGCCAAACCTAGAAAAGCCCCACATGTGCATGAACATGCTGCCCACATTAGCTTGTTAACCACTGACACAATCTGCTTTTGAGCCTTTGTGTCCCAGGCTACCAAGGTGATTTGAACCACAACGACTGATAGAGAGATGAAAAGAGATGTAGCATTCAAAAGGCAGAAAACCTGGAAAGAAACTTTATCAGCTATATTAGCCTTTCCGGCCTCTGATCCAGTCGTGCTATATTGACCAGGCAAATTGAATATAGCCAAGAATGCTATTGAGGCAAAAAGGACAGCAACAACTGTGACGGAGTTAATTGTGTTTTGAACTGCTTCTCTGTGAAGTTTTTTCAATTCTTTAGCAATGCCAGAAACCCGTCGGCGAGTTTTTTCATTTGCCACAAGCTGTGACTGCACTTCATGCTTTATATCACTCACAGTTCTCTTAAGTTCCATAGCTTCGTCAACCTTTCCAACATGCCTGGCATACTTAGCGCCATAATCCGCAAGAACTTCCTTGATTTCCAAAGCTGAATCCCCATACTGCAGTTTATCTGCTAAATCCAATGCTGTTTCCCGCTGGTTATTGATGGCATTGACATCCACAGCTGTATAGCTCAGCAAAAGACTCACAATCTGAATACAGAGAACTGGCGTTAGTAGATGTAGAAAAAAGAATAGGAGGAAAAATATCTTTGCAAACGACAATTGCTATAAGAAACAAGCACATGCATTTCGTTCATTACAGCAGGACATCAGTTATGTCAATAACACTTCAAAATATAGTATTTGAAAAGTCTAAGGCTTATTAACCACATCATATTTCCATCTAAAGCACAGGTTTTTTTTTTTTGTTAAAGCTAATGCACAGGTTTTTTTTTTTTTGTTAAAGCTAAAGCACAGGTTTTATCTGCATAACCCATTCCATAAAATCCACGATAGGCAATACAGAGTTTGATGGCGTTAATAGTATACAAAAGTTACAAGATTTAAGATCATTAAGTTTACTTATTATCCCAGTCATATTTAGTTAAGGGCAGAAATTCTTTTTGAAAAATGAAAAGTGATAAACTATCAGATGGAATGAATGAACCAGAAAGTTAGCAAGAGGAATATATGTCATAAATAATACCAAAGATGTTCTAAATACCAAGGAACATATGTCATAAATAATACCAGCAGCATACAAGAATGAACTGCCCCCTGACCTTGTATATAGAGATGAAAAAAAAGATGTTCTATTGCTGGAATTATTATAGAAGCTGAAAGACTGGATAATTCATAAGAAACTGAATCAAACATGGTATGAAAACTACAACTACAGTGCAATGTAACATAAAATTGACCTGTGAACGGCCCTTCCTTGTAGCCATGTGTAGGGCTGTATTCCCCTTCTTATCTCGTTCATTCAATATAGCCGAATCAGCTTGCAATATTTCCTCCACCACTGAAGGACTCTGTCCTTTTACAGCCATATGCAGTGCAGTTTGACCCTTTTTATCTTTGACACAGACTATTCCTTGATCCCGGTCAATAAGTGCTTTCACAATATCAAGAAGTCCATACCTAGCAGCATTGTGCAACGCAGTTTTTCCATTTTTCCTAACTATCTCCATCGAACTGACATCAGTATCCAAGATAGCATTCATCACGTCCAAATGGCCTTGAACAGCAGCTGAATATAGGGGGCTAGTGTTTGAGGAGTCACATAACTTGCAAACCTCAGGCCAAGTGTTCAAAAACTCCTTCACAATTTCTGGAAAATGATTGACAATGCAAATATGTAATTACTGAAATCCTCATCACAATCAACCTTCAATTTAAAAGAAAAAAAATCCATGATAAATTGTATTAATGTTTTTACCAGTTCAATAGCACTTTCTAATCTGTACAGTAATTACATTGTCTCAATTGTGACTTAATCCATACTGCATAGGCCCTATCATGTGGGTCCCACAAATTGCAGCCGCAAGTATTCTCAGGGTTCAAAACACAATTATCCTACTATCCTAAACTTAAAGACATATTATTGCCATTTCAATGCAGTAGGAATAAGACTTAGAATTATTGTATTGATTTATGATGTAGTTTCAATTTGGGAATCAAGGTATGTAATTGGGATTTGGGGTTCATTTTTTATAGTTTGAGATTGTAGAGCTGTTTGGCTATTCCCTTTAGATTTCCTCTTCCGTTCTACACCAATAGGTATCAAACCTCAACTTTTCCCACTAGGTAGGGTTGGCTACATGGATCAATTCTTCCTTTGCTCATTTCTATAGTTAAGTTATTAATAGTTAAATCCATCCTAATATTTTCTTTTCTCCTATTGTTTTCTTTGGTATTTCCCTACCTCAATAATTTTGCAGTGAAAGCTCAATACCTTTAAGATTTTCAATGGTCAAGGCCACCATAATAATAAGAAAATTTCCAGTGAAAGCTGTTCAGGTTCATCACCTTCGATCATTTTGTACAACACAACCAACAATACCACCCACTGATTTACCGAGTACTGACTACTGAGGATTGTTGCAGGGCATGTTTCAGTGCATGCCAAGTGACCTGAGCCAATCTAAAGCTGTCTTGAGCCAATTTTGAAGCCAATGTTCACCATTAAATTTCAGATATTTAATTTAAAAATTAAAACTCAAGGATGAGTCTTATCCTACACAAGGAGATGGTGCAGTCTGAGGAGATGATAACTATGATTATTGTATTAATGTAAATATAATAATTTGGGAATAGGAGTTTGTAATTGGGAATTTACGGTAAAATTTTAATAATTTGGGACTTTAGAACCAAGTTGTAATGGTCTTTGGAAATTAGAACTTTTTAGCCTTAGTAGGAAAGTTTTGGATTTCGGGTTGATTATCTTAGTTGAACTAAGGTAGGGCCGTTACATTGAATAATGAACTAATTAACACTTGGCTCATATATAGTTTCTTACTCATAGAAGGAGAAAGAAAAAAAATTTGTAGAAAGTAGGATGGGGCTTGCTAATCTTTGCCATGAAGTTGGATATTTTGTTGAGGTTGCAATACATGCCTTAACTGTTAAAACAGCTAATCTAGCTGAACGTGAAATAGAATAAATCTGACGGTAAGGAACCTCCCAACAGAATATTGACATGAAAAGTCAACAATTTATCATAGATGATTTTTGCTTCTGAATTTCATTCTAAAGTTTGAAAGATAAGAAAGCAGAGACACTGAACTGTAATAGGATCATAAATTTTCATTAAAATACTAAAAGATTAAGGGTTTTGAAGTTAAAAAGTTAATACTACCAATCAGACAATCAGTTCATTATTAGTATTATCCTGTCTTGAAGCGGCTCAAAAGACCAACCTTACTGAGATTTGACTACCGTTTGTACGAATGACCATTCATGGATTACCATATAGAGGAAATCCCTCCATAAAACTATTACTCAGCCCAAAATTTCAAGGAAATATGAAATCCCAAAGAGTAATACTCCATTTTGATCCTCCAAAGGTGGCCTGGCCCGCATCAATTGAATACTCCATCAAAGAATTTTTTTTTGTTTCACTTTGATAATCTAAAGTTTGATTCTGTTTAATCCTCATCGAAATATCATTTTACTATCTCTGGAAGGATGAAACTAAAACAAAACCAAACTTCTATTGTGAAAGTGATACAAAATTCTAAAGGAGCCAATAGACAGGAATAGGCTCAGGCAAAGTCTCGTAGATGTTTGCTATCAATTAATCAAATACAACCATAACACGATCGAGATTCTTACCAATCGTGCTCATGCAACGATGAATTATAAAAAAAAAAAAATCATCTCTTGGTCATATTTTTATCAGAAATGAGATAACTTCAAGCAAACACATACATTTTCTCCCAATTCAAACCAGGTGATCTTTGAATGTGAACCATTAGAGAAGCTAAAAGAGAGAAAGAAAAAAAAGAAAAATCAGAGAGGAATACCTAAATGACCACGCTTGGCAGCTACATGGAAGGCGTTCATATCAGATTTGGACCTGATCTTCACCACCTCCAGGTCACAGAACCTGAGCAAGTAGCTGAAAATCTCACCGTGATTAAGCTCCGCGGCGATGTACAGCGCCGTCTCTCCAGCATCGCTCCGGAACGACATGACATCAGAAACAGAAAGCGACGCCGTTTCGTCCCTCTCGAGCTGCTCCAGGAGCCGCCTGACCCCATCCAGGTCCCCAGATCGAACGGTGGAGAAAATAGACTGGTGCGTGATGAATCGCAGACCCTTGGATTCCATCATCATCACAAACACACACACACAAAAACACACACACTCACTCTGCTCCTTCAGTTCTGGATTACGCTCTTCTGAATTCGAATCAAGCCTCTCTGTCTTCTTCCATCCCCAATTCCGTTCTCCTTCTTCTTCTTCTTCTTCTCCGAAAGTGGAAGCCACAAGAGAGGAGGATGATGAAGGTGAATGGTGATGATGGTGGGAGAAGGAAGGAGTCTTCCATTGCAATAATTTGGAGTATTTATTATATATTTTGGATTTATGATTATGATGATGGGAATGGGATAGCGATGGTGGGGTCTTGGTGCAGAGAAAATCCATGTGGTGCTTAGCTTATTGACTTTCCATTAGATTCCTCTTCGCTTTTCTCTCGCACACAAATCTACAGTGCCAATTTTTCTTGTCTATTAGTGCCACTAGTGCTCAAAACTCGTCTCACGGACAAAACTTAGCAAATACTACTTGCTTTTATTACGTCAAAATTTCATTTTACTCCTTTATTTTTTACTCAAATTTTATATTGGTCCTTTATCTTTTAAAAATTTTAAATGGGTCCTTTATGTTTCTCACAAGTTTTATATTGATCATTGATATCTTATTAAAATTCTATATTGGTCCTTTATATTTCATTAAAGTTTTATATTGGTCATTTATGTTTCATTAAAGTACTATATTAGTCCTTCATGTTTCATTAAAATTTTATATTGGTTCTCTTAGCATGGTTTCATTTTGGCTTAAACGACGGTGTTTGGCTGTTTTTTGTGCGTCTAAGGTCACGTCAACTATCTGATACACGTAGAAGAGATTATGTGTTCGTCTCGGCACGTCACATCAGCACTTAACGGAATTGGATGGAAGGACCAATATAGAACTTCTGGGAAAGATAAAGGACCAATATAGAACTTTTAAAAGATAAAGGACCAATATATAACTTGAGTGAAAGATAGAAGACCAAAATAGAGTTTTAACCTACTTTATTATAATCAAGTATCAAACTTCCCCATCGAAATCTTGTAGCTATTACTTCCATCATAATTAAGTGTATAACACGGATTGAGTTTTGATTAGTCAAGACAATGCTTCGAACACCAAATAGGCAACCAAAAAAAAGTATCAAACTAACAACTTGTTTGATATCACTTAAACAAAGTTTTGTGTTTGAAATCTTGTAAACAATACAAGTTGAATTCAGCTTAATAGAGGTTCAAACACCTAGTACGAACAACAAGAAAAATTATCAAACTATCCTTATCTATATAAAGTAAATTAATTTTTTTAAAAAAATTATTATTTATTTTTATATATTACATTTAATTTTCAAATTTATCTATAAAAAAATTTTCAAATTTAATTTATTTTTGGTGAATTAATTAATATTTTATCAGTATGTATACAGATACAGTACTTATTTCAAAACAATAAAATTATTTAATTATGTTTATATTGTTATATTAAAATATTCGTATTAAAACTTAGTATAAATTTAACCGTGTTCATTATTATATTAAAAATAAGATCAATCTCTTATTTTACATGGAAAGTTATCGAGTAAAATATTGTTTTGGTCCTCCATAGATGTCTCTTTTGTCAGTTTGGTCCCCCATAGATCGGCGTTATCAATTTGGTCCTCCACAGATCAAACTATTAGCAATGTGGTCCTTCCGTGAATTAACTTGATGACATCTCAGTTTAAATTGTGACTCAGCAATTTTTTTATCTGACTAGACATTAATTAATTTAAAGTAATTTATTTTTTATTTAAAAAACCTTTTAAACTAAAAAATAAATAAAAGAAAACCTTTGACATACTCTTCTAAAAAAAATTTTAGCCTTTCTAGGAGATATGTCAAAGTTTTCTTTTACTTTTTTTTTTAATTTAAAAGGTTTTTTAAATAAAAATAAATTACTTTAAATTAATTAATGTCTAGTCAAATAAAAAAATTGCTGAATCACAACTTAACCTGACATGTCATCAAGTTAATTCACGGAAGGGCCACATTGTTAACAATTTGATATGTGGGGGACCAAATTGATAATGCTGATCTGTGGGAGACCAAATTGACAAAGGAGACATATGTGGAGGACCAAAACAGTATTTTACTCGAAAGTTATCAAAATTGATAAAAATAAATAAATTGAAAGAAAAGTAAGCATAATTGTTTAAATTAATATAATCTAAACTAGGAGAATGTTTTTGTACAGCCATGTGGCATTGAACGTAATTAATTTAACTTTAACTCTCATTATTCATTTTTTAGTAAATTAATAATACATGTTTGTTCAAAAAGTAAATATTATCCAAATCTTAGCAGTCGTTTTCTCTTTTCTCTCTATGTTCGTTTTTTAATCACTTTCTTTCTGCAGATCTAACCGGAGGGGTTGCCAAATAAGGTAGATATTCATTCCCCCAATTTTGGTGGTGATTTTCTTCCAGATTTTGAGAGTGTAGTCTCTCATTGTTAGATCAATTCAAATCTAGTAAGTGGAGCTTGTTTTATATATTTTTGTGTGTATTTATTTTCTTTTGTGAATTTTTTTGACAATCAGGTTATTCTGGATTCAAGATTTGTTATAATCATATCTAAACCTACGAATCATCTATGTTAAAAAATTTTCTCTCGTTCATCATGATGTTGGAAGAGCCTACGACAATTTTAAGTTTGAAGATTACTTCAGATCTAATATGCAGGAGGTATAAGAGTAACAACTCTGTTGGCAACACCAATGACGGTGAGATTTTTCATCCTGCAAAAATAGGATCATCCTGAAGAAATAAGATCATCTGAGCTTACACTTTGTTTACTTAGTTCAATAATTGTTAGGGTTTATTCTTCAGTACTATTAGATTGGAGTTTTCTAATTATTGTAAATGCCATTTGGCTTTTTTTACAATATAATAAAGTTTTAATTTTTTTTTATCAAAAAATAATACATGTTCGTTCAATTTGATCCTTAAAATATAAAATATTTTAATTCTATCTTTAATTAATCATTTTCCAATCAATTAGGTTATTTCGTAGGCATATATTGATGTGGTATTAACGAAGTTATGTTACCTGTTAAATACTGAATTAAAGCTTATTCATCAATAAAAAAATAAAACAAAACACATCAAATTTATAAATTATAGATAAGAAACATAAACCCTATTATGTAATTTGTAAATTTCTAATTTGTTTTCTTTTTAAATTGTTCAATATGATTCAATACGTCATTTAATAATCAAGTTAGAGTCGGTTAATGTCACAGTTATCAGTTAATTTTTTATCAATTATTCAACGAAATTTAAAATCAATATTTTAATGATTAAATTGATACATTTAATTTAAGAATCCCAAATTCATTTTATCGAAATTCTAATCCGCAATGCAATCTTAGAGTATGTTTGGTCTGAATCTATGGATGATAGAGGAAGGGGATGTAAAATATTATAAAGTAAAGTATTGTAAAATAAAGAAAAATATCGTAGAAAAAAATGAAGAGAGAGAAAAATTAGTAGAAAAAAAAAGTATGATGAAAAGTTTTTTTTTGCTTGACAAAAGTGTATTTAATATGTAAAAAATATTATGTACAATTTTATTGAGAACTGCGAAAATACATGTATTTCACTATTTAGGTCCTTACCAATAATAGCCTTACAATTCTTTCTACAATTTAAACTTTGAATGTAAAAAAGTATATTGTTAACACTTTCATCCTTAAAGATATTAAACATAATTGAACAATTTGATAATATCAAAATTGACCGACCTTTTATTGGATATACGTGTTACTCTCCTACATGAAATTAACTTAGTGATTAATGGGTCCCTCAGCCCATAAATTCATCTCAGCACTATAAATAAGTGATTTCACACAAAACTCTAAGGACTTACACCTTAAAATCACACATATTCAAAGTTAACCTCGCCACTCTCTCACCACTACCCACTCAATAGTCTTTTGTATCATATATAATTGAATCGGGAGGGTCTAACCCGTCATGCCAACAAATAAAAGTATTTGAATTAGTAAACTTTTGGTTTACTATAGAACATACATTTCAACTATGTAAATTTCTGGTTTACTATGACATTCAGTGGCACAACAAACACATTACCAATTACCTTTTATGTTATATCAGTGATATATATTATCTTTATTTTAAAACAATTATATTGAAAACCCTAATTATTCTCTTGTTTAATTTATTATAACGTCAATCATGACGACAATAATAACTTTTTAGTCATTTATCATGCCCATGTCTAAGACTATGGCTTCGTCCATAAAAATTATTATTTCATTTACCAAACTTTTGTTGCATTCACTTTAGGGAATGTTTTCACCAAGTTCGTTTATTTCTTCCGTTAAGTGCTGGCGTGGCGTGCTGAGGTGGACATATCATCTCTCCTATGTGTCCATTTAAGCTAACGGGTCATCGCCACGTCATTGACACGTCATCATCTACTATCATATGTGATGATGTGGCAATGACGTGGCATGATATGTCAGCTTAGATGGACACGTGAGCACGTCATGCCATCACTTAACTTAAGAAATTGACGGGAGTGGACGAAAAGACCAATTTGAAACTTCTTGCAAACATAAAGGACCAATTTAAACTTTTGTAACATAAAGGACCAATAATATAAAACTTCGTGCAAACATAAGAGACCAATTTGGGGTTTTGACCAACATGAAACAAGAGGTAAATATGTTTACTTATCTTGATGTAATGAAAACAAATTTGAAAACAAGAAAAACTAAGTGTCATGCTCAATTTTCCAAAACTCAAATCGGTAGAATGTTGTACTAATAACTTATTATGAAACAGAGAATTTAGGAACACAAGAACATAAGACAAAGAGTTTAGATAAATATTAAGAACATAAGAGAGAGGTGCACTAAATTCCATTAATCAATCCACTTGTGCACAATACTCTCTTATTTATAGGACTCTAGTCATAAGGTAACATTAAGGACACCATAATATTACTTTAAGCATACTAATTATGTGTATAAAAGGTTCCATCATACTATCAAAAGTGCCTTTATGCTGAGGTTACAACTACACAATTTATCATGGGAAAAAGTTACAAACAAGAGAAGAATTCAATATTGACGATAAGTGTGATCATCCACATATAAGCACATATTTTTATAATGTTGACATTTTTTTTTAAAAATTTTTCCAGCATCCACATAATTGCCAGCAACATAAAGCTTGTGCCCACCTTTCAGTTTTGGTGTCTTTTAGTGTTTACTTTCACGTTAGAACTTCTTTTCTCTAATATTAATTCTCCTCTTCTTTTTTTGGTGATTTCTTTTTCTTTTCTTCATAGAGTTTTCTTGTGAAAGTGGATGCCAGCTTGGAAGACAGCGTAGGACTTTGGTTAATATCTAGAAAAAGATATTATTTTGGGTTAAAATATAAACAAAAACTTCTTTTGGGAGATTGTATAATTTACCTTTAGAATTTTAAAGCTGCTTTTTTTTTCAATTTTGTATTTTTTTGTCAATAAATATAGTTATAATTGTATAATTTATTCATTCAATTTCAGAATTAACAAATTAAAAGACCTTCAAATTCTTTTATTCTATGTAATATATTCCCAAAATCATTTTTATACAATACACTCCTTCAACTTTTTAAATGTGCGGATCACTTGTAGTTTCATTATTGTTCTTTTGGAAAGGAATTCTGAAGATATAAATAGAGGAAAATTTTGCCTCATTATTTAATATTTATTCATCTCTCTATTCATGCGTGTAACCTTTTTATAAATATTTTTAGTCCCTAATCAATTTATGATAGATACACGACATTTTCATTTCCTTCAAAATTTCTATTACATCCAACATTACATCCTCTACCCCACTAACCAAACACACTCTTAATTTGCTCATTGTGCTCCTTTCTTCTTCTTTTTTTAGGTCTTCTTGTAGGCTTCCTATATAGAGGTGGCAAGACATCATCACATGAGGTTCAGGGTCACTTATTTAGACTGTTGTTTGGGTTTATAATTGTGTGGTAGCACATCTTGTAATGCTCAGTCCCATTATATGAAGGGATTTAATCCTTAGGTTTTCCCCATATGGTTGATGCAACTAATAGCATGAGCACACGGAATGTGAGCATCCACTTGTGGCAACCACACTCCTTTTTAGATAGATCAACTGCAAACTTATCCTTTGGTCCCTTCACTTCATATTTCTTCTCACCAGCCCATCTCGGTAACCACTTTCCTGATTCTTTGAACTCCTTATCAAGCCTTTTTTAGATCTTAAGAAGCACACCTTGTTATGGTAATCTTTTAGCATTCTTCCTATTTTTAGTCCATCTCTCTATCAGATAAACTTTTATGCCCTCTAACATGGTTACAATGGGCTTTTCTCTAGCCTTTAAAATAACTGAGTTGAATGTCTTGCACATATTGTTTAGGAGTTGGTCACTCTTATGTCCTGGACATAATGCTAACTTTGTCCAAAACCTTGGGGAAATCTGCTTTAGATGTTGGTATGCAGATTCATTCACCTTCTGAATCTCCAACATTGCTCTCTCCCATTCTCGTCGTTAAGTAGCCTTCGCTACTTTTCACATTAAGTTTTTCAATTGTACACCAGAAAATTTCTTTCTGAAGTTGTTGTACAAATGACGCACACAGAATCTTTGATCAACTTCTGGGAGGAACTCATCTAGTGCTGGAAGTAGCCCTTACAAAAAGGACAATGGCACACAACATTAGTGGTTAATTTGAGAGAATTGCATAAACATTATGGGCAAATTTGATAGTGACAAATGTCATGGGTTAATTTGATAATAACACAAACGTTAAGGGCTAATTTGACAGAATTGTTATCAAATGGAAATCACAGCTAATTTAATAGAGATATAAACCTTCTGTTGATATGATATAAGGTGTATGACTTGCTTGCTGCAACTCCAATATATCTTATGAGCAAAGACAAGACCCAACTCCATGCATCCTTAATTGGTTTTAGCTTCGACAACTATAATTGCAATTGGCAACATGTGGTCGTTCAGGTATCTTTCTATAGCAGCTAACAATTGTTCACCATACGGTGTCTTTAAGAAACAACCATCTAGACCTATGATAGGCCTACATAGCATGCTACTCTTTTTACATGAATCAAGACAAAGGTAAAACCTTTCAAACTATGACGAAGACCTAGCTCTGTAAATGACTCATTGATCTCTTCATGTGCAACCTTCCTAGCTCTACTTGCTTGACATGGAACAATTCACAGTCCACTTTTGTTTAATCTTCTCAATGTTGTCCTTCAATGTCATCTTTGGGTTATCTCTCAACTTCTTCTCCATCTTCTTACTAAGCCACCTATAGCTCATGAGTTTCACATCGTGTGTCTTACTGCAGGAATGAGGCTCGTAAATTGTCCTCAATTGGAAAGTATCTTCATTACTCAACCTCTTTGCATATGCTTTCCCTGTCGCATTCATCCCTTGCATATTTTTCGCACATTTCACTCTCACCCTTTTCCTATCACACTTAGTGAAGTGTAGGTCTCAACCAGCATATACAGCATATGTGGCAATGGCTTTGGCTTCCTTAGCTTGAAATCATCTTGTGTAAGGAATATAGTCCTTACCTCCTAATTGTATTCAGACATATCTCTCAACAATTTGTGAATGAGGTAGCGTGAATTATTATGCAATCCATCATTTTCCTCATCACATAGGGCACGTTCATTAAATAGAGATAGAAATGAAAATGGAAATGGAAACGAAAACAGAAATGGAATGCATTTGATGTATTTAGTAGTAAAAGTTTGGTAATGGGAATGTATTAAAATGACTATTTTACCCCTTATATTAAAATAATAAAAAGAAAAGAAGGTTATAATTGTGTCAAATCAAAAGGGTATAATAGATATTTTGTATTTTTTTCTTTTTACTTTTTTTTTAAAAAAAAAGTTGATGGAAATAAAAAGGTGAAAAAGTATGTGGGAAAGCCAATGCAAAAGATAGAGAGGAACGGGAAGGGGGCCGAGATAGAGAGAGAAGGTCTGACTTCTCTCTAAAAAAATTTCAAATTTGAAAATGGCCGCCCCTTCCTCCCGCCCACCTCGTCGACCACCGGAAATGCCATTACATGCCGCTCCTTCTCCTCCCTCTCTACACTCCCTTGAGTTAGATCACTACCAAGCCTTTCTCGTCAAAGCGCAAGATCTCTCGTCGGTGGCTTCACGGAAAACGCCGGCAAAGTCGTCGCCGGTAACTCCTGCCGCCTTGTTGTCTTCCTCTTGCGTGCCTACTCCTTGCATGGCGATTGTAGATGCCGTCAATGCAACCGCAGCTGCTTCTGCGTCCGACTTCTGTATCACCGCCACCATCATTGCGGTAGGTGTCGTGGCCATAGTTTCCTCTCAGACGCACTATGTTGTGTCAATCGATAGACGTCTCGGTGTGGCGGCTACCGCTACTGCTGCCACCAATGGCTGCCTCAAAGCCTCCTTTGTCGACCATGATTACATCTCATATGTTATCTCTCCACCGTTTGATGATCTTCGCAGCGTGCTAATGGCTGCCTTTGCGGGGGTCGATTTTGTTTACCCCCATGCCACAATAGTAGCTTCCAAAGCTTCGAACGACATCACCGGAACGTGCGCTGGCCGCGTATCTCGGTCGATGCCTTCTGCCGCCTACAAGTCTCAACCTATGGCTTCCAAAACTTGCGTTAATGCAAGCCTCTATCAGCTTCCCTTGCTGGACCACCATCCTTTGGTCAGAATCCAAACCATATCGGTGCTGCAATGTTACCGCCTTTTCCATGAATTCAAAATTCAAAATTCAAAATTTTTTGAATTTTGTATTTAATGCTGTTTGGCATTTATGCCTACAATTAGGCCTTTATGGTTTAATTGATTTTTATCCTTTTATGCATTTAAATTATGTTGCTATAGGATCAAGTATGGGTTCTTTTATTTCTAGTTAGTTGTTTTTGAGTTGGGCCTTTAGTTTGTTGGGGATTTCTTCTTAGGGCCATTTGTAACAATCCTCTTATTTTAATATATTTGCACATCTTTTACGAAAAAAAAAGTATGTGGGACCCAATGAGCCGCAGTTACTTTTTCATTTCCATTGCTATTTTCCTAGTGTCATTTCTATGTAATGAACACACCCTATCTATACTAGCTAAAGACTCACTTTCATATTCATCGTCACTTAGCCCTCTATGCCCTGTACCATTGTCATCTTTGTCAAGACATGTTTGTTTAACTTGCACTTTTCTCTTCCTATTACCTTCTTTTCTTCCTAATATTTCTCTTCTCCTTCGCGGCATGACTTTGTGTGGGTACTGCGTCATGACTTTGTGTGGCATTTCTATTCTCTTTGCCATGATTTTCTACTGTTACATCATGTTTTTTTTTTTTTCTACATCATGTGCTTTTACTTCCTGGGCTTCAGTAACCTCGACATCAAACAACCCATGTTCACCATTATCAACTTCATCATTATCGTTGAACCTAATATTTAACACGACGTCCTCGTTCTCATATTGAATGTAGTCTTCATCAACCTATTAATGTAAAAAAAAAAAAAACAGCTATATATAAAATTTATGACTTATTGCATTATTGAGTGAAAATTTTTTTTTTTATTTTATGAAAGTCGCATCCATATGTTATAAGACATAATCTACCAAGAATATATATATATATATGCCTACATTACAATATAGTCTCCACCAAAAATAAGATATACTAACTCAGAATTTGATCTTATTCGTATCTGATAACGAAATAATTAAGGCAACCTATTGATTTTTAAAACAAAACAACTAACGTAACTCAGAACTTGAATTGATACAAAATAAAATATACTAACCTATACAAAATAAACTAAACCTATATACAATATTGCATTTTCATATTAAAAAATGGAAAAAACTTAGGTCCATTTTCTTATGTCCATTACATCCAGTTCTCTAATATAAATATGACACGTGGCAAAAAATGTTTAAATGACCAATCACAGTAGAGAGAGAATATAGAAGACCACCTTTTATATAACCAATAATAGAAGAGAGAGTGTAAATACAATATATAATTGGTGGAATTGGATGTAATGGACATAAGGAAATGAACCTAAATTTTTTCCTTAAAAAATCAAGCAAATAGAAAACGCACAATCGATTGTGGAGAACGTTACAGAGTGAAATGCTTACGAAGATAATAAAAGAGGTTCTATGCGAGTAACCTACCTCTAAAATTAATGGCGTTAGTGAAAAGAAGGGATAATTGATCAAATACAAATTCAAAGAAGGAAAAAATGCAAAAGTATATTTAATTTTTTCAAATTTTATATCAAGATTTTAATTTTATCGTTAAACTTCTTTTAAGATTAATCTTATCCCAAAAATTACAAAATGCTATCAATTTCATCCCAACTTCTAATGCAATTAAAATTACTAACGAGAAATTAATCAAATTATGGCATTGCATTTGCATCACACATATAATATTAACTAGCATTGAACTCGTGCGATGCACGGGATATGACTATAAATTATTTAATATTAATTTTAACCATTTAAAGTATAGAAGTGAGACACGTCGAATTTATATGATATTCTTGCAGTACGTCTTTGTACACAAATTGAGACAATTGTTCATTTATCAGTACTTTTATACAAGTACTAATGTTGATATGAAATTCATTTCATCTTTCAACCACACAATATTTCAAGAATCAAATACAATATACTTGATACTTAGCATCTTAATGACAGAATTCAAATTAAAGTTTGTATACTAATTAACACACAAATATTATGAATATCGTCTATCAATCTTAGCATATTAGTAATAATACATAGTACAAAAGAATACACTGACTCAACTAATAATTAACAAATGCCATGATATTAATTGTTTGAAGGTACAACCTTAAGCCATATTTGGTTAATAGATTTTTTTTTTGAGGGAATGGTTAAGGGTTTGAAATATTGCGGGTAAAGTACCATTGCCGCCCTCAAACTTTGCTGCAATGTTCATTCTTGCCCCCAAACTTTTTTTTGGTTCATGCCTACCCCCAAACTTTCAATTTTGTTCATGCCTGCCCTTTTTGCTAACACCGCTAACTTGCTTGATGGAATTTGTTGACGTGGACTATGAATGTGTATCTCTTTTGCGACCTCATTGTCCACCTCATTTTACATCTCATATTTAACTTTTTTACTTTTATTTAATCCAAATTTTTTTAAAAAAAAGCAAACTTTCATCCTAAAATATTTTTTTTATTTAGATTAGGTTATTTTTTTAATAAAAGTAAAAAGTTAAAGGTGAGGGACAATGACGTGGCAAAAAAAAATACACATTCATCATCCACGTCAGCAAATTCCGTCAAGCAAGTTAACGGTGTTAGCAAAAAGGGCAGGCATAAACAAAACTGAAAGTTTGGGGGTAGGCATGAACCAAAAAAAGTTTGTGGGGCAGGAATGAACATTGCAGTAAAGTTTGGGACAGCAATGATATTTTACCCAAATATTGCTACGTTTGGTAGATGTTTAAAATATTTCAGGGTTTAGCCCATTGTATCCCTCCTTTTTCTAAGCTAACACATAGGCCATAAGATCGCATGCGTGAGCGAGTTCCCATTTAGTTTTTTCTATTGTATTAAGATCAAATATGTATAACTATTGTGATTTGATTGGTTTATCACTTTAAAAATTTTTTGTTAAGAAATATGTATAAATATTTTGGTTTAAAAAAATATAAGGGTTCGCAACAAAATATTTTTAATTATTTTATACATTTTTTTATTATTATACATATACATTTTAACATAATTTCAACAATTAAGGATGTGTTTGATTAACCAATATATATTTTTAATTTTATTTCTTAAAGTTGATATTCCTTTTTAAGTTTTTATAGGTTTAAAGAAAATATTTAAAATGTCTTCTAAACATTTATTTTTTCTTAAATGTTTTCAAGGGTAAAATTGTTATTTTACTCTAATCTCACCTCTATTTTTTTTTATACCAAACATAATCATATCATTCATATTCTCATTTTCAATCTCATTCCCACTACTTCCAAAAGTATCCACTAACCAAACGGATCCTTATGGTTTAATGAACTAAATCAATTTATTAAAATAAGATCTATCAATTTAATGAACTAAATCAATTTAATCCTCCTTCATGCCTAGCTAGGTGCTCTCAGTTTACTTGCAGCCATTAAATGCATCTTCCTATGGTTTCTCTTATACCCCATAAAAAAAGTTAACAGCTTGAGATTGTATTTTGTTAATCATCGTCTTGGGCAATTCCACATTATTCATTTGATAGACAGGCATAACTTGAAGTTAGGGGTAGCAATTTTGACCCAAACCCATTAATCTAATTCAACTCAAATGTATTTTGACCCAATACAACTCAACCCAATTAATAAATAGGTCATGTGAGTCGGATCAAAATTCATAAAACCATCCATATAAGCCTAATGTAAGCCTACCTGCCTGAGAAAGTGACCTTACCTTACAACCAGCAAGCTTAGACTCTCCATTAGCTTGGAGAAAATCTTAATAGAATTCATACAACCATCCATGTAAGAACCTAGATACTTCCCTAACAATCTACTGAAAGAAATTCCCCATTCTTGATGGAACCAATTCTTCAACTCGCGTAGGTGAATTAGGTCTAAAAACAAAATGTGACTTACTAATGTTTATTTTTGTCCTGCCAAATAGCAATACTCTTCCAGGATATTCTTCAAATGTGTCCCAGCATCCTTTTTATTAGTTTCTTATCCTTTTCTTTCTTTATATCTTACAACTGTTCTATATAACTACAAGCTACCACTTTCATCCATTTTTCTTCAATAAAACTCATTTCCAAATCATGACCACGTATATTCTCAAATATTTGACAATGTCTACATCAAAAGTGGAAATTGGAAGTGAAAGTGGATGTGGAAGTGGAAGATTTATGTGTGTTTGGTATGTATAGAAAGTAAAAATGGAAATAAGAATAAAATTGTTTGGTATGATAGAAATGAGATAGGGAAGTGGAAGTTAAAAAGTGTAAAAGACTATTTTGCCGTCTAAAATTATGCCCTCATTTGGGAAGGGAAGGACAAAATAGTATTTTCATATCTACTTCCTTCCCTCAACCTTACCTTCCCTCTAAATTTAGAGGGAAGCAACATTCCCTCTTTATACCAAACATACAACACATTCACTTTCCATCTCACCTTCCTTCATCAAACTATACCAGACACTAGGGCTCGTTTGGTAGGATGGAAGTTAGGAGAGGTGAATGTTCTCACCACTTATGAGCTTGTTTGCTGCATGGTAAGGCTTCTTCCATGCTGAGCCAAGTTCCATCATAGGAGAGGGTAGGTGCCATGGGTGAGGAGAGGGAAGTCGTGGTGAGGTGAGGTGAGGTTTAAAGACCAAAATGCCTTTCAAAATTTTGTGGCTTTTAAAAAAGTAAGGGCAAAGAAGGTATTTCATACTTCTATCTTCTATTTCTTTATCTTTTTTCCACCATACCAAACAAAATTACTTTTATATTCCACTTTCATTTCCCTGCATACCAAACATACTTTTTATCACTTACTTCCACTTCCACTTCCATTTCCATTTTCATTTCCACTTCCTACTAAAATACTCACCGGATACCATACGCCACCTAATTACACTCGGTCCTTCCCTAAGAAGGTCATATGTAGGTATTGCAGAATACCATTAATTGTTGTGAATTTAAATGCTACAAATAGAGAATTTGAATACCATAATCAGAATTTGATTAATTAGAATTGATTCCATGATTGAAAATTATGCAAAGTCAGCCATAAACAAAACGGCTGCCGATTGGATTTCTTAGGAAAAATTGAATGCTTGTTTACTGTTGGCGGGAGAGATTAAGGATAGTCAACGCTATTTGATATGCAATTAAGGATCTTTAATCACCACTCCATTCGATTGTGTGGAAAGAGTGACATGTAGTGACATTCATTTTGATTGGCGATATTAAGCATAAAGATGATTGATAGGCTAATGAATGTGGCCGTTTTTTATGCAGGGCTCATGAATTAAATTGTATTATGTTTGAATAAAACTTATTTTCATTGGTTGATTAATCTCATAAGAGAATTTGTATTTGTTTGATTAGAATTCTTTTTTTTTTAAAGAAAAATGGTAGTAAGGGAAGGCACTCCTAAGTACTACCGGGCAGGGTGCCAGTGGCATGTTGGGGAGACCAACAGAGGCTCAACCCAAAGGATTACTGCACATGCCTAAACCGCAAGCAGTTTTACCCAGTTGCAGCTACTCAACTAGATGCCCATCAAAGCAGAATTTTGGATGGCTTCAGGGGGATTCGAACTCTCGCCCATGGGTGAATCGAGAACTTTCCTCCGAATCCTTGATCATTTGTGCCAACCTACTTTGGCTTGATTAGAATTCTTTCATTGTGCTTATTTGGCATCTTTGCATAGAATGTGTTTTAGGACAAATGGTGAGATTTAACCTCATGTGTTTTACTATAGTAATATATATAGATATAGATGATTAATCATCACTCATAAACCAACCAGGGTTAAATAGAGACTAGTTCCTCATAATGTGATAAACGCAAGTTTAAATCCTCGGTGAGAAAGAGGTGCCCACATTTAGTACTCGACAATGCTTTCAACAAAATTGCCTCCAATAAAAAGATACCTACAAAAAAAATCACTCATAATCTTCAAAGCAAACCAAAACGAAATTGCTCCTTCCTTTTCTTCTTCATATGAAGAAGCAAAGTCATCAATCTAAATATAGAAGTGATGTTATTTTGAATAATGAGTTAACATTAATAATTTATGTGTGATGTCACGTTATTATTCATTTAAATAATATTAAATGTTTATTTTTTTAAAATTAAATAATATTAAATGTTGTGACAAAATCAATCGTAATTTAAAATTTTAAGAAAAAATTGTGTAATTCAATGTAAAACAAGCTTATGGATAAAATTGAAAAAAAAAAAAGAGATTCACGTGGAAAAAAAATCCTTAAAATCTCGTTCCTCTAAAGGAGGGGATAATTGATCAAGTCCAAATTCAAAGAAGAAAGATTAAAAAAACGCAAACTCATATTTTATGTCCCTAAAATTTTCAAGAATTTTAATTTGGTTCTTAGATTTTTTTTTTCACAATAAATTTTGTCCTAAAAATTACAAATTGCAGCTAATTTCTTTTTAACTCCTAATATCATCCAAATTACTAACAATAAATTATACCATTACATCATACATGTAATATTAATAAATAATCAGTACTCATAATTTCCAAACCAAACCCAAAACGACATCTCTTCTTTTTCTTCTTAATATGATAAAGCTAAAACATCAACAGTATTATGAAGAATTGATGTAGTTTCTACTAATAAATTAATATTAATATTATAGGTAAAATGTCACAGCACCATTTGTCATTAATTTGAATGATATTTAAAACTTTTGAGATAAAAATTACCGTAAAACAAATTTATAGATGAAATTGAAAAAAAAAAGGTAAAGTATCTTTAGTACCCTAACGATTTGCGCATTCGATCAATATACCCCAAATGTTTTATTGCGATCAAATATGCTCCCAACGTTTTAAATTTTGGACAATTTTACCCTTTTCACTAACACCGTTAAGATGGTTAACAGTTTTTGCTGACTAAGCGTAACATGTGGTATTAATATCTGACTGGATCAATTTTTTTTCATTTCATATTTTATTTAAAAAAAGAAAAAAAGAAAACGTGCTTCTTCAAAACCTAAACCTAAACAATATTTTTTCTTTCTGTTTTAAATAAAATATGAAATGAAAAAAATTGATCCCAATCAAATATTAATGCCACATATTATGCCTAGTCAGCAAAAATCGTTAACTATTTGAACGATGTTAGTGAAAAGGGTAAGATTGCTTAACAATTGAAACATTGGGGGTATATTTGACAACAATCAAACGTTTGAGGTATATTTGACCGAACGCGCAAACGTTGAGAGTACCAAAGGTACTTTCCCCCAAAAAAATTGACATTCATGTGAAAAAAAAGGAAAAAACTTAGGTCCATTTCCTTATTGTCCATTACATTCAGTTTTCCAATATAAATATGACACGTGGCAAAAAGTGTTTAAATGACCAATCACAGTAGAGAGAGAATATAGAAGACCACCTTTTATATAACCAATAATAGAAGAGAGAGTGTGTAAATACAATATATGATTGGTGGAATTGGATGTAATGGAAGAGAGGAAATGGACCTAAATTTTTTCCAAAAAAAAAACTTAAAATCACATTAGCCTAAAAAAAGGGGGATAATCGATCAAATTCAAATTCAGAGTGACCAAAAAAAAAAAGTTGTTGGAAGAAGAAAGCATAGGAAGTGGAAACAAACTCAATTACCGGAGAGTGAGCAGGAATAATCCCCATTTAACCGCACGTCTGTAATCACGCATAAATCTCATTAATCTCTCTTCCAAATTTGGCTAATTAGGCATTTTAGCAAACACCTTGCGTTCAATCTCTTACGTACTCCAACGAGATTAACCCAATCTTCTCCCTCTCACATTCCTTCCATTCTCTATCGATTTCACAAATCCTGTGCTTATAAATCCAATCCCTCCTTCGTTTCCTCTTTTGAATTTTCTCGATAATACGGAGCTTCTTCGATTCCCTTGATTCTCCTTTTTTCGGCTTTCCCTTCGTATCGTCGTTGCGCGGTCGCCGCCATGGGTTTCATGCGCCTGTTCAGCAAGAAGAAGAAACTCCTCGCATCCGACGCCGCCTCGGCAATGTCCGCGCGATCGCCGTCGCTGTCGGTGCATTCTCGCGCCCAGCTCACGGCGGAGCTGGAGGAGGTGTTCAAGAAGTTCGACGTCAATGGCGACGGCAAGATCTGCTCGTCGGAGCTGGGATCGATCCTGGGGAGCCTAGGGCAACAGGCGACGCCGGAGGAGCTCCAGAATATGATCCGCGAGGTGGACTCCGACGGCGACGGGTTCATCAGCCTGGAGGAGTTCATCGAGTTGAACACCAAGGGGATCGACTCCGCCGAGGCGATGGAGAACTTGAAGGACGCGTTCTCGGTGTTCGATATCGACGGCAACGGCTCGATCACGGCGGAGGAGCTGCAGAAGGTGATGAAGAGCCTCGGCGACGACTGCTCCGTCGCGGAGTGCCGGCGGATGATCAGCGGCGTCGATAGCGACGGCGACGGGCAGATTGATTTCGAGGAGTTTAAGGTGATGATGATGATGGGATCTCGCCATGATACGACGGACAGGGTTAAGCCGGAATGAGTGTTTGTGCTCTGTTTGGCAATTGTTATTTTGCCTGCTTTTTTTTTCGTTTCTTTTCCCCAAATTTGTGAGAATTCAAATTTCTATCTTCTAATCTTATAGAATATATAAAATTTCAAACAGTTAGATATGAAATATAAATCAAATTCAAAACTGTCATTTTCACAATTGATATTATTGTATATTTATTATGTTCATAAATTAATTTAACTATAATTATTTTATGAAGGTAAAAGTACATTTCCTGCCCCCAACGTTTGGGGGTCCTGTCACTTTTGCTCTTAATGTTTTTTCGCTATCAATTGTATCCCTAATGTTTTGTGTTTCTCCCAATGTCAGGCTTTTGGTTAACACCGTCAATTTTTGGATAATTTTTTATGACGTGGCATCCTATATGACCAACAGTTCTAACTGGACTTCATCTTTTCACATTAGTAATATATGTATAAAATAGTTTTGCAAATTATTTAATTAAATGATCAGTTATCATTTTAAGAAAACTATCAATAGCATATTTCAAAAATGATTAAGGTGGTCTTTGATACGGTGTCATCCTGACAGTGTCATCTAATATAACGTATTATCTTGAGTAACACTGTTTGTTATAAATGTGAAATGACACACTTGAGTGAAAGAATTTTTTTTACTTTACTAATTTTATTATATTATATTTTATTTTTTAACATATATTATTAATACACCACGTTTTCATCCACTTATTTAAATTTATAAAGGTAAATAAAAAAATAACTAACACGATATTTTAGATGACACTATTTTATACCAAACACTTGCACCTTATATCATTATTATGTGAAATACTAAACCAAATAGGAGTATCAAAGATAGTATGATATATAAGATGACAGACACCATTTTATAACATGGTGTGTAAGATAAGGGTATTCAGAACCGAATAAAATCGACGCACTTGAACCAAACCAAACTAATCAATGTTTAGTTTGGTTCGATTTGGTATGCCGAAAAACCGAATCAGTTTAATTGTAAGAAAGTTAAAAAAACTAAATTTAATTAAAATATGAACTAAAATAAATTTATATTTTTAAAAATATATAACTTAAAAGAAAGTGTCAGTGACCGTGACACTTTCTTTTGCAATTTGAAGGGGAAGTCCCGAGGTACCTATCCTCGGGACTTATAAATGCGAGTGTCTTTATTCGCAGATTGAAAATGCGAGGCTTTTTAGTTTACTCACAGATGTACTTTGCGAGTTCTTATAAAAAGAAAATATAAAAAAATGATACAGTAATTTTTCACGACAGCGGGAAATAAAGGGTATGATGTCTTAATTGCAAGATTTGAGGATCTTGATATGACCCTCTAGTCAATTTTCCCAAAGAATGTGGTGGGAATGAGATTGTTTAGATACATTTGGTAGTGGAAAATGAAAATAGAATAAACGTGAGTAAAATGACCATAATATTAAAGTATTAAAAAAAAGTAAGGCAAAAATATAATTTTATCACATTGCAAAAAGTAAGGCATGCTTGGTATGATGAATTTGCAAGGAAATGTTGGATTACCTCAAACATTCAAGCAACCAAACATGCCCTAGAGATGTTTAGGTATGGAGTTAGTGAGTTGCAGTTACCTTACCTTTTTTTTTGTAAAGGAAATTTTAGGTAGAGGTAACTAGTGAACACCAATATTCTATCGGGTTAGGGAAAATCTCTCAACTTTTGAGAGTTTACGGAAAGATTTATATATTACCCACCAATAAGGCTTTCAAATTGGTCACAGGGTTTGAATCCATGCCCATGTGGGTAAGAGTCTGAACCTTAATCAACTGTGACACTCCTCATTAGCATTGTTACCTTAGGGCACGCTTGGTATAAATACACAGATGTAAAGTACTGTAAAGAAAGTACTGTAGAGTAAAGTACTATAGAATAAAAGAAAGTACTGTAGAGAAAAGTGAGGAGAGATATAGAAAGAAAAATTAGGAGAGAGAAAAAGTGTGTTTGGTATGTATAAAATATGATGTATATTTTTTTGGGAATCAGGAGATTACATGTAAAGTAGTATTTGCGAAGTTTACCAAACATGCCCTTACTATTAATTTACTTTGTCCCATAAGGAACTGAGTTGAGCTTCGGAGGTTCACCTTGGAGATCCTTCTCCATCGTGAATTCTTCTCTTGTAGAAACTCCCCTACTTCCATAAGAGGACCTCAAGGATTTATCATATTAAATCCCTAATTTATAAATGCTTAGTCTACAAAATTCATAAACCTTGCCTCTGAGTTCTTGAATTTTTAAGAAAATGAGGGTCATTGGGTTGGTGGATTAATTTTGAGGAAGTGGGAATTGGAATGGAACGAAACATAATTAGATGTGGTTACATTTGGTATGACATAAAAAGGAATATGATTACAGCTGACTAGCTGAGATAGGAATGAAAAATGAGTATAATAACTAATTTATCCCTATAATTAAATATGGGTCAAATGTTCACATTGGTCCTGAAAAGTATAGGGTGAATTTCAAATTAGTCCTAAATGTTTCATTTGTTTCACATTGGTAACAAAAGTATGAGATGAATTTCAAATTGGTCCTAAATGTTTCATTTGTTTCAGTGTTCCTGTAATTTTTCATCATGTTTCATATTAGTCCACTTGTTACTATTTGTTTTTTAATTTCTTTGTTAACGATGATGTGGCACACTAACATGGCATCATTCTCTTTCTTATTTGTCATAATCTTTCTCCTAGGTAGCTAATAACATGAGGTAGCTATTAAAAAAATAAAAAACTTGTTAAATATAGATGATTTGGTGGGCTTCTCTACACAGTGTCGTTTGGGTGTTTTAATTTTTTTTCATTTATAATTGCCACTTCATGTTATTAGCCACCTAAGAGATATATTATGACAGATAGAAGAGAATGGTGCCACATCAGTGTGCTATGTCACCGTTAGCAAAGAAATTAACTGACAGACTGTAACAGCTAGACTAATATGAAACACGATGAAAACGCACATGACCAATGTGAAATAAATGAAACATTTATTGCCAATTTGAAATCCATCCCATGCTTTTACGACTAATGTAGGACGATTTGGTTGTCCCCTAGTAGGTGCTCAAATGGTGAAACCTTGAGGGTTGGATTTTTATTCCCCTGTAAATAATTGACAGGTTTCTCTTTCTTCTTGGCTCTCATCGGGAAAACCTCGGATCGTTGCGTGGTTCTTTGGGTAGTTTGACTATTCTTGAGATCTATGTCGATGTTTTTCCCAACAATGATTAGTTCGAAGAACTCTTGCAGGGTAAGATGGCCAAGCTCTAGTACGCCAAATCTTGGAGTGATTTGAGAAAATAACGTCAAGTCTTCGGTGTACTTAAAGGGGGTTATACCTCCATCGCATCTTCACGACAACGGGTGGCATATTCTCAGAATGTTTCCACATATTTTCCTCCTGAAAGTAGTGGGGTTTCCTTGAGTGAAGACATTGTGGATGTTGTGGCTGAATTGTCAGATGAAGGATTTCATGACAATAGTTCATGATTTCATTGTCTCTCTTTTTAGGCTCATGAACCACTTATATGTGGCACCTTTCAAACTATAGACGAAGTAAGGAAAAATTTGTCTTCTTGGCTCTCTGGTTTCCCCAGTGGAGTCGCTAGCTGTGAGCACCACCCCGGAGGTTTCATCCCTCCTTCGCGGAAGGCACGCCACTTTTTTCCCGATGGAGTCACTAAGTTTTTTTTTATAAAAACTTGAAAAATGGTTTCAAAATGATGTTGAAAAGAAGATAAGGCTTGATATATGAACCAGAGTTGGTTTCAAGAGTTTATTTAATTTAAGGCAATGGGAAGGTGTTAGGCACCCCTCGCCCCCATCTATAGGATGGTTACCCTAAGTGGCGTTTAAGGCACCGTGATGGCCAACGGAGTGCCATGAGCTGTGTTTATTATGTTGTAACGGCAACTGGTGTGTCATGTGACCAGCCGTGATGGCTACAAGTAATACAATGTTTCGAGTTGCCAAATACTGATGTGTTGTGGATGTCTAAGATGTGAGAACGGCAACTAAGGAGTGACCAGGTACATTGGTGAGTTCTTCTAGGCAAGAAAAAACTATTGTAGTTTCCATGACTGTGAGATGGAAGATGGTGCTTGTCCCCTCACAAAAAGAGAGTGAAAGTTATGTGAATTAGCAGGAGAATTCCAGAAAAAAAATAATTTTATGGTCGGGTAGGAGGTGGTGGGTGTCAATGTTAAATCCATGTTTGACACAGATTTACGAGATATAAGGACTTGCCATCGGGTGAGGACCTAGGTGGCTAGGTACCCTGTAAAGATCAAAGTCCACGTAGCTCAATAAAGGGACCTTCATCCATTGTGGCTGTTAGGCTAAGAGGTGCCTGAATAGGCATGCCGTGTGCAGTTAGGATGTGGGAGGCCAATGAGTGAGCCACCAAGAAAGAGAAGGAGAAAACCATGGAGGGTCTAGGGCAACGAGTTGCCCTTGAGGCAGTGAGTTTCCTAGGATTTTAGGAGCCATGGAGGCTATTAGGCTATTTAATGTGTAACATGAGATGCTTAAGGTTTAGGCAAAGATGTGTATTTATAAGCCTTAGAGACTACCTTGGACTAAGGGCGATACTAACACCAATTTTTACACGATATATTATTTGATAAAGTGAAAATTCTTTTAAGCCTAATTAAAGTATATTTTATATTCTAGAGTAACTGTCCTATGGACAGGGGGTAAGGGGTTTCTAACATCTTGCCCTTGCCTTAACCAAACACCCAAATTTAGCCTCGGTTCACTAACCAGATTTCAAAACTAAGCTTTATCCCTATTTTTTATTTCATAATTTATTTTTGAAACCCTTTTTCAAGTTTTGTTAAAAACTAGGTGGCGGCTCCTAATCCATTTTCAAACGCGAATACTTTTGAAACACAACAAAAGTATTCTTTCTTGTTGTGCCACCTCAACCTTCGGGGCGGTATTCACAGCGGTCCACGTCAACACTTTTGTTAACGACTTCTAACAACATCAAACGGAGGATGCCCCTTGAGTCAATTTGGTCATCGAAAGACGCTATTGTTAAATTTGGTTCATGAAAGATGCATCCCTAATCAATTTGATCTTTCGTTTAATTTATTGGATGAAAAAATTAACATTGAAAAAATATAAAATATATTAAGGATAAAATTGGTGAAATAAAAGAAAATTGTTCCGCTCAAAGGTGTCATCTCATATGACACAATATTTTTGGTGTCATCTGGTGTCATATGATGACTATCACAAATAGTGTCAACTAATAGTGTCATCCAAGATAACTCCAAGATAATATGTTATCTTGGATGACACTGTCATTATGACACTATATTAGACGCCCCTTTAATATAATTTGAATTAAAGTAAAAATTATAAAATTAATTCAATATATAAATATTAAAAATAAAAATGAGCTAATCCAATCCTGTGTGACTCTAGCCTGGTTTAATCCTATTTTTTTACGATTGAGCTGGACTGACTTGTTTTTAATTAGGGTAAAAAATTTCTTACTTAACCCTATATATTTTAAAGGGTTGAATGGGTTGACTCATAAAACCTAAATACCTCTAATTGTTATAATCCAATATTGTGCATATATTGGATTGGGTTTGATTTTAGGGCTTGTTAGTTTTTTATTTTATTATTTTTTTAAAAAAAAGTTTATTAGAATGTTGACATAGTATCATTAATTAGTGTTAAAAATATCACATTATAAATGGTGTTAATTTTTTCATCTAATAAATTAACTAAATGATTAAATTGATTAATTTTATGAACTAAATTTAATAATTGCTTTTTTTTTTTTTATAAATAATAATTGCATTTTTGAAAGACTATATTAACTCAAAAAAAATATCTTTTTAGTATTAAATTATTACTAATTTATTGGATAAAAAAAAGGGAGAAAAGGATAACATTAGCGAACTGTGAAGTGTATTCTACGGTGCTGGTTTTGTTGTATGTGCGCAGCACACTGGACGCCCTCGGAAATGGCTGCTTCGAAGGCGTTAATGGCTTCCTTAAACCACCTGCGTCCACTAACATGCGCCGCTTCATCAGTATCAGCATCTTACCCTGCACGACTTGTGCCTCAATCACCCGACCTTATCAAATGGGTAAGGAAAGAAGGCGGTTTCGTGCACCAGGCGGTGAATATAGCACAAGATGAATCCAAAGGTCTTGGACTTGTGGCTTCAGAAGAAATCCCTAGAGGGAGTGACCTTATTGTTCTTCCACACCACGTACCTTTGAGGTTCGGGTCTCTCGAATCGGGCCATGAGGATGCGCTTGATTCGTTGTTGGTTGATTTGGCTCGCCAAGTTCCTGGTATTGATTTCAGCTTTGATTTCACATTATTGCTTTCTCGATTCTATCTCCATAAGATTTGGGCTTTTTGTACCTATTGCTGTGAAAGTTTGGTTTAGTTGTTTGTTGATGGTTCTTGAATGTGGAGGTGATGCATATTTTACAGTGTTCCTATGGGTTTCGATGAGATGTTTATTTTCTATTGAGCTCACCATCGATTGTATAGTAAAACTATAGGGTCGAGCCCTGTTCAATTTTTTTTTTGTTTGACGGGTTTTTGAGCTCACCCGCGTGTGGGAGAGTCTCGAGATAAATGTATTCACAAAGTCTGGGATTTGTTTAAGCTGAGATGTTTATTTTCTATTGAGCTCACCATCGATTGTATAGTAAAACTATAGGGTCGAGCCCTGTTCAATTTTTTTTTTTTGTTTGACGGGTTTTTGAGCTCACCCGCGTGTGGGAGAGTCTCGAGATAAATGTATTCACAAAGTCTGGGATTTGTTTAAGCTATAACAAGTTGCTTACCACCTGCACCAACATACTTTGGTGAGCCCAGTTCAATTTAGTGCTGCTACATGAATGTAAATTCTGGAATTTGATACAGTTAAGAGGATCCTTATCCCTATACCACTATATAGTGGAGTGGAGTATGAAAAGGTTAGTGTCGTTTTGGGGTCAGTTGCAGCGTCAGTTTATGGCAAAATTTGCTGTATCCATGTGTGTTAATATTTAATTTTCTTCTTTTGGCTTTTTTTAATTGTTTTGGCAAACTACATTTTTACCTACTGAACTATGGCTTAAGTACAAAATTACTATATGTACTTTAAAACATAATAAAACACTCCTTCAACTTTGGATTAAAATAAAAATGTTGATATTTAATTAATTTTTGGAATTAGATAATAACATTTTGTGAAATTAAACATTGAGTTAAGCCAATGATTATTGTTATTGTCTTTGGCCAAAAAAGAAAAAAAGTCATTATTTTCTATATTCAAAATTTCATGGTCTCTTGCCATTAATTTTAATTGGGATTTAAAATTTTATTTTAGGTGGAAAGTATACTTTCCCTCGATATCTATGGCATTATCACAAAATTGATACATATCTTTCTAAAGTCACTTAAGACCCCCATACTATTGATTAAACTATCATTGTCAAAATTCTGTCAAAACTATTACTACCAGAATTGGCTCTGTCACTCAACGATTCCCGTAACCCTACGTGACTTCCTCCACCTCTGGGACCACTGCCCTCACCGGCATGAGTGCACCCACCTACCAAGGCACCCTTGGCTGTCTCCTTAGAGCGATCCTTGGCTCCCTCTCCAGTGACTTGCTCACCACACTACATAGCCATCGGCTCATCTATCATAGGTAACTTAACAGCCACCATGGCCTTAAGAAATACGTGGACTTGATCCCTTGACATAGTACGTAGGCACCTTAGATCTCTCCACCTAAGGGCAAGTCCCCCGTGGCCAGAACCCTCCACAAGTAGCCCTCTCCGTGCCGTCGGCAAATCAACTGTGATACCAAATGATGGAACCCAAGTGACTTGGGAACCGTTCCTCAAAAGCTAGCTGTTAAGGGGGAAGAATCAAACCACTTAAGTACTTCATTGAGCATCCCATTTTATTTAGCAGAGAGATTGGCTAGGTGTATTGCATTGATGAGCATCTTTAGTGCTTAATGTCTTTTGTTTTGAGGTTCTCTATAGATTTTCTCATTTGAGGATATTTTTCTTTCTCTCTCTGTAATAAAATTTCTTTTTTTATAAAATAATTAATTAAAAGTAGTGTCTTTTCTTTTGGATGGCGTCTTTTCTTGCCTTTTGCTTGTGTTTCTGATATAAAGTTAACTCTTTTATTCTTTAAATATACATCTGCAAACATTTACCTTATGTTTGGTATGATATATAATCAAGAAACTATATTCCTAATCCTAAGCACTTTCATTATAGAACTTGTTGACTTGCATATAATATAATTTATTGTGAACCTTTGCTTATCATCGTGAATCCCTTATTTGATTTACAAGTTGGGCCCAGGAGTGTTGTCTCGTACATTCATAGCAGTCAGTATAAAATAGCAGAATAGCCTGGTCCTTCCTCCATTAACTGTTAAAAATATCAACTGTCAAGCTTTTAAAGTTATTTTTTATGATTTATATGGAAGCATTGTGTATAGACCCGATTTGAGAGGGTAAATATGTTACTAAAGCATCATACAAAATGCAAGAGGACGACATGGGTTTCCTTCAACTACAATTCTTACTTACCATTTTATTAATTAAATGGTATCATAAATAATATTTGATTAACATTATAAATAAAAAAACTGTTTGTGTTCATGTATCAGTGATCTGATTACTTAAAATTTAAAACTGCTTAGTCATCGCATGTAGAAATTTTTTATACTCAGTATAGGTTGGTGACTTAAGTTCTGATAATTAGGCTCTACTGAGTTTTCAATGTAAATAAATTGGACACTGTGGGAGCATTTGGCAGAGGAACTATGGGCTATGAAATTGGGTTTGAAGCTTCTGCAAGAAAGAGCAAAAGTTGGATCATTTTGGTGGCCGTATATCAGCAATCTCCCAGAAATGTACAGTGTGCCTATCTTCTTTCAAGGGGAGGATATAAAGAACTTGCAGTATGCTCCACTTCTTCACCAGGTATTATATTTAACCATCTCGTGAGCAAGTATTATGGCTGATCTTGAATGAAATAAAATCAACTTGGGGCTGATAGAAAACTAGAAACTCTAGGACTCCCACGAACTCAATACAGACAAACTAGGCAAGAACTAATATTTTAGATTCTATATGACAAGAGATATTGATACTCATTTATTACCAAACGACCAACTCTTGCTACTTGATCTAAGTTTAGGTGAACGTTTGATAATTGTGAGAAATTCACTTAGACATGTTTTGTTGCTGTATGTTGTTCATCAAGTTTTGGCATCTTGCACAGCACGGGTAAACAAATTATTTCAAGGACTAAGCCTGCAGGTTTTACTACACCATGCATCTACTTTTGTTGTGCTGTTGGAGACATGTACCCATGGATATGAGTCTTGGGGCTAATACCAAGTTACTTATAGGTTATAAACTTGAACAAAAGAGTTGTTTATCCATATCTGATTTGTGTCAGTCGCTTGTACAAGACATGACCCAACTCTTAAATTAATAAATTTCAATCCGATCATATGAGAAAATAACATCAAGATGTCATGTGAGGAGAGAGGTAGACACAAATTGAGTGGTGGGCCCCATTCACATAATAGAGGTCATGGGTGAATGGCATATTTTCACTGTTTCTATGTCTCCTCACGACGCTGTCATGATATTTTCTCGCATCAGAAGATCCTAATCCTAAATCAACATTTTGAAACCTTAGATATTCTCGTGTGAATGAGTCCGTGCTGCGTTGTTGTCCATGCTTAGTATGATGAAGTAATGAGCAACTAAAGATGAAACTGTGTAATGTCATTTTTATATTGTGAGTGCCTAACAATACGGCAGTTATAATAAATAAATTCCATGTGCTCAGGTAAATAAAAGATGTCGTTTCCTTCTTGATTTTGAGAAAGAAGTCAAGCGTGCCCTTCACAATCTGAAACCAGATAAGCATCCCTTTGGTGGCCAAGAAGTAGATGCATCTTCTCTTGGATGGGCAATGTCAGCAGTCTCATCTAGGGCTTTCCGGTTGTATGGTAACAAGCGCTCAGATGGGACCCACATAGACATACCCATGATGCTTCCTCTCATTGATATGTGCAACCATAGTTTCAATCCAAATGCCCAAATTGTTCAGGAACAAAATATTGGTAATTCTAAGATGCAAGTAAAGGCATGTTTCTGCACACTCTTTCCTTTATAAGTTTGCCCCCTTGTTTCCGTGAAAGAAATTAAAGCAAGATATTTCTTTTCTGGGCTAACTCTAATACCCTATGTCTTTGCCTCAGGTTGTAGCTGAGACAGAAATTAAACAAGATAGTCCCTTATTACTTAACTATGGCTGTTTAAGCAACGATCTTTTTCTTCTTGATTATGGGTTTGTGATACCCTCAAATCCTTATGACTGTATTGAGCTCAAATACGATGGCGCATTTTTGGATGCTGCAAGCATGGCAGCTGGAGTTGCTTCTCCCAACTTTTCAGCACCTGCACCGTGGCAGGAACAAATTTTATCCGAGTTAAATCTAGCGGGAAAAGCTCCTGATCTCAAGGTTTTATTTCCTGATATTCCCCTATTATTTTACTATGTCTTGAATCAAATTACTTTAGAATTTGAATGTTCAAGCATTAAAGTAAAGAGCCCTGTTGACTATGGGAACAAGTCAATTATCGCGATGAATCTTTTTAACCCTTCTGAGAGTAGCGAAATGTCTACTAGCAACTTAGGGAGTTGTACGAAGGTTAGTAACAACTTGTATCATATGAGACAGTTTGATCAGAAGCTCTAGTTTGCATTTCTTAGTAGACAATTTCTCTGTAGCTTGTGGTTTGTGGGAAAGTTAGTTGTCCCTTCCTGACCTTTGCTGTTAGAAGCTAATTAAAGAATGTTCATGACCTGTGCATAAGCCATACAATAAAATTCAAGGCACACATACACAAAACAAGGCATTAGATCCATAAAATAGGGCACTTCATATTTCTTAGTGACTTAGTCTCAGTGCTGGTTTATTATTACTTTAGATTTTCCATAGAACTATATTATATGAGGCTAATAGACTTTATGTAATATATAAGATCATAAGAACATGAGATCATTAGTTAATAACCATATAAATGATATTTTTTTTTTTTGATAGAACCATATAAATGATATATAACCTTTCATAGAATCAGACTTTTCATGTATGATAGATTCGAGCAAGTTAGATGCATGTAACCTCCACTGCTTGCTCGTTTGAGTTTGGCATACATTCTAGCTATTTATTATAACATAAACCTGACCAAGATTTGCAATCCATAATCTAATAAATTTCTTCATGCCATAGTTATTCTCAAGGGTTTGTTTGGGAATTAAGAGGGGAAGGGAATGGAAGGTTAACCTTCCACATGTCCTCCCCTTGGTTGGGTGTTGATACCTCCTCCAAAATACCCCTATTTGGGGTATCTTGAATTTGTGAAGGGGAAGGATAATGGAGGTTTAAGGATTGATTTTCCATTATCTTTCCTTCCAATTTTCATCTTCCCAAACAAGGGGAAGATATAAAAAAAGTCTCCCCTTCCCTTCCCTTCTCCTCCTTAATCCCCAATCCAAACATACCCTAATCCTCAACTCAAGGGGAGCATACACATGGCCCCAAACTTTTGAGTTTTCTACAAATTGAACCGTCAACTTCATTTCAATACTCTGCTTTTAGAACATGTTGAAAGGTGTTTTAAGTAACTTTTTACTAATCAGTTTATTTTCAATATAACCCCAGGCTTAAAATTTCCAACTATCAGTTTACCATTGATTAGCGAGAAGAAAATAAAAATTTCAAGGGGGTTTAACTGCTGATACTAAAGTTGATAGGTAAGAATTTTGTTTTTAGAAACCAAAAATCTCCAATACTATGTTTTCCGCATGAACACTATTTACCATCCTTGTGAAATCAATTTTCTCCCCTATTTAAAGTTCGTCAGTGTAACATCCTTGTGGTTTGCTCATCTGCCATTTTGCCACTCGGTTGCATCCAAATTTTAACAAAATAATTATGTGAATTTTAGAGTAATTAATATTGCTGTTGCATTTCTGTTTGATTTATTATTGAATACTTAACATTGTTTCGAGACTATTGTTGTAATTAAGTTAGCAGTTTCAACTTTGAAATGTTAGCTTGATTTCAGTATTATCCTTAAAAGACTATGGTGTTGTTTAAGAGTGTATTATCCTTAAAAGACTATGGTGTTGTTTAAGAGTAAAACATAGTTCCATCAATGAAATTGTTAATTATTTTAACTTTCACAGTTATTTCAAATAAAATTAAGAAAACGAAATGTCATTGTGTGATCAAGTGGTAATGAATGAAGCAAAATGTAGAGCACAAATTGATAGGCAAAACTATAGGGGATAAAACTATAATTGCCCTCTATTTATTTTTTTGTTTGAGTTCAGGATTAATTGTTAATATTAAAAGTTGAAGGCCTATTTTCCAAAGCCCCTAATTCAATTTAGGAAGGGGGAGTGACCTGTGAGCAGGCAATTGGCAATGTCTGTTTTTACAATATCTGAGCAGTGCAAAACTGCAAAATACAAGTTAAATTGTTCCCTTTTTTATTATTTGTCTTTTTTCTTCAGTGACAGGAGTAGGAATTACACTTCATGTGCACGTGTTTACCGCCAATTTTACCGGCAAAACACAAATTAAACTGTCCCCATTTGTTACAGGTAAGCTTAGGTGGTCAAGAAATCGTAGAGGGCCGCCTATTGGCAGCTCTGAGAGTACTTCTTGCAAGTGACATGGAGGCTGTGCAGAACTGTGACCTTAGCGCTCTCAAGTCTCTAGCTGCTGAAGCTCCTCTAGGTATTGCAAATGAAGTGGCTGCTTTTCGAACTGCAATTGCTTTGTGTGTCATTGCATTGGGACACTTCCCCACAAAAATAATGGAGGATGAATCACTCTTGAGTAAAGGTGCTTCAGGTTCAACTGAACTAGCCATTCAGTTCAGGATCCAAAAGAAATCTGTGATTATAGATGTTATGAGAGATCTCACAAGGAGGGTAAGACTTCTCTCATCAAAGGAAAAAGTCACTGCTGAAAGTTGAAGAAAAAGAAGAATCTGTTTTTATTTGTTTGGGGAAGCTACGTTTCTCCATTGTAAGTACAAAATAAGTAGATGAACTTCACAATGTAACAGCACACTTTCATGAACTTTGGACTAAAACATTAAATCCTAGTTAAAATTAACTCCAATAACTTATGCAGTTAATTTTAACTGGAATTTAATGTTTAATTTTAGTGCAAAGTTTAAGTAGGAGTGATATTACATTTTAAGGTTCATATGCTAATTTTGTAATTAGACCTTTGTTCTGGGGAGTGTAATTAGACCTTATGAATTTCACTCTCCCAAAGTTTTGGCAAATACATTATTTTATACTGAGTATCTTCCTGCATTCTCCTCTAGTCCTGTCTCTCTCTCATGGAGTGGATTAATATTTTTTTCTTCATTTTATTTATTTTATTACCCTCTCTTTTCCCGCTATTCCTCCCTCTTTTTATGCTTTTTAAGGGTGCAATATTTTAAATCAACTTGAGTGGTTTTGCTGATCTGTTATTGAAGGTTAGGTTAATATCTATTGTCCATTACAATAGGAACAAAGTGTTTTCTCACTAAGTAGAAGAATCAAAAGACATGTATTTCGGCTCATTGTCCATTAAATTCTGCTAAATATACTTGGTTTATACATCACTGAGCCAAGGAAGGATAGTAGCTTGCACGTTTATTTCACTAAATTAATTGACATGCATATTCCAATGGTAGTTACAATGTGGGAGATATATTCCAAATTTCCAATCATATTTAGTTAAATGAGGAAGATGCCTAAGCGCATCACTGAGGATAGACTATAGTGCTAGGTTGCTCAGGTACGGCAAAATGGTTGCACAGGATAGACTATATTTACAGTGAATACTTCTATTTTTTTTTTTTTTTAAAAAAATTGTCTGCCATTGAAGCTCTGTTGAGAAGAAGGCAAGGAGAAGAAAGAAAGAAGGAGAAGAGAAGTCAGGATAGTGGGTATTTAAGCTTTAAAGTGGGAAAGTGGGGTAGGTTAATGGGGTAGGTTAATGCATTTATTGACCTATGAATCTGACATCTTTTTTTATTCTTTTATTAATATTTTATTTAATTGATTTTGATTTTTTTTTTGTTAATATTTGATTTGATTTTGAATTTTAGTTTAAGAAAATCATTATATTTAGTTCCTTATACATAATAAAATATCTATTAATTATTTTTAATAATGTTAAAAAATTATATATAATATATATTTAATATAAAAATATTTTGTCGTACCCGTACCTTATATTTTCTAAAATTGCCGTATCTCGTATTCGTATCTGTATCCGTACCCGTATCTGTGCAACTTAGCTATAATGATCCAAGGAGTTCAAATCCTTTGCGGTTGTGCTGTGGACTGTGGTGCAGTTTATTTAGCCACGGTTTACATAACCGTGAAAAAATTTTAATTACAGTTAAAATTGTGGCTAAATGAACTGCACAGTACATTCGTAGAGGATCCACGCTCTGACCCAAGAGTCCATGAATATAAGACTTCTATTCTATTTGCTGCTAAGACCTTACAAATTTCAGATATTTTCTAGCCGTACTTTAATTTCTTTTGGTGGTGATCGATGTTAGAGGAATGTAAGTAGAGTTTTCTTACGAGGGAATGAGACCAAGGAATCAAGATCGAGATTTTAAGTAGGATCGAGAGAGGCATAAGATAGATTAAATCGTAAGATTGGATCGAGGATCGTAAGATCCTATCAATTTTAAAAAATAATTAATCTATATATTTAATAATATATATTTTAAATAAATATATAAAATGATCACAATTTCATAATATTTTCATAAATTAGTTCATAAGTCACCAAAGTGACAATATCTATACATCAATTTAACAAACAAAATATCAAAATTTATAGTCATAAATATCTAGGACTAAAGTTACGTTTTGGGCCTCTGTTTTTTTTTAAATTAACTTATACGATCTTACAATCCTTTGTTAACGATCTTACGATCCTTTCTTATGATCTTATGATCAAGATCGCGATCCTATCTCGATTTTGGAATTTTTTATTCTAAGCACGATCGAAAGTGCGATACAAGATCGCGATCTTAAATGATATTATGATCTAGATCGCGATCTTGATTACCATAAATGAGACTATCATGCTCTTAGAGGATTGAGACAAGGGTGTCATCGAAGCCCTAAAAGTACTTTTTTAATTATAAAAATGAAACTAAAAATTAGAGTTTAAACTTTTCTTTAGGTCCAAAGCAATGAACTCACCTCAATAGCAGCCACCACCACCACCAAAAGCTACGAGAAAAGTTACAGGGAAGGAAGAAATGAAACATCCTTCAAGACCAGACGCTACAAAAGGCCATACGAGCCGCAAGTCACAACTCTAAAGGAAGTAGAAACGGCAAACCAATCACTCGATAAAGTGAAAAATAGGTAACAATTCAAAACTTAACATTATCCTGAAAAAAAAGGCAAAGAGGGTAGAATGTGCAAAATAATTACAAAAATCTTTGAAAAGTACGAAAAGCAAAGAAATAAATAATTGCCAAGGACTAGGCAGAACACTCGGGTTGGCGACTTTCTCCTCTTCCAAGCACGCCTAGGGGTGGCAATAGGTGAGTACCGTTCATTTTTTCATTATCCGAATCTGAATTCGCCCATTATACCCAATACCCGAACCCTAATCGAATCCGAAAAAAATTACATTTTCAATATCCGTATCCGAAACTATCCGATACCCGAAATATCCGAAACTACCCAAAAAAAAATAACGAATATAGGATACTGGGTATCCTATAGTCAACTAGATTATCCGATATCCATTACCCAATATCCATCCACTAAATAAATTACTATAAAAAAGTTAAATTTTCTAAAAATTAAGATAATTTTTATAAATTAAAATTAATAATACTAATTTTATTAATTGAACCATAAAATTTCATTTAATAAAATATATTTTATATTTAAATATATATATATATATATATATATATATATATATATATATATATATATATATATATAATTATTAACATATATAAAATATCATATTTAATTAATATATTATATAAAAACGGATATCAGATACCCTATCCGCCCATTCAATCGGACGGATATAGGGTATCCGAGGCTAATATCCTAATCCGACCAATATCCGATGGGTATTTCAAATATCCGATATTCGATATTCGATGGATATCGGATATTTTTTCGGACGGGTACCCTCGGATACCCGAAATACCCATATCCATTGCCACCCCTAAGCACGCCACACTCACATATTCTAAGGGAAGGCCTAAAAACAACACAAAGTAATAAGGTACAAATCAGTGAATAAGGTTTAAAAGGAAAGAAAGACGATGACCAATACCTCCTGCTCAGAGTAAAGATTCGAGCTCCCTCTGGGCCGCGACAATTTGAAGGAGTGTCTTACAATTGCGATCTCTGAACCCAACGGCCCCAAATCGATCAATGTCGGGGGCAAAAACCTTGTGATCTACCTTAGTGCTTAGAAAAAGTAGAAAGTGCAGAATTAACTTCACCAAAATGGCTCAAGCCACTTGCCTTCTTGGGCTTCTTAGAAGAACTATACTTCCTCTTCAGTGAAGCGTAAGCATCATCTACCTGGGAAGTATTCCCACTCCCCACGACGATTAGAGGAGAAACAGAGCCCACAGTTACATCAAGCTATTGGGCTACACAAGAACCAGGCACCACGGGCAGATGAACTGAAGGTGGTGCCTCGGGAGGCTAGACCGCTGATGGAGGCGCGAGTAGCGATGCCCCTAGAGGAGCCCCCCAAAGGTGCAGGAGGACCAACTCGCCTAAGCTGAAAACCAGAGCCACGAGCTCAATCCATCTAAGGAATGCAACCTGCACAAGAAAAGGAATCACAGAATTAGCAAACAAAATAAAGGAAACGACGATAAAAGACCATGAAAAGCCACAAGAAAGACCTTTCACATATTCCACTTGCTTGACTAGCTAAGACATTATCCCAAAATCGGTGAAGCGCAACCGAGCCATGCAACTTACTTTCAGCCACAAGCAGAGGCGCGGAAGACCAAACCGGACAAAAGGGAGGAATCTTGGAAGGGGAAAAAGCTCCCCGTTTTTAGCCCTCTCTAGAATGTCATCTTCCTCAGCACATAGAAGGAAGAGATATGATGAACGTAGAACAAATCTATAAGGCGCCGAGCGGTCGCTCTGGCTCGGCTAAAATCTTCAAATTCGTGACATAGCTCTAGGAGATTGATCTTGGACGACGGAGCAATAGAAGAAACCTCCTTGTCCTCAGACGGCGTTGCCTCCGAGATATCAACGCTCAAACTAAAAGCAAAGCGCATATTTCCTTAAGTACCCCAGAAGTAAAAGGACCCTCATTATCAAACACCACCCGCCGTCGGAGACTGCGTTGGGAAATAGGGCAAAGGTTTTCGAAAGACTCTAAAACATATCAGAAACCTCAACTCTCATCTGGGGGCCATCCAAAGGCACCAAGAAACGCATCAAAGCATAAAAATTGCAAAAACGAAATTAGAAAAGTAAGAAAGGATACCTGAAGACATATTCGAAGAGAATGTAATAACAACGAAGAAAGTCCTAAGGAAAATGCGAAAGCAAGGAAGGAATACTACAGCAAACAAAAATGGGGAAAGCAAATTGAAAAACCTATAACCAGCAAACGAGAATATTAAGAACAAAAGCATTACTTGGAAAATCGCCTAAATGAAAGGAAAATTGCAGTCGAAGTTGAAACATGAACTGCCAAAGTAACTTCCAAGAACACTAAAAGGAAAACAGAGAGACACCTTTGAGAAAAAAACATAAATTCGAAAAAGTGATAAGGAAGAAAAATGACTGAGGCGCCAAAATACAAAACCCTAGAGAAAAAGGGAGAAAGACAAAGTTACCCCTTTAATGAAGTTATCCCCACGCAGAAGCAAAACGTGGCAATATATGCGATACCCTTTGCTCCAATTAAATAGTTCCCAGATCTCGAAATACAGGCTCGTGCGAGATGTCCACTCAGAAACTGGGAGACTTCCAAGAACCTTTTTCTTTATTTCTTTCCAAAGTTACCCCTTTAATGAAGTTATCCCCACGCAGAAGCAAAACGTGGCAATATATGCGATACCCTTTGCTCCAATTAAATAGTTCCCAGATCTCGAAATACAGGCTCGTGCGAGATGTCCACTCAGAAACTGGGAGACTTCCAAGAACCTTTTTCTTTATTTCTTTCTTTCTTTCCCTCCAAACCACAGATAAAGGAGCTTAAAACAAAAAATTGCTGACCTCTACAAAAGCGCTGACCCCCAGACCACTTGAAAAGCCCAAGGGTCCCAGCATGACCCTTAAGCTTAGGGGGATTTATGATATTACCGAAGTCAATGCTCGGCATGACCTGCACCCCTTCAAGCCCTACAATTCAAATTTTCCTTCGCTAATCATTTTTCCCGCCTAAGATATAGGATTGCACGCATATTTTGGCCTATATAAAGACTCATCTCCATCCTTCTCAGATCATCACAACACGTAGCCACCAACGCATACGTTCGCAATCGTAGCCTAGCTCTCATACTTCTGGGTTCCCTACAACCTAGAAGCCTCTATCCCTTGTGGACTACAAGAACTGTAATCTCACATTGAATAAGTAGGCTCTCAGGTCCAGAACTTAAGTCAAGTCTACCTCCTTCAAGCCTCCATCCTCCTCCGGCCTTGACCACTTCTAGGTCAACGAAACATCAACAAGGCATCATTAGTGGACAAGAACCTATAGTATTAATTGACTAAAATATATATACAATAATTAGCAATTATACACATAGAATATTATTAATTTTTTCTAAGTTGTTTTCAAAACAAACTAATCCGGAGGAAAGTTCTCACCTCACCTATGGGCGAGGGTTAGAATCCCCCTGAAGCCATCCAAAATCCTGCTTTGGTGGGCATCCCTCCCTAGGGAGATTCCCTGGCACCCAAGGGCTAGTTGAGTAGCTGCGACTGGGTAAAATTGCTTGCGGTTAAGGCCAGTGCAGTAATCCTTTGGGTTGGGCCTCTGTTGGTCTCCCCAACATGCCACTGGCGCCCTACCCGGTAGTACTTGGGAGTGTCTTCCCTTACTACCATTTTTCCTAAAAAAGAAAATGACAAAAAACTTTCTTAAACATTTAATTTTGTACAATAGATCCCCTCTATTCATACTGTTATCCAACTCTCTCGTATGCGTTAGCAAAATTGAAGGGTTATTTTTCAATATATTTGAAGTTTGATGGAATATTTTGTACAAAATTTAAAGCTTGAAAAATGCATGTCACCTTATAAAAGTTAGAAGGAATAAATTATTATCCCAACAAAAAAATCGAGATCTTGTAAATAAAATTAGAGAAACTCTTTTAGAATAACTAGATGCACGACGCAAATTAAATTTGAATTAGTAGAGACAATACCTCAAACACCGAGCGGTAATATAAAAAGGAATAAATTACCCAATTTTAATAAATTTTTTTTGTAAAGTTATTGAAGAATGGGACATGTTGTACAAAATTTAAAGAGGCAAAATACTATTTAGTCCATGATTGTTAATCAAACTACTATTTAGAATTTATCAAAAATACTATTTAGTCCCCGAAATGTTTAACTATGTCAACTATTTAGTCCCCGAATTTGAAAAAATACTATTTAGTCCCCGAATTTGTAACTATGTCAACTATTTAGTCCCCAAACTTGGCAAAAATACTATTTAATTATCGAATTTGCAACTCTGTCAACTATTTAGTCTCCTGACTGTTACCCGTTATAGTTGACAGAGTTGCAAATTCGGTGATTAAATAGTATTTTTGCCAAGTTTGGGGATTAAATAGTTGACATAGTTACAAATTCGGGGACTAAATAGTTGACATAGTTAAACATTTCGGGGACTAAATAATATTTTTAATAGATTTAGGGACTAAATAGTAGTTTGACCAACAATTCAGGAACTAAATACCTATGATTTTTTTTGTAAAATTATTTAAGAATGGGACATGTACAAAATTTAAAACTTGAAAAGTGTTTTTTTATCAAGATTTAAATTATACAAGACCTACATTGAACGGAATTCTTGCAAGTGACCCATTTATCTTTAATTAAAGTTTACTGGTATCCAAAAATATCAATGTATTGTATACAAAACGAGTATGGAAGAGACACCTCATTGAATGATCTTTCCTTCTTTTGTTTTGTGGCTATTAATGTTCTTATCATATGTGAAAGCTGCGTATTGGGTCTCTAGAAAGTTTGAAGCTTAAGATACCAATATGTGACATGTGGCCTACACACGTGTCCTGCACTGGCCACTGAGATTACGTGTAGATTTTATCTTTGCCCACTATGGATAAAAATCCAGTGCTACTATATTATTAAGTTCGGCACATTTCTCTAATCATGTAAAATTATTTATTAATATTAATAAAAATTCATATTAATAAAAATCTATCTTAAATGATTTACTATTAAAGATTTAATCCACGTATAAAATGTGTGTGGGGGCGGGCATATCAACTATTGTAGGTTGTTTTTTTTTATCAACTATTGTAGGTGGAAAGCAAAACAATAAAAGATAGTCATTATTAAATCATAGTCTAAAATTGATATATTAATCATGAGGTAAAATATTATTTTGTCCTTGAATTGTTGGTCAAATTATTATTTAGTCTTCGAATTTATCAAAAATACTATTTAGTCCCCGAAATTCTTAACTATGTCAACTATTTAGTCCCCGAATTTGTAACTATGTCAACTATTTAGTCCCCAAACTTGGCAAAAATACTATTTAATCATCGAATTTGCAACTCTGTCAACTATTTAGTCTCTTGACTGTTACCCGTTATAGTTGACAGAGTTGCAAATTCGGTGATTAAATAGTATTTTTGTCAAGTTTGGGGATTAAACAGTTGACATAATTACAAATTCGGAGACTAAATAGTTGACATAGTTAAACATTTCGGGGACTTAAATAGTATTTTTGATAAATTCGGAGACTAAATAGTAGTTCGACCGACAATTCAGGACTAAATAGTATTTTGCCTCATTAATCATTGATATACAAAATAATAAATATTACAATTTTAAAATAAAAAATTATTAACTCCACTCATGTGACTACTAATCTTGGATTTAATGTATTTCATTAATAGTATATTTGTCTATATACTTTTTTTAATAAAAAGAGATACGCACCCATGGAGACCCAATTTTTTATTTTTTTTTATAAACTATAGAGACCCAACTTTAATATATTAGGGCTACATTTTATTTAATTTACTATTTTAATTTTGAGAAATGTATCATTTATTAAATATAGAATTTTTTTTATATCTATGTACATTTCATATTTTTTTTTTTCAAAATATCAATTAATAGGTCATAAAATAAGAAATAATTTGTAGGAAGAATCTATTTTCTTAGTGATTTTATAGATGGAACAAGGACAAAGATATCTTTTGGTTAAATTAAGAATTGATGAATTCCTATCTCGAACTCTAACTACTTGCAAGGTAAATCATAATCAAATAGAGTTTTCATGGTGGAATGATGCTCAAATTACTATATGAAAGATCATAGCAACAATAAGAATGTGATGGATTCGTTCATATATAGTATCTCTAGACGGATATATACCAGTTTTCAACAAATATATAGTAAAGTGTTTTTAAGGGTTGATGATGGTGGATGCATGCCACATGAACATAACGATTTATACAGAGGCCGTTATTTGAGTAAAGTGTGATAGACGTTTGATGGTGACACCTAAAACTAATCGAGAAAACTTGATCAATCGATTAGGAACATACAAGGTCAGGAAGAGAAGTGATGGAAAAGAATTAAAGGGAAAGGGAAAGGAGAATGAAGGAAATATGTATATGTTATAAATCTTTTAATTTAAGATAATTGAACTTTAAAAAGAATTAAGAAGAATTAACATAAAAAGTTATGTTCTCATGATCTTGAGTCTATATACATCATACATGGACTCACTATATATTAAGAATTTAATAAAAAGAAAAAAGAAAAAGAATATCAGTGAAGTTATAGTTGAGCAAATGAGACATATTGGAGTATGCTAACAACTTTTTCTTAAACATAAAATCTTTGGATTAAATTTAGGTAAGGTTTCTTATATTCTTACTATAAGGTTCTCCAATATAAAGAAAATAAGTGACAAAAAGTTTAAGCATAATCAATTATAGTAGAGAGAGAATATAGAAGATCACATTTTACCTGACCAATTATAAAAGAGAAAGTGTGTAAATAAAACATATGCTTAGAGAAACCGCTTATACCCAAGATATAAAGAATTTTACCAAATATTTTTTTTTCCAAATTCCTTTCATTTCCCCTCCAAAATCTTTTGTCCACTAAGATGATATAGAAAAGATCCGAATCTGGTAAAGTACAAATTCGGTAAAGTGCACAATATGAACCGTTGGATGAAATTGTTATAGTATAGACACGAATCTCGATTTTTATTTAACGATCTGAATGATATACTTCATACACTTTACACATTTTACACTTCATTAAATTCTCATAGGTCCTCGTCCTAGATATTCATACTACTGCATTCTTCACAATATTGATGAAGAGAAAAAAAGCATCGACATATATTTAAGTTCAATTTTACCATGTGATAAAATTATTAAAATAATTTTTTAAAACAAAAGACAAACTAATATTCTCGGGGAAAAACATACGTTAATGAGCTCAAACAAGAAATTTTCCATTTTATATTACTTCTCATTCTGAAGGCTTCACAACTCAAATGAAACAATTAAGGATGAAGATTGCTAATTCTATAATTAATCATATATAATTAAAAAATGGTAAATATGCTTCTTATTAATGATAAAAAAATCGTTCCTGTCTTCTAAGCATCACCAAAAGAACAATAAGTTTTGAGTTTAGGTTCATTTTCTATTTTTTTAAATTATTCAAAATTATTCCATAATTGAGTCTACTCAAAAAAAAAACACAGATCCAAGTTCTATAAGAAAACACAAGCACATGGAAGGTTTTGATTCTGAAAAAGAGTCTCTGATTCTCAAATTAACTTATCCTCTATTGTCAGAGACACCAATGAGAGGATTTCTGAAACAACATGTACAGAAAACTTCACAAGAACATGAACACTTATATCCTAGTTTCTCCAAACAATAAAAATTAATCAAGAGAAAATTTGTATAAATCATTAGCAGCTTAATTTTTTACGGCTAAAATGCACATACACCCCTTGAGTTTTGGGTCAGAGACACATACATTCCTTGAGTTTTAAAACGTTGCACATAGACTCCTGAGATTTTGCTTTGGGCCAGAGACACCCCTTCTGTTAGGGTTCCGTGAAAACTAGGAGTTAAGTGCCACGTAAGCAGCATGTGTAAGGGGTGTTTCTGCCCCAAAGTGAAAACTCAAGGGTATATGTGCCCCTAAAGTAAAAATTCAGGGGGTTTGAAAATACTATATTGCCCTCACACATGTTTGCTGACGTGACACTTAACGCCTAATTTTCAGAGAACCCTAACAGAAGGAGTGTCTCTGGCCCAAAATAAAAACTCAGGGAGTCTACATACAACGTTTTAAAACTCAAGGGGTATATGTGCATTTTAGTCATTTTTTATTAATAAAACTGATGACAATAATATAAAAATTGCACGTAAAATCAATAAGCTGAAAACACAAAATTTATAACAAAAAAAACAAAAAGCAAAGATTTTCTAGTTCTATCTTGTAAGAAGGAAGAAACTAACCCTTAACTCTGTTTCTCTATATCTTATTTACACATGTACAGTACATAACTGTATATACATGAACATCTCCTCATCAGTACCAACAAGTATGTACACACATACATAATATATACACCCTTCGACATAAAACCTAACCTTTCAATTTGAACATACATATATAAGTATATTTATGGGTATAATAATGTAACGAAACTCTATGAGTTTTTGGCTAATAGCATATACGCTCCTTGGATTTCAAAAATTTTCAAACAGAATTCCCCTGACCTCTCAATTCGAAGCACTGAGACTCTGACAGAGTCTCAGACGTATATGCTTCTAACCCAAAACTCATAACTAAATACAATTTAGCCTAATACATACATATATACGTATATTTATGGGTATAATGTAATGAAACTCTATGAATTTTTGGCTAATAGCATATACAATCCCTAGATTTCTAAATTTTTCAAACAGAATCTCCTGACCTCTCAATTCGAAGCACCGAGAGTCACGGTCTGAGTACAATTTAGCCTAATACTTGTAATTTTATTTATGTTTCAAGAGTTACCGACGAGGATGGTTCTCTCCGATGACAAACCGAGCGGCGAGCGAGATCGGTGGCGGCTGATATCTCTGAGAAGCAGACGTCTCACTCTCATGTCTGCGTCTGGCTGCTGCAGCGACGGCTGCTTCAATTTCTCCGTTTCTTGCTTTATTTTCATTACTTGGGTGTGAATTGGAATACCTACTGCATGATCTTCGTCGCCTCTTTCTCTGCTGCTTCTTCTGCTCTGTTTGTTATTATCCTTCTTCTCGGCGGCGTTGGAGGCGGCGGCGTTTTGCTCCATGCTTAATTTCTGTGAGATGTGTATAGAATAGATCGAAGAAGTAATTGATTTAACTAATGTGTAGGGTATATATATATATATAGGAGAGTTTGTTTGCCTATTTTGGGACTAAAATTGTTGAGTTTTGTCCTTATTTGGAAAACCTCGTGTGCATATTTATATATAGGTCAAATTTATTCTGGTCATCTATGTTTCACTTAAGTTTTAAATTAGTTTTTTATGTTTCAAAAGTTTTAAATTAGTCTTTTATGCCTCTCAGAAATTTTAAATTGGTTCTTGTGTCCAAATTCGTCAATTTCTTAAGTTAACTGCTGACGTGACGTGCCGAAGTAGACACATAATATCTCCTACGTGTATCAGATAGTTGACGTGGCCTTAGACACACCAAAAACACCCCAACGGTGTCGTTTAAGCCAAAAATAAAACTATGCTGAGAGGACCAATATAAAACTCTAATAAAACATAAAGGACCAATACAGAACTTGAATGAAACATAAAGGACCAATATAGAACTTTTATGAAACCTGAAGGACAAATATAAAATTTTTGAAAAATATAAAGGACCAATATAAAACTTTTGAAAGATAAAGGACCAATTTAAAACTTGAATGAAACATAGAAGACCAAAATAGATATTTGACCTTTTATATATATATATATGCCGACTGATGAAATGAATAGAGGATAAGATTTTTTCTCAAGTATGGAAAATTTTTGGTTAAAGAAAAAAAGGACAGATTTTGGAGTGCTCTCCCCGTTACATGCGGGGGCGAGGAGTGCTCTCCCCGTTCTCGCCCTGCCACCCCCAAAATTTTTTCGTCCCTGTCTCTGATTTTCGTTGTGGGGAGAAAATTTTTTTCGTCCCTGTTTCCTCCCTCCTTGCGGGTACCTCGAAATATATTTTAAAAAATTAAAAAAATTAATATATATATATATATGAGTTGACTTAATCTTAATAAAAAAGTAACCTATAAAATTAAATAAAAAATGTCATATTAAATAAATCTAATTGAAAAACATCAACAAACATATAATTTTACCAAAATTCATTAAAAAGCCTAATAATCAATAAAGATTATAACAAAGTTTACAACACAACATAGAAAGTGTGAGTGAATTACGTTAAATTTTAGGTATAATAAAAAATACATAAAAATTAATAATAAAATAAAAATATAAAAATTAATAAAATGTTATATATATAAATATTAATATAATAAATTGATCATATTAAATAAAATTACATATATACCCTCGGGGACGGGGACCCTGCGAGGCGGGGGACATGCTTCCTGTCCCCGTCCCCGTCCCTGAATTATCATCGGGGATAAAAAAAATTTTCATTCCTGTCCCTATGGGGGAAAAATCCCCGTATATGGGGTCCCATACGGGAAATCCCCGCAGGGCGGGGAAAATTGCCATCCCTAGTTACTAGAGATTAAAATAAATTATATACAATATTTTTAAGTAGTATAAGTTAGAGTAAAATATGGTTTAGTATTCATAAGTTATAAAATTAAAATATAGCATTCCCTTAATATTATTATTTTCTCTAAAAAATTAAATATGAAAGAGGCAAAGTACTTTTTAGTATCTGGGTTTGATTATACATTTTAGGTTTGGACCAAAATTATACATGCGTCACAACAGATTTTAAAGGCTTTAAATGAGACACCTTACAATGGGAGTATATTGTAATTGTCTTCTATTTTTCTTTCGTTAGGTTTTTGTTTCACATAGTTTTTCTTAGTAAAGATTTAATGAGACACATCTTTCGATAATGAATATTCAATGGGATCTATTGTAAATGCAATAAAATGGATGTCCATATAACTCCCAAAACTTCTAATTAAATATAAATTCTATAACCCCAATATGGTTTAGAGATATTTATTACCATGTTTAATTCTTTTTAACTTATGATTGAAGATTTACCCTTTAAATCCTATAAATAGACGATGTACTCAAGAGTTGGATACACTTTTTTAAGTTGATTGATATTCTCATATTTCTTCTCTTCATCTTGTCTCTTTTCCACTTCTCCCTGTACTAATTTTACATATTGTTTTTATAACACTTGTGAATATTATATCTTATTATTGCCTTTCATAATTTCAATGAGTAAGTAATAAATTGTAGAACAAAATTTAATACAATGTATTAGTAAAGAAGTTATTCCAATAGATGAATTAATTCCAATTTGCAAAGTCATTAAAAATTATCCATTAAACTAATTTACTATTCATAGTTCAAATTTTACTTATATTATTTAGATAATTAAGTAAGAAAAAGTTATCATTTCAACAATAGAAACTAAAATAGTCATATAACTCATTCTTTTTTTTATACTATATTTATATTATGGTGATTTCTACCAAACTTAGGTAAAAAAAGTCTTAAGTTGCTTGGCATGTTTAAAATAAAACAAAGTTGTTGTAAAAGATAATCTTTGTTAAACTTCCTCAATCTTTTCATTTTGTTATCAGCAATTAAAAAACCTATATAATGACAAGATACTAATTGAGTTTTAGACAAAGCTAAAAAGTTTGAAGCGGTAAAAAGTAGAAACTATACTATTTTAGAAATGGCAGGAGGAGCTTTTTCTAATCCAACTAAAACTAGACATTATGAAGGCAAAGTCACAGCTTTTGTGTTAATCACATGTTTTGTTGCTGCAATGGGAGGCCTCTTATTCGGTTATGATCTTGGGATTACTGGAGGCGTAACATCCATGGAACCATTCTTGATTAAGTTTTTTCCCTCTGTGTATAGACAAATGAAGGATGGATTAGGCAACCAGAGTGCATATTGCAAATTTGATAACCAACTTCTTACCTTGTTCACCTCGTCCCTATACCTTGCAGCATTAGTAGCTTCTTTCTTTGCTTCCATTACCACAAGAATACTAGGTCGTAAACCCTCAATGTTTATTGGTGGATTATTTTTCCTTGTGGGTGCATTACTAAATGGTTTTGCGATGAACATTGAAATGCTTATCATTGGACGCTTATTTCTTGGATTTGGTGTGGGCTATTGTAATCAAGTAAGTAAAATTAGTTTTATAATTACTTAAGTGCCTCCTTCATAGTATTTCAATTCTTCAAAAAAAAATTGAGTTGATTAATTTGTTTTATTTCCTATCACACTAGTCTGTTCCAGTGTACTTATCTGAAATGGCTCCAACAAATATCAGAGGAGCACTCAACATGGGATTCCAAATGATGATAACAATTGGTATTTTGATTGCAAATCTTATTAACTATGGGACATCTAAGCTTGAAAATGGATGGAGAATTTCTTTGGGAGTAGGAGCAGTTCCTGCATTTTTGTTGTGTCTAGGATCACTTTTCTTAGGCGACACTCCAAACTCCATGATTGAAAGAGGACAACATGATCAAGCTAAGGCAATGTTGCAAAAGATTCGTGGGATCCAAAATGTTGATGAGGAGCTCCAAGATCTTGTTGATGCTAGTGAAGCAGCTAAGAAGGTAGAACACCCATGGAAAAATATTTCACAACCAAGATATAGACCTCAACTCATTTTCTGCTCCTTCATTCCTTTCTTCCAACAACTCACGGGGATCAACGTTATCATGTTTTATGCACCTGTCCTTTTCAACACTCTCGGCTTTGGAGACGATGCTTCTCTCATGTCCGCAGTAATTACTGGAGGTGTCAATGTCCTAGCCACCTTAGTTTCCATACTTTGTGTAGATAAATTCGGAAGAAGGATTTTGTTCCTTGAAGGTGGAATCCAAATGCTTATTAGCCAGGTAACATACTACTAAGGTTCTTATGCTCATATCATTAAATTGCTTATACATATGTTAACTCTTTCTTAGAATTACTAACTGTTGTGACATTATTAATATTATTACATCTAGATTTTGGTGGGAGTCATGATAGCTTTGAAGTTTGGAGTGAATGGTGAAGGTTCATTTAGCAAAGGGGAAGCCAACTTCCTTTTGTTCTTAATATGTGCATATGTTGCAGCGTTCGCTTGGTCATGGGGACCCTTGGGTTGGTTGGTGCCTAGTGAAATATGTCCTCTTGAAGTTCGATCTGCAGGGCAAGCTATCAATGTTGCTGTGAACATGTTGTTCACCTTTGTTATTGCTCAAGCCTTTCTCACCATGCTTTGCCACTTGAAGTTTAGTCTCTTCTTCTTCTTTGCTTTCTTTGTCGTCATAATGACCATTTTCATTGCTTTGCTCCTCCCACAGACAAAAAATGTCCCGATTGAAGAAATCAATAAAGTATGGAGGTCACATTGGTTTTGGAGCAAGATCGTTCCAAATGATGTTTTTACTGATAATCATGGTTACAAGAATAGTCCTTGAAGTTGACAAATGTATAGATACTGTTACGAATTACATATGGATTAAAAATTGAGAACAATTATGAGTTTTCATGAGAACAAAATTTATGTATATCTATATTAATATAATACTTGTTTGTAGCTCTTGGTTCACAAATGATTGAAACCCATTTGGTAATAGACGTTTTAAAAGAAAAAGAGGCAAGGCTAAATACGAGACAATGAAGTAAACGTATAGGCATAAATTTTTCTTTAATTTTGAAAAAAAAAGTAGTGCCATAGGTAGATACACAATGGAACAATTTAGTCCTAGAAGTTAATAAATATAAAAGAGAGTAAGAATATTATGAATTAGCGCACGAGTAAATATTAGATAACAATATTTTTATGATAATAAATTCATATAAATATATTACTATTGGAAAACTATTAAAAAGAAGCCTTTTATATAAACTTTAGATCACTTGTAAAATATCCTCTTAATTAACTTTTAAAATTAGCTATTAGTCCTAAACTTTCACATTGTACTTATTATTTTTCCATTACTAGCCACTTTAAGCATCCAACATATATTTGAATAATATAATTATAGCTTTCATTGTAAGTGTCCCCCAACTAACATATAATTGTCTTAATTAGAAAATGAATTTAAAAAGTTGTGAGAAAATTAAACAAAAAAAATCCTACTTTGCTACAATTTTTTGATCCATATCTATATATATATTATTCCCATTAGAATAGTAAAATTTTGTTAGACAAGGCAACTAACACCCAGGAGGTGGGATTGGATTGGATGTCATTAAAAAAATAAGATTGTACCCTAACATTTTAATTTTCTATTAATATTACTATTTTCACTGACGTCATTAAATAATTAATAATTTTTGCTGATGTGACATCACACGTGGATAAGTTAACTAGACAAAAGTATTTTTTAACTCATTTTTTTCTCTATCATAATTGGCACAATACTGTATCATTTTGAACTCTAAACATTTTCTTCTCAAATAAGTTGAAGCATATTGCGCTATTTTGTTCTCACTTTTCCTGATTAACTCTTTTGCCACATGTGAGAATGCTTTTACCCAGTCAATTCATTTTGTCACTAATACCACATCAATAAAAATTATTATTATTATTTAACGGCGTTAGTGAAAAAGATAACACTAGTAAAAAAATAAAACGATGGGAGTAAAATTGACAAAAAAAAATTGAAAGTAAAATTAACAATGACACTAAACGTTAGGATAGAAAACACCCTTTTATCTTTATTTAAGTGATACAAAGTATCACATGAATTTTTTACATATATATTATTTAAAATAATATATATACATACACTTGTAAACGCGCGTTCAAAGACTAGTATCCACATGTTCAAAGAATCGTAGACAATAAAATAATAAGGCGTCAACTATTTTTTGGAATTGAAACCATATGGCGCAAGTATTTGTCACAAATATTTGGGTGACAATTTTTTTTTAATAGAAATAACAAAATTTGAATTCCAGAAGATTGAAATTGAAAAATGATCAAACAAGTGGACGAAAGGCGTCGTTTATAAATTATGGCACTTTGGTGACACGAAAAGTCATGAAATCTCATATCTGATAATTTCCGTTTTACACCCAATAAGCTGTCGTTTTCAGAAGAGGCTCAATGGTTTCCACGACATCAAATACCTAAAACGACAAGAAGGAAACCACCCAATAGAAATTGACCAAGTTTGATGTATTCAACTATATTGTGTTTATCTGTTCATGTTTTGATTCATGGCCACTATCCAATTTAGTTCATATATATATATATATATGCACGTAAGTGCATGCGGAGCCTCTAGTATATATATATTAGTTTTCGTTTTTGAAATATTGTTGGTCTATTGTTCTTCTCCTCAATGCCAATATTCTAAACTAATCCTACACTGCCAAATAATTGCTGTTTTGACTCCAAAATTGTTTGACATAGAGCAAAAATCTCAAGATTTTTTTTGCAATGATACATTATTATTTTTTGGTCAAAAATCCCAAATTGGTCCTCTATGTTTCAAAAAGTTTAAATTGGTCCTTTATGTATGAAAGAAGTTCCAAATTGGTCCTTCCGTCCAATTCCATCCAGTTTTGCCGTTAAGTGATGACGTGTCCGGTGATGTGTCACCCTCTCTCTCCTACGTGTACTGCTTGGCTGACGTGGCCTTAGTTAACCTAAAATCAGGGACTAAAATGAACAAAATAATTTTTCACAAATAAAAAAATATAATTTTCTCACTTTCTTCATCTTCTTCTCCTTCCTCATCGACTATCACCTCCTCCGCCTCCGTGCCGTTCAACATCTACAACAGCAAGCACCATAGGACAGGAAATTTGTAGTGTTGGTGAATCCTTTATCTGCTTCCTCAATCCTCAAGCAAGCAAGATATATGTGAAAGTTTTCGCCTTTTTCCAGAAAGGAAGATCTCGAGCTTTCTTCATATGCTCATTTCAAAATACCATAAGTTTCTTTCAATAGTTAGCAAAATTTCCGCTCACACTCTTTAGATCTTGTTTGATTTTAGGTAATTCGTTTTTAGAATTTGGTAATTTATACAACCCCACCAAGTCTTCTTGCACATATCTATGAAAACCCTATTTTTCATTGTGATTAGACATGTTCATGGGTTGGGCCGGGCCGAGCTTTGACTTAAACCCATGGGCTTCACATGTATGGGCTTGGACTTGAGCCCAAACCTATATGTTTTACCACTCATTACAATAGGCTAGGTATTTACCCAAGCGTGCTAAGTCCGGGCTTCGCCCATTAGTATACATAACTATATAAAATATTTATATATATTACTTTAAATTTTGTTTTTGTTTACTTAGAACCAATGTTTTAAGAATCAGATTGATCTGACCGATAACCGATCAAGTGTTCGGTTATGTTCGATGCAAAAATTTTATCTATGGTCGGTCCGTTCAAAATCAATACTGTTAATAATTAAGACACTAATTAAAATTGTATCTGAATATTGTTTAATAATGCATTATTTCAATGATTTGAAAATTATGAAACGTACTAAAAAAATTAAAATACTAATTTTTCATTTTCAAAACTTTATCAGTTAATCAATCTGATTAAATATTTATTGTGCCCTAAACACACATGTATCTTAGATAAACTTATACTATAATAATATATTAATTTATGTATAAAGAAACTTAATTATAATTAATTTGGATAATTAAACATTACAATTCTTGAAAAATGTGATTTATGGAAGTTCAAAATATTCTTACATGGATGTTTTGGGAGCAAGAAGATTCATGCACATTTCTGGTGGGTGGTGGTACGCTATGGTGGTTGGTCGGCGGTTTGTGGTAAGTGTGGTGGCAGTGGCGGTGGTGGATGGCCGGTGAGGTGGTGCATGGTGGGTGGTGAGTGGTGTTGGTTGGCGGGTGGTTCGTGGTAGTGGTGGTGGGCATTGTTGGTGGTGCGTGGTGGCGATTAGCGGTGGTCCATGGTGGTGGTGGGTGGTAGCGATGACAGTGGTGCATGGTGGGTGGTTCGTGGTGGTGGCGGTGGTTGGTGGCGGTTGGCGGTGTTTCATGGTGGGTGGTTCGTGGTGGTGGTGATGGGCATTGTTGGTGATGGTGGGTGGTGCATTGTCAAAATTGGTCCTCCAGCGTAAGGATACAGATGGCGGGTGGTACATGGGAATTCCCCACGGACACCAAAGTCCGTGGGTAAATATTTACCTACGCCATTCTTAGCCACGAATCAAGTCCATGGCTAATTTCGTGGGTAAATACATTTATCCACGGAATTCCCTTGATTTTGGAATTGTCCGTGGCTAAATTCATGATTTTGTTGTAGTGGAATTTATTTTATACATAAATAAAACAAGTTGGCTCGAAACTCATAAATATGTAAACTCGTGGTAAACTCTCGTGTTAATTCTTAAACTCTTACGAGTTTATGTTTATACATAGGAAAAACGAGTTAACTCGTGCTGAACTCAATAAACATGATGGAGTCATGAAAAATATTTTTTTTTGACATTCCTAGTTTATGATAAAGCTCACTTAGTAAAATATTCTCTATTTAAAAATAATAATTTTAAAATAATAGTATTCCAATGTTTTAACTCAAAAAGTAATATTTAAATATAAATTACTCATTTTATAAATTATTAATAGAAATCTATAGATTGAATGAATTTGTATTGAATATTTATGTATCAATTGTATTTGGAGTTTCTATTATTTGAAAATTTACTTTATTTATATTAATTATAATAAAAATATATATTTTTAATAACTACTTATTGATATAGGTAAACTCTTATAAGTTCCTGAGTCGAATTTATGTATTAACGGTTGACTGTTGAATTAGTGTATTTAAACTTTTGAATTTGACAACCTTTCCATATATTAATTTAAGCTCCTGTTAATTAATTATTGATACTATATGTATAGATTAAAACTAATAATGACTAATAAATTAATGAGAGAACAAGTGCAACCAGAAGAATTTATTTTACTAACAAATACTTTTAAAATAAAACGTTCAATATGATCAAACAATGCAATTTCACACCTTGTTTGTTTTTTTTCTGTATTTCACACCTTGTATTTAATATCATGAGCTTGACTAGGTCAAAATTGTTCAATTGGAATTAAAGTATGGATATATCTTGAAAAGCCATTTTTATTATTATGGTCAAACTATCTATTGGACATTATCACAGGCTTTGAAGCCCGCCGATCGCCAGGCCTGATAAATCAGGCCCACTAGAAATGAAATATGAGTTTAAAAATAAAAGTTATAACACAAAAACTTTTTTTTAAAAAAAAAAAATAAGCTTGCAAAAATACGGGCTTGAGCTCTGTCTTTTTGAACTCAGCCCATTTATGCGTTATAAATTTAATAAAAAAATATTATATATTAGAAACTGTATGTATACATACATGCATGGTTTTTATTTTTAAAATATAAGTCAAATTACTCTTTTGGTCATCAACGTTTGCACGAAGTTTAATATTTGTCCTAAACGTTTCTAGAAGTTATTTTAGGTTCTCAACATTTTTTTTTTGTCAAAATTGGTCCTCTAGCGTAACATCTGTCTGGTTTTGCCATTAAATGCTAATGTGGAAGGCTTATGTGGCACATCCTCTCTCCTACGTGTCATATTTAAATGACATGGCACCCTCTCTCACTCAAACTCAGCAAAATGACGCCGTTTTAATTCATTTACATGTTCTGTTTTGGTCATTTAAATTAATCAAAATGACGTCGTTTTGCTGAGTTGGAGTAAGAGAGGGTGTCATGCCATTTAATATATGACACGTAGGAGAGAGGGTGTACCACATAAGCCTTCTACGTCAGCATTTAATGGCAAAACTAAACAGATGTTACGCTAGAGGACCAATTTTGACCCAAAAAAAACGTTGAGGACCTAAAATAACTTTTTGAAACGTTGAGGAACAATATTAAACTTCGTGCAAACGTTGAGGACCAAAAGAGTAATTTGGCCTAAAATATATTATAAAGTTGTTTTTAGGGAGCCGTTTTCTTCATAGATGAAGATAATTTGAAGACGGAGACTGCAAGTTAATTAAGGTTTAGGCTTTAATTATTTTTTATTTAAAAATTAATATTAATAAATACGAAGATGGAGTAATTTTAACTCAGCGCCTAAGTGTATATACTTAATTGTCTATGTTAACAATTCGTAATTATTTAACAGTTAGATAACAGAATGATCAAATTGACTCTAATTACAAACATAAAAGATCAAATTAAGTCAAGACCAAATCAAAACAGAGTAAAAATAAAGGACCAAAATAGTGTTTTTGTCGATTTTTAAATACTAGTATTTTGACAAAACAGATTTTACTCTTAATTTGTCTTTTGCTCTTTGCAATAAAACTTAGAGGCAAAATACTATTTAGTCCTTGAATTATTGGTCAAACTACTATTTAGTCCCCAAATTTATCAAAAATACTATTTAGTTCCCAAAATTTTTAACTATGTCAACTATTTAGTCTCCAAATTTGTAACTATGTCAACAATTTAGTCCCCAAACTTGGCAAAAATACTATTTAATCATCGAATTTGTAACTCTGTCAACTATTTAGTCTCCTGACTGTTACCCATTATAGTTGACAGAGTTACAAATTCGGTGATTAAATAGTATTTTTGTCAAGTTTGGGGATTAAATAGTTGACATAGTTACAAATTCGGGGACTAAATAGTATTTTGTCAAATTCGAGGACTAAATAGTTGACATAGTTAAACATTTCGGAGACTAAATAGTATTTTTGATAAATTCAGGAACAAAACAATAGTTTGATCAACAATTCAAAAACTAAATAGTATTTTACCTCTAAAACTTAATAGAAGAGAATAAAACATTTACATTAAATTAAGAGGATAATTTATCATATGGCAAAAAAAAAAGGAAATTTATCATTTTAAGTAGGGGTGTGCAAAACCGATTCAAACCGAACCAACCGATCCGATCCAAACCAAACCGATCAAAACCAATTACATAATCGGATGGATTGGTTTATTTTCTTGACAACCGATTTGGTTCGGTTCGGTTGATGAATGAGGTCAAATCCCAACCGAACCGAACCAAACCAACCGATTACAATTTTTTAAAAATATTTAAAATGTTTTATAATGTTGGTTTTTATGGTTTTATGATGTTTGATTGTAATTTTAAGTTTGTAATGTTGGAATATTGTACGAATAACTTTAGTTGGTTGGTTTTCATGGTTAGGAATAACTATTTTATTTTTTAAGGTTTAAATTGAAGAGAAAAAAATAGTAAATTTTTTCAAAATTTTTTTGTCAAAAATCGATCAAACCGAACTAAACCAAACCGAGGTTCGGTTGATGTCAAAAGAGCGGATTGGATTGGATGACTTTTTTAGTCATCGGATTGGATTGGTTCGGTTATCTAAATCGTCCAAACCGAACCAATCCGCAAGTTTGCTCACCCTAATTTTAAGAACGTAAGGTCACTTTAGTAATTTCGGGTATATAAAACCGGTATTTATCTCTTTGCCCAAAACCCTAGTTACCAGCCGCAGCATCCCTTCCAAACGCTCAACACTACTACTACCAAACCACACCATCCCATCTTCATTTTTCTCACTATTAATTCTGCATTTCCCTTGCAATGTGCTAATATATTTATATATATATATATATATATATATATATATATATATATATATATATATATATATATGCCCCCACCAGCTTCATTTTCACTTACGTCAAGTTTTAGATAATTCAAGGCTACAATTTCATTCTTATATGTATCTTTTTATTGATACTTCTCTTATCTTTTTAATATTGCTTTTCCATCTTTGTGGATCACACATACACCTATTTGCTGTCAATTTAGGCCCACCACTTCCTCGTTCTTATCTTAATATATTTAGGAAAAAAAAATTATAAGTCCGAGATAAGTATTATATATTGGACCATACATACACCTACTTGCTTTCAATTTGGGCCCACCACTTCCTCGTTCTTATCTAGGGATGATTATGAGTAAGATTTGGGTAGGTACTATATTCCCCGGCCTCGAACTTGAGCGGGTATAAAAATCAATCCCCATCTTTGGACCCTACGATTAGTCAAATCTCCACACCTAGACCCAGACCTATAAAAATTTTAAATAAATTATTATTTTATTAATATAAAATTTATTTTTATCAACCTTTTCATCTCTAATCACAAAAAATAAAAAAATTAAATCATAAATATAAATATAAATATACTATTAAATTACTTTAATATTTATAAAATATTTAATATTTTTTCAACACAAAAAAGTTTAAAAATATTATTTTTATATATATAAAAATAAATAATTACTATTGCAAGTAGGGTACCTTCTTACTCGGACTCGTTGACAAATATTAAATATGGGTAAAAATTACGTAAAGTGTGGTGTAAATTAAGTCCACGTCTTATGTACTTTTTACATATTATATTATATTATATTATATGTAACTGTCATTTTTTATTCAGATAATTGTAAGTTCAAAACAAGGACCACAAAGGGTCTTAACCTTCTTACCCGGACTCTGATCCGTTAACGTTAAATTATTAAGTCTAAGGATGGGTATCAAATTTTATACCCGGCTAAAAACAGATCCGAAGACGAAAAAATATTAACTATCGAAACCGAAATGGAGAATACAGTATCCTCCTTAGACCATAGCCATTGCTATCTTGATTGCTTCCTTCTTTTTGGAAGTTATTATTTTTTCTTGCGTGCTGTTTGGGCCATGCAACCAAATTTCCACAAATTGACTTACAAAATAGAGTTGTGTCCATACAAAACTAACATATCCTTACCATTTCTCTTTCAACGTCGCTTCAATAAGACTTGCATTACGTGAAGTGTGGTGTAAATTATTAAGTCCACGTCTTATGTACTTTTTTTATTATTATATTATATTATATGTAACTGTCATTTTTTGTTCAAATAATTTTAAGTTAAAATATTTAATATTTGTTTCTAGAAATATATATTTTTTCAACACAAAAAAGTTTAAAAATATTATTTTTTATATATAAAAATAAATAATTACTATTGCGGGTAGGGTACCTTCTTATCCGGACCCGGATCTGTTGACGTTATACCCAAGCCCATACCCAAACCTACAAGGTAAAACTTTAGGATACCTATTGAGTATGGGTATTTTGATCATCCTTATTTTTATCTTAATATATTTAGAAAAAAAATTATAAGTTCGAGACAAATATTGTATATCATCTTAATTTAAGTAAGAGATTTGATTTTAATTTATTACGTGTTGTCTAAAACTTTAGTTATTTTCTTTTATTGTATTTTGAAGAATACAAGTCTGTGTATTTTCTGATTGATATATTTTTTAATGGCAAACGAGTCTTTCCTACTTCTAACGGGCATTTTAGTCAATTTTGTCCTCAAAGTTTTTTCGCTATCAATTATATTCCTGACGTTTTATTTTTCTATCAATGTTATTCTCTTCACTATCATCGTCAAATATTTAATGATTTTTACTGACGTGGCATCACAAGTTTGTGTCACTGTTAAATTAACCCTAACATTTTTGCAATACTGTCAAATTAGCCCTAACGTGTGTGTCATTGTCTTTTTTGTAGGGGTTACTTCTAGCATTGAAGTTGAATGTCTCGCATATGTTGTTTAAGAGTTGGTCACTTTTAGGTCCTAAAGTGACTGTTGACTTTGTCCAAAACCTTTGGGTGCCGTTTGGTATCCGGTGAGGTTTTAGTGGGAAGTGGAAGTGGAAGTGGAAATGGAAGTAATAAATAGTATGTTTGGTATGTAGGAAAATGGAAATGGAATGTAGAAATAATATTGTTTGGTATGGTGGGAAGAAGATAAGGAAATAGAAGATAAAAGTATGAAAAACTTTGTTTGCCCCTACTTTTTTAAAAGCCACAAGTATTTTAAGGGTATTTTGGTCTTTAAACCTCAACTCACCTCACCTTCCCTCACCTTTCTTCTCAGCTTCCCTCTACTAAGCATACCAAACGGGACCTTGGAGAATGTGTATCAAATGTTGGTATATAATTAAGCTCCATTTGTTCCATAACAATTTTTTTTGAAAAAATAATTTTCATAACAATTAATGGATATATCAAGCATTAATTAGTCTCTTTCATGCTTAGAGATAGCAATCTTACTCAGACCCAACGAGTACTCAGAAATTTAACACATTGGGTCTGGGTTCGAGTCTAAAAATTTTAACGGATAAAAATTTAAGTTCGAAGATAGATAAAGATGTATTTACCCCGACTCCAGTAATATAAAATATATATATATATTATATAAAAATATATTATATATCAGTATCTAAGGACATAGATTTTCCGCGTTGTGGGAAGTGTCTAGATTCTAGAAGTGTAGAACCTAGAGATGATGAGCTGTAAATGTAGGTAAGGTAAAGGCGTGAGCATTCCTTAAGGTTTGGGTTTAACTGAATTATGAATTAAATTAACTAAAATGCCTGTTTGCCAAGAAAGAAAAAAAAAAGAACTAAAAAGCCATCAGCTTCGTCGCCGTAGCTTCCCTCGTTTCGGGAATAGAGCAGTGTCATTGGTTTTTGCTATTACATTATGAATTAAATTAACGATGTCGTTTTGCATCACTTCTCTCTCACTCAAACTCAGTAAAACGGCGTCGTTTTGTTGAGTTGGAGTGAGAGAGAGTGTCATATCATCCAAATATAACACGTAGGAGAGAGAGTGTACCACATAAGCCTTCCACATCAGCATTTAACAAAAAAAAAAAACCAAACGAAGTTACGCTGGAGGACCAATTTTGACAAAAAAAAAAACGTTGAGGACCTAAAATAACTTTTTGAAACGTTGATGACCAATATTAAACTTGGTGCAAACGTTGAGAACCAAAAGAGTAATTTGGCCTAAAGTTCGCAATATTTAGCCCTTGAGGATTGCCCTAGTCTTTTGCAATCATTATCTTCACTGACTTCTTGTTGAGAGGTTTATTGGATATCAATTTTCGTAGGAGAGCATGTTTAGCCAAAATCATTGGTTGAAGCTTCTGAATCTCCAGTTGGAGGAGCTCCCACCTCTTTTATCATTGCTTTTGTTTCTCGTTTTTTCGCCTTTAATTTGCTGCCGTTGCAATATTTGCTGCTAAAAAGGAAGCAGTATGGATAGCTAAGACTTTTACTCAAACAGTTGTAGAAAGAAATTCCTCCCTTGAGTGGATAGAAAAAAAAATGTATGCTAAGGTAAAAAAAATCTCTCGTACAGAGAGAGAATATTATTATTTTTCAGATACATCTCTAATCCAAACAAACTCTAACTTCTTTTTTTCCTATGATATTAGCTTTGATGCCAAATTGCTAATCCATTTTTTTTTTCATTAGAAAGCTTTAGGGCACGTTCTTTACGCAAGAAGGGAGAGGGAGAGAGAGAGGAAAAGAGAATGTATTTTCTTTGTTTGTTAGTAAGATTTGAGAATGGAAATAAGAATGGACAAGAAAAAGTATGGGTGTAAAGTTACTATTTTACCCCTAAAATTAAAATAATTATTTATTTATTTAATTTTTTTTGTGTTGTTAAATAATAAAAGTGTTGAAAAATAAGAGAAAGAAGTCGTGAAGCAGAGGTGTGGCCGCGAGGTGTGACATCGAAGAAGCAGAGGAAGCTGAAAACGTTCGGTTGAGAGGCCCCGTCGTTGTTGAGCCACCGTCGCCGCCGGAGAGCAGGCCTCCTCTCACTTTCTCTCTCCTAAACTCTTTGGCTTCTTATCTTCGTTGCGACACTCGTTTGTCTCACGCCGTGAATTTGTCCCTCGTCATTTCGTCTTCCGCCATTCGATCTGGTCGTGATCCCATCGTTCCCGGCGTGATTCCGTCTTTCGCCGTTAAGGTAAGGAAACGAATCGAGTCTTGCTCAGATCTAAATCAAGCTTGCTGGATCTCTTCAAAATCGGCTAGCATATGTTCAATATTGTCGGTGTTCACCTACAGAACCACTTCTCACCACAGTTGTGCTCCGATTCAGTGTGATTCAGACTAGAGTTGTTGGACTTTTCCTCACCTTCGTACTGACTCTGTGTGGGTGGGTCAGAGATGAATATGAGGTCAAAAATGGATATGCTTCACGTGTGCAGCTGAGGGCAAGATTTTGCCCTCATTTTTTCCTTCCCACCATGACACACGTGTTGCTACAGTGGAGAGCAGCATTCCGTTCCATTGCCATCTCTGTCTAACGAACAGAGGAGAAGACAGTTCCTGCGCTTTTTCCATCAACGATTCTTCCAAACGAACGTGGCCTTATTCTTTTATGTGTATCAATTGATAGAAGAATATTATCATTAACAATTTTAAAATTAGTATAATCAATTTAGCTCATGACTCGCGGGTCAACCCATTTAATTGCTAATTGAATAGTTTTGTCTAAAAAAGTTAGGCCCGTTTGAAAACAGACTAAATGGATTGATCCGTTTAACTTGTGGGCTAAAGGGATTAAGAGTGACTCGTCTACAAAAAAGAAATAATTAAAAAAATTAAATATTAATATAAATTAATTTAAAATATGTATAAATATATATTTTTAAGATATTTTATGTGTTACATAATTATTTTATTCTTATAATGTAAATAAACAAAATAATTAATGAAATAATTAGACAAAATATTAGGTTAAAGTGATAGTTTTAAAATAAACACGTTAATTTAGGGTATGTTTGGTAACAAAATTAAATAATAAAATCGTGGTGTTTCATGATTCTCAAAAAAAATTTACATCATATTTTATACATACCAAATATACTTTTTATCCTACTTTATCTCTCTCTTAATTTTCTCTCTATCTCTCTCCTCATTTTTCTCTACATTCTTTTATTCTACAGTTACATTACAAGCGTACCCTATACATTATTTTTATCATAATAAATTTAACTGATTTTAAAAATCACCAGAGCAACAAATCTTCGAAATAGAACATAGCGTAGCACCATCACGGTTCACCCTCCACCGCCGTCGCAGCTGCTAGCCGGAAGGGAGCCACCGTAGCAAGACCGCTGTATGACGCCGGAGAATTTAGTTCGTCTTTGCATTCGCAGATTCCTCCCCTCCGTTTGGCCCAGAGGTGAGTTTTCGATCGTTTGCTTTTCTTTCATTTCCTCTGCTATTCTCTGTTGATAAATGCTGACCGGAGACACTGAAAATTGCTAAATCGTATTGTGCTATGTTCTATCTTGTTCTTTCTTACTTGAAATGTGTCAGTAAATATTTAAAAATTAATTAGGAAGGCTAGGCGTCGCTAAAATCTGATTTGCTCTTTTTTTTTTCGGCTTGTAAATAAGTAATCTAATGTTTAAGGTTTACCTGACTTCTTGTCCTGCTTTTCCTGTCTTCAAGTAGCCAAATGTTGATGAATGGGTCCTGGTTCACTTGGTTCTCTCTTTTCCTCTTTTTCATCACTTGAAAGCATGTTCAAGTAGCTATTTGTTGACGAATGAGTGCTGGTTTACTTGTTTTTTTTTTTTTTTTTTTTTTTTTTTATCTTGTTCATCATTTGAAAGCATGATTCCAAGTGTTCAAACATTGGTGAATGAGTGCTGGTATGTGTTTTCTCTTTTCCAACACTTGAAAGTGTGTTGTGATCTTTTCTTGTTTGAAAACATGACTTCAAATGCTCAAATGTTTGGGAAGAATGATTTTTCATATGGATTATTTGGCTTTTTCTTTCGGTAATTGAAACATGATTTCAAGTATTCAAATGTTGGTAAAAAGGGGGCTGATTTGTGTATTTTTGTTTTGATCCTTTCTTTAATTGAAAACTTGGCTTCAAATGTTTAAACATTTATGAAAGTGGCTGATTTTGTGGTCTGTTTTCACTTAAAACCCTTTTTAAAAGTGCTTAATAAGGTTGCTTTATGTTACTGTTTAAGTGCTAGTTGTGTGGTTTGTTTTTCCTTTTGAAAACCCTCCCTCAAGTGCTTAAATTATGTTTTCAAGAGCACAAATATGATACTGGTTGTTACTTTAACTTTTCCTTGGGAAATCTTTAAGTGCTTAAATGACCTTTTCAAGGGGATCAAATATGTTACTGTTTAAGTGCTAGTTGTTGTTTAAATATTTTCCAGTTTTGTGAGTCATATTTGGTGTTTTAGAGTCTCTTTCAAGATTAATGTAGGTACTGTTTTGATGCCTATGTGCTGTCAAAGTTTGTGGTGTCAGTTTTGATGTTTTAAAATGTCTCTTGAGGTCAAAGTTTGAGTTAGTTTGTTGCTTATGTGATGCTCAAATTTATGTCCAGTTTGTTTTGTTTTTCCTTTAAAGTCTATTTAGAGGTTAAAAGAGGTTATTCGCTGTCCAAATTTGTTTTAAGCATGATTCTTGCATCTGTAAGTATGCTTTTAGAACCAAACATGTGAGAAAATGTGGGTGGCCGCCAAGATTTGTTTTAAGCACATATTTTTACATTTTAAAGTGTGCTTTTAGAACCAAACATGTCAGAAAATGTGGTTGGCTGTCCAGATTTGTTTTAAACATGATTTTTACATCTTAATGTGTGCTTTTAGAACCAAAACGTGTATGAAACTGTGGGTGGCTATCCAGATTTGTTTTGAACATAATTTTTGCATCTTATGCTTTGAAAACCAAAACATCTATGGAAATGTGGGTAGCTTTTGAGTTTCTCTTTGAGCATGGATTTTGCATCTTAAAGCAAGCTTTTAGAGCTGAAATATGTACAAAACCGTGGGTAGTTGTTTTGTTTCTTTTTGAGCATATTTTTGCATCCTAAAGTGTGCTTTTAAAACCAAAATATGTATGAGAATCTGGGTAGCTATCTAGTTTCTCTTTGAGCTTGGATTTTGCATTTTAAAGCAAGCTTTTAGAGCCAAAACATATACAAAAACATGGGTAGTTGTATTGTTTCGTTTTGAGCATATTTTAACTTCCTAAAGTGTGATTTTAGAGCCAAAACATGTGGGTGGCCATCCAGATTCGTTTTAAGCATGATTTTCGCATCTTAAAACAAACTTTTAGAGTCAAAACATGTTTAAAGGTATGTGGTAGCTGTCCATTTCGTTTTTGTCATGTTTTCCATCTCAAAGTGTGAATCAAAGCATGTGCAAGAACATTCAAGTGCTGTCCAATCTTCCTAGTGAGTCATATTTTGATATCTTGGAGCTTCTTTTAAGGTAATAAGTGTTAGTGTGTTGTTTCTATGCCATTCAGTTCTGTGAGCCTTGTTTTGGTGTTGTAAGGTTTCTTTTAGGGTAAATTGAAGTGTTGTTTTTGTGTTCATATGCTGTCCAAATTTTCTGAAATCATGTTTGTGCCATTTTGGAGTTTTCTTTTTTAGCACTTAAGTATGTAAAAGTGTTCATATGCTGTCCAAATTTTCAAAAGCTATGTTTGTGCCATTTTGGAGCTTTAGTTTTCAGTGTTTAAGGGTTAAAAAGTGTTCATATGCTGTCTAAGCTTTAATGAGTCATGTTCTTACTAGTTTGAGACATTTTAAGACATTTTAAGTGCTGTTATGTATTTCAATAACTGTCTAATTTTCACGAATCTTGTTCTTAGCATTTTGGTGTTTCTCTTGAGGTGTTTTGGATGTTGCTTTTGTGGTTCAAATGCTGCCCCAGCTTCATGAATCATGTTTGATATTCTTATGAGGCTTGTTTTAGTATTTTGATCTCTTTTCTTTTAGTAATATCAGTATTGTATGTCTGTGTGCGGTCTAATCTTTTCAAATATGTTTTTATGTCTTAGACTCTTAAAGAGTCTCTTGTTTTGAAAATCCAACAAATGTAAAAATAGAAAATGAAAAGGGTTAGAATATAAAATTAATGTGAATTCATAGACTAAGCTTTTGTTTTGTTTGTGAAATCATGTTAATTATTGATTTCTTTCTCTTTTCAGAAAAAAAGATTTAGAATATTCTTTGACTTAGTTTTTGTTTGACAAACTACGTGAACTTTGATTCCAATAGTTGGGTACTAAAAATACTTAAGACAATTCTGATTTCTTGTATAATGAATGAGGGATACATACATATATATATATATATATACACTCAGCTTATACCTACACATTAAATGTTCCTAACCCTTAACTTCCAACTACCTCCTAATTAGTGCAATGTACATATAAATCATATAGTTAACGCTATAGTTAACGCTCCCCCTCAAGCTGGAACATATAAATCATATGCACGAAGCTTGTTACATATGCATTTTATTCGAGGACCTCTAAGAGACCTAATAAAGATATCTCCCGGTTGATCATTTAAATTGACAAATCGAGTGGCAAGACACCCAGACTGAATTTTTTCTTTGATAAAGTGGCAATCAATTTCAATGGGTTTGGTCCTCTCATGAAAGACTATATTTGAAGCTATGTACATTGTTGCTTGATTATCACATAGCAACTCCATTTTGTCTATGTCGCCGATCTATATCTCCTGAATGAGTTGTTTTAGCCATAAAAGTTCGCAAGTTGCTAATGCCATAGCACGGTATTCAGCTTCTGCACTAGATCTTGCTACTACATCTTGTTTCTTGCTTCCCAAGAGACCTAGGTTTCCGCCAAAGAAGACACAATACCCTGATGTGGATCGCCTATCATTTGGTGATCCAGCCCAATCAACATCTATAAAACCAACTATTAGGGAGTTACCTTTATCTTCATACAACAATCCCTTTCATGTGAAGCTTGCACTATCTTAGTTTTGCGATGATAATAAACTAATAATGTAATTGTGTGATTTAATTGAGGATTGGTGTATTAGATATTTGTGAAAGAAAAAATAAAATGAGATTGGCATTTTATACTTTTTCCAAGTTCCAACATCAAGGACAAGTATTTATGCTGTGCGAGGCCTACATAGGGTAGAAATTTTGCATATGTTCCTTTCATTTATTCAAAATCATACTTGTTTGGAGTCCATATATATTTCATTAAATTTGAACTTAACAAAAAAAAAAGAAAAAAAAAAGGATAAAGCAAAAAATTTACTATAGAGCTCATTTTTTTCCCTATCACATATGTATGTTTTGTTTGATAGATGTGGTCATTTAGAGGATCAAACAAATTTAACTGAGGAAGTTTCATGGTTAGATTATGGTCATCGAGGCATGCAGGTAATTAACTGTTAAGGTCTCTTTCTTGTGTTCTGTAATTACATCTCTATATTTTACTAGGTTTATTTGACTTTTGATTCACCCTTCAATTTATCTCCATTTCACTTGTCTGATTATTCTGTATGTGTGTGAGCTCATTTTTAACTTGTTTGGTATCTATCTTTAGGTGCTGATCCTTATAAGCAGGAGGATTTCTTGCAGTTCTGCTTATAATTAACTTTGATATGGCAATTATATTATAACTTTGTTTATTGAATATTGTCATCATAAGATTTGCATACAATTTTAAGTCCATGTATGATCTTTATTACCGTTTATTGGATTCTTGTTCTATGGTTCTTTGGTTTGTTTATAAATGAATTTCTTAGGTTTTGATACAACTTTGTTGGCATTCAGTTATTCTTCTATTCTACAGTCAGTTTATTTGCTAAGTTTGTGCTTACTAATTTTTTAGTTGGATCTGGAGTTGGAGTTTGATCGCGAAGTATACCCTTTGGGACTTCTTCCAAATGCTGGCGTGGTTGTTGGTGTTAGAGATGTGAAGTGTCATTTTCTGCAAGCACAGACTTTTCATGTTTTGAACCATCTCCTCCAGCACAAACAATAGTACACTTACGGATCTTCTTCAGGTATTAGATTTATTAAGTGTAAACTATCATTAGGGTCTTCGAAAGGTGCAAGTTCCTTCAATTTATTCTTTAAAAGATAGTTTCATCATTGGATACCGAAAGTAAGGTCCATCATTATGGTCCTATATTGGACTAACCTATAACAAAGTCAGCATGCTCATATTCATGGTAATCAAGATCGCGATCTTGTATCGCACTTTCGATCTAGATCGTGCTTAGGATCGAAAAATTCCAAGATCGAGATAGGATCGCGATCTTGATCGTAAGATCGTAAGAAAGGATCGTAATATCGTTAACAAAGAATTGTAAGATCGTATAAGTTAATTTAAAAAAAAACAGAGGCCCAAAACGCAACTTTAGTCCTAGATATTTATGACTATGAATTTTGATATTTTGTTTGTTAAATTGATGTATAGATATTGTCACTTTGGTGACTTATGAACTAATTTATGAAAATATTATGAAATTGTGATCATTTTATATATTTATTTAAAATATATATTATTAAATATATAGATTAATTATTTTTTAAATTGATAGGATCTTACGATCCTCGATCCGATCTTACGATTCGATCTATCTTATGCCTCTCTCGATCCTACTTAAAATCTCGATTTTGATTCCCTTGCACATATTGATTGGCTTCAAAAAAATTTTGAAGTCAAATGGCGGTGATTATTTTCCAAGGATCAAACAGCATCTTTCATGACCTAAAGTTTGATAGGGGTACAACTGCTTAAACTCATGATTCATGTTTTTCTATGGGATTGTTGTTCTCTCGTGCCTTTCTCATTTATTGTTGAATGGAGATCTTAACAGGGTGGCATCAACTGCTAAGTAATTTCATTTTGGAAAGAACACATTCTGCAGAAATTTATTGACAAAAATAAATAGTAATAGAGGTTTTTTGCAATATTTATAATATTAGGAAAGCTAAGTGATAGTTTTAAAATTAGAGGGGCATAAAGTGTAATTTAGCATGACCTTAAGGTTGATAGTGTAATTTAGGGGGACCCTTGTGATTATTAATTTTAAAATTTTTATTATTGTGTAGAGTTAATGTAAACACTGCTACATACATTTTGTTTAAAAATAAAATTAGAGACAGAAACAATACTAGAATGGGCGCAGGAGTCTAACTTTCCTGCCTATTCACAGATCCAAGAAAAGCATTTCAGGATGTACAAGAAGATTTTTCGGATTAGTCACTTATGTTTCGACCCCAACCTCAAGAATCATCTCAAAGGTTGCAAAACTTTCTTTCCCATTTCTCTCATTCACAGTCTTTCAAAGACCCTAGCTCCAGATTCAAAGCTAGAGTTCATCTTGAACGAGGTTGAGGAGCTTCAATCTTCAAAACCCACAAATGGATTTTCTCTATCTGCATCAGAATCCGAAGACTTCTCTGATCGGGAAGTTCCCAGTAAAGGAGAATTATCTACTGTTCAGATTTCACATCCTTGGCCTGAGTGGGTGGACTACATGGAGTACTTGATGAAGAGAGGATATTTTGATGCAGAGGGAAACCCATTTCGAAGTGGTGAATTGGGTTCCAAGGAATCCAACCTTATTCGGACTGCATGCCTGAATTTTGGTCGCGATCGATTTGATCTTTTAAAGTAAGGATAGCTTTCTATCGATACTCAAATGATGGAGTCATATGGTATCCGACATTTAATATGGACAAAACAATACTTCAAATTGCATTTGGACAGTAATATATATATATATTGCAGTGTTAGTATGTATCGTGTTCCATGTTAGTATCATTGCTTCTTAGATGGCTTCTTTTGGCAGCAAAAACAAAAAAATCCGATTAACTATGGAGCTTATAATCTGGAATGATTTAAGTTTAAATTTCTTCGTTTTATAGATTTGGAAAATATTTACTTCTCTGATTGATCATGCTAGTTCTTGTATATGCATTTTAGAGTGTGCACTTCTCTGATTGATCATGCTAGTTCTTGTATATGCATTTTAGAGTGTGCAAGCAAGGTGCTTGATTTTATGTTTTTGTGACAGATAACATAAAAGATGTTGCGTTGACTGCTGGATGATATTGTAATCATTAGTTTAAGCATATGACTTTAAGTTCAGGATTCTCTCCTACCGGGCAGGAAAGAGAAGTTATGTATAGGATGCTGCGGTCACAAAATAATCCAGATCAGATACAAATTATATGCACATGAATCTAGTGGTGTTTCAGACCTCTAATTCACATCTTATATGACGCTGTTGATAGGTTTCTAAACTGCAGAAAAAAAACAATGGAACAATGACAAATGATGTCTGTATAAAATTCTTAGCGATGTCAAATGTATTCAAAGAGACATTTCTTCCTTCTTCGATTAAAGGAATTAACTCCAGATTCCAATCAACTTAGGGACTCACACTATTATATAAAGAGTACATATAAAACAACTTGCTAACAGAACCTTCTCCTTCCTTCTCATGTTGATGTGCATAACTATGGGAAATTTTGTGAAACATTGTGGATATCAAGTTAAGAAAGTGTATTAGAAAATGATCTTAGGTTGTCTTGCTGTATCTGAAAACCTTGTGTGCTGTTGTTTGAAAATAGAAGATTGTTTTGTTATGAGCCTTATGAGCTGTCTTAGAGGATGACATGATATTTTAGATGGACACAAGGAATTAAGATTCAGTATTAAACAGTACAATGTTTGGTACAGATCTCTGGACTATAGTTATATTCTTTCTAGCTAGAATTAATTCGATTTCTTTTTCTCCTTCTAAATGAATGATATTTAACAAGAAACTTTTTAGCTAACAAATTTAGAGAAGTTTTGTCTTTTCATTTGATCAATTATTATGTCTCATGAAACCCATTGTCCTTGAAGTTACATTATTTAGAGCAAATTTCTGTCATTGGGAATGATAATGTATACACAAGGATCATCTAATCCCTAGTTTTCCATGCATAAGGCATCATTTTCATTTTCAATAGATATTTCTTGTTGCCTATGCTTTCAGGTTCTCGTCTCGAAAAGATATACAAGTTATCGTAGGACTTGGATGCCCAAGCATAGATAGGAAAGTTGTCAATGCTGGGAAGCGTCTCAGAGCACATGTGGGAATTGATGAGGGAAATGTATGTGCTGAGCAAGGTTCTATTAATGTTTACCTTTACTTTGTCTTTATTCCATAGATTCTTCTTCTTTTCTTTCTTTTCTCTTTTCTGTATTTAACTATGGACACTTCGATAAGTAAACAAGAACTGCATGATCTGGTGCTTTAACTAGGTGTGTAGCACCTGCAATTTGAGGGGAGAGTGCGAAAGAGCATTCGTGAAGGCACGCGAAGATGAAGGCGGAAGGACAGTGGATTTAATGCGCATAATCTTGACTTACGGGCTTGATCCCGTTATTGGTTCGGTTGAGAACAAACCATGTCTAAATAAAATAATAAAAGAATCAGTTAGAAGACTGCTGAAACAATTGGTTGAGCGCAGCATTAATGATGATGGTTTAAATGTCCCAAATTCCAGTAGTAGAGTCAGTCTCAATCCAAAAGACAAGGGCAATATAGAAGTTCCAATGAAGCAAGGCGATTGGATTTGCCCCAAGTAATTTGATCACCATCTTATAATTATTTCTTATCTTGCATCATTTTCTCCTACACTTGTTCACATATGTTTTTTAACTTTCATTTTCTAGATGCAATTTCATCAACTTTGCCCGAAATATCAAGTGCTTGCGCTGTGACGGCTTATTTGAGGAAAGAATAAGGCAATTTCAGAATGATCAGGATCATCTACCTTTGAAGAAGGGAGACTGGATATGCGATAAGTAATGGCATCCTCATATTGCTCAGATTTATATGAACACTATCCCTATTTCTAACTAAGACCACTAATTAGTTTAATTCTGCAGATGTAACTTCCTCAATTTTGCCAAGAATACAAGATGTTTGCAATGCAAAGAGAAACCTCCCAAGCGAAAGCTTAATCCGGGGGAGTGGGAATGTGACTCGTGAGTTCATGCTACACTTTGATTCTTGTTTTGATCATCTTGTTTGATATGACAGCAGTATGATTTATGATAATTTTTGTGGGAAAAAGTCATTGTATGTCCTTAAATTTTAGACTAATTTTCAGTTTCGTCCGTAAATTTTATTTGCAGTTAATTTTGTCTCAAAAGTTTCGAATTGCAATCGATTTCATCTCAAGAGTTTTGAATTTCGTCCTAACACCTAACATCATCCAAATTACTAACGGCAATTGATGGTATGACATCACATATGTAATATTAGTTCTATCACATCACTCAAAATAATATCATTTCTTCATATTATTGTCGATTCATCACTTAAAATGACGTCGATTCTTCACATTAAGAAGAATATAAAGAAATGACGTCGTTTTGAGTTATGAATTAACATTAATATTACATGTTTTGTATCATGTCATAATTTTCCGTTAATAATTTGGACGATGTTAGGGTGAAATTCGAAACTTTTGAGATAAAATTGATCGCAAAAAATGTTTAGGGATGAAATTAAAAATTGATGTAAAAATGTTTACTGAAGCAATTGGAATCTTGCTTGTGCAGGTGCAACTACATCAATTTTAGGAGAAACATGGTCTGCCTAAAATGTGATCACAGACGGCCAAAGGCAGCAAGTGTTTCAGACTCTTCTGTTCAACAACAAATTGACGATAAAGACCACGACAAGAATGGCAAATCGAATTTTCTGAGAAATCAAGGTAATAATATCAATGACCAAATATCTTTCATAACAGAAAGAAAGAACAGGAAACAAGGTTCTAGTATGTGGAGATTTGTGGAAGATAGGAATGAAAATCATCAATGCTCATATTCTTGGAGTGACACTTCTCAGTTCAATAATTTTCCAATTTCTGGAGGTAAGAGTGAATTGTCAAAGAGTTCGCAGAAAATCGAAGAATGGAAGAAAGATGGGCTGAGGAGGAACAAAAGCTTGGAGACGACCGAAAGTGAAGATGAGTTCTGGTCTGATGATAATCAGAGTATTAAAGAAACTTATTTTACTGATGAAGATATGGAAGAATGGTTTGGAGTGGGTAAGGGTGAAAGAAGGAAAAATTCTTAGGTACACTTGTGTTACATTTGTACATTAACCAATAGAATTCAACCAAATATTATTACTTTATATACCAATAGAAATATGAGTAAAGACAGAACACGTTGGCGTCGTTTGATCCATATAGTCGATCCCACTTAATGAGAAAAAGACTTTGATTGTTGTATATGTCATGTGGATCCTCTAATTTGTGCACTTAAGAACTTCTCTAGAAGAAATTTAGTTGTTATTCATGAGTCATGACTTGTTATAGGAGTTTAAGGAGAATGGATCCGGTGCTTGGTTTCTTATATACATTAGTATGTTAGACAAACTTTTTTTTCATAGTTTTCTTCACTTTTTTTATTTAAACTTGAAAAATTGTAAACGTTTTCTAAAAAATAAGAGTTATAGACAAAAAAACAAAAAAATTCACCTAAATAAGGACCTACCATGAATGGTTTAGGAATCACCTTTATTAGGGACTAAAAAGTTAGTCCCAAATCCATTCATAGTAAATCTCGATTTATGTAGAATTTTTAATTTTTTTTTGTATCTATACCTTTCATACTTTAGATAATCTTTAGAAAAAGTTTATAATTTTTCAAATTTAAATAAAAAAAATGAAAAAAACTATGAGAAAAAATTGACTTAACATACTAATACATAGAAGAGCCAATCACTCAATCCATTCTCGAGTTTTAAGTTGGTGGCCATATGCGTTGTAAATTTTGAATGTGGAAATAAGTCCTTAAAAGGATTTTACTATATTATAATTTAGTCTCTAAATAGCAGATAGAATAGAGAGAAACACTTGTTAACTTTTGTTGGTTTGTTACAAAAGTCTAACCATGCACTCTAATTTTCCAAGTGCTCAAAGAAGTTTGAAAGTTGAAACCTTGCGTGTAAATGTAATCTTCTAAACACATATTTGGGTTTGTACACCCTAGAAATTTTATCAATGAAAACAAGTGTTTAGGCTCTAAAAACTTCCAACTAGCTAAAGACTAATTTATAAGGCATAAATGAATCATTTTGAACTATAAGTATAAAAGTAAATTTCTAATGAAGAAACGGAAATTAAATTGTTGAAAGTTATTAGGAAAAACAATAAAGTCTTCAATTTCTTAAAAATTCCTTAAAGTAAAAGCAATGAAGAATACTTAGGCTATGTTTGGTTGGACCAGGAATTGTTTTCTTTATGGAATTACATGAAAAACGAGACTTTTTAGCGTTTGGTTCGTTTCATGGAATTGAGAATTGTGTTTCCTGAAATTAAACTATTCCAAGGTCCAATTCCACGGAAAGGTGTAGTTAATTGATCTTTGGTTGGAAGGCGTATGTTGAAATTTAAAAAAATAGGTGAGTTACACAGAGACTAGAGTTTGAGAAAAATACATTGTTTTGCCCAGTTCTTTTCCTTGAAAACAAAATTTTTCAAGAAAATTTAGCAAAGTAGAGGGATTTCAGCAATAAAAAGACATTAAAAAAAAGAAATTATCATGCAACAAAAGCTTGAACAAGCAATTAAACGCATAATTAAAACATTTCACTCCTCTCCCACACTTGAACGAAGCATTGTCCTCAAGTGAAAAGCACCCACTCAAGATGGCCTAACAATTGAAGCCACTGTTTCATTGATATTCCAACCAATTTGAGTGCATCACTTTTCAATCAAAATAAAACACGTAAACCATTGTTTACAAAAGAACTATCTCACGAGAGAGAGATAAATCATATAAATCATACACGTATCTTTTTTATCAGACAAACTTATAACAAATACATTTAACACAACAACATTAATTCAACACAAGCAGCCAAATTTTCCTCAATCCTCATATATATATATATGTATATAAAATTATTATTTTTATTGGTAGAATTTGGGTGTATTTGAAATCAAATCCTGAAGTAATCTGTTTGAGAAGTGTTGTGTATCTCTTTGGAGAAGAACTTGGCCATGTAATCCTTGAATGTGACACGTCGATAAAGGGGTGGTTCCTCTGCTGACGTCAGCTGTTCCAGAGGTCCATACACGTTCTCTTCTGCTCCTGGATTGAAGAATGAGGCTATGGAAATTCTTGGCTCACGAGAACCACTTGCCAATACTCTATGGTCCACGCTCTTGTATGTCTCATTCGAAACTATCTGTTAAATCAATGAACCAAAACTTTTTAAGATAACTGACTCACTCCAAAAGAGTTCTTACGGGGAGAGGATTACTTTAGACTATATATATACAGCTTATCAGCCCTTTAATTAAGCAATGTGGGACTTCAACACGCCCGACATAGGAGCGTGAAGCCAACGGGTTATCTTCAGGGCAGTCCACAATAAGACTCATCAATCCACACATGCCCAGACCCGCTATGATACTATCTTAAGAGGCATAACTCACCCCAAAAGCTCAAGGGGAGATGATTATCTTAGTCTATATATACAACTTATCAGTCCTCTAATTAAGAGCCAATTTGGATAAGCTTGTGAAACAAGGGCTTTATTTATCAAACTTTTTAAAAAAGATCTTTTAGCTAAAGGACTTCTATCTTATGTTTGGATATTATAATATAAAAGGACTTCTATTTAAAATGAATAGTTTTTACAAGTGCTTTAAGTTGGAGCTACATTCTTCAACTTCTTAAAAAAGGCATTTTTTAATTTCTACTTTTTCTAAAAAAATTACTTAAATAAGATTTTATATTTATTAAAGGTCTTTTTTTAATTAAAAAAAATACTTTTTAGATAAAAAAAAAAAGTCCATCCAAACGAACTCTAAACAATATAGAACTTCAACAACTTCAACCTAAATTAATAAGGTTAAATGAGAAAAGATTGCTAAACAAACAGATAATCTTTGGTATACTTATCTATTTAGTTAGGTGCAAATAGATAAATTGCCTTTTACTTACAATTAAGATATTCGTGTCATCATCATTTGACATTAATATTCTTTGGTCTAATTAAGTAGATGAAGTCAATTATATATATTTGCATTAGTCTGTAATCTGTATGCTTAGATTTCGTATGAAGTGCAATTTTACAATTAATATCTATATTAAATTTATTTAACTTTCAATGACAAAATTTAGCTTTATCTTTGAATAATCAAATTTTTTTAAAAAAAAAATCAACATCAATAATTTATTCTGAGTATTTTAAATGAGATTCAATTATTTTACTATTTTGATAGCAAATAATATTTTAATTAGTTGTACACATCGACAGTTTTAGTTCTTTAATGTTTATTATAAGATTTTTCAATAAAATAATATACTTACATGTTTTGTATCTATCTTATCTAATTGCAAATACCTTCAACAAAAATTTAATATTTGTTTAGTATTAATTTGGCATATATATAAAATATATATAAACTTCTTACTACAAGTACATCAAATCTTATATCAATCCGTCTAGTACACGGATTAATTTTTTAATTTTAGAAATGTGATTTTTAAGATTAAAATTTTCGAGAATATTATATTAATTATTTGGTTCAATTTTTATATTTTTTAAATTATTTTATAAGATTCTTAGGATCAATGTTAGATTATTTTATAAGAGTTGGGTTGAATGGATAAAATTTAGAATAATAGTTTTTTTTTAAATATGATTTAGTTTTTTATGTCAAATAATTTGACTCAAATTTAACTGCATGCCTTCTTTTTCCTTTTTTTTTATTAAACTCTTAATAAACAGCGAGTCTATATATAATTTATGAATAAAAGTTCAATGTTATCGTACCACTAAACTTCAGTACATCCTTTAAATGATGTGGTGTCATTTGTTAATATTAATAAAAACTCACATTAATTAGGGCCCACCTTGAATGGTTTAGGGACTAACTGATTGGAGGGATGTACTGAAGTTCAGTACTACCGTACCACTAAACATTTACTCATAATTTATCTAGAAGTTGGGTTGATAAAATCATTACTCTATATATATATATATATTACATACCTGAAGGAAATCTCCAATGTTGATGACTAAGGCTCCACGAACCGGCTTGACATCCACCCAACCTTCCTTCAACTGCACTTGGAGCCCTCCCATGTGGTCTTGCAGCAGCACCGTCAGCACCCCCGGGTCCGTGTGGGATCGGAACCCCACGGCCAGGTCCGGCTGAGGGCAATATGGGTAATAGTGACCCACCAGAGTCACTGCCTGCGAGAATGTTAGCTCATTCAAGCTTCCTCTGCTTAACCCTAGACCTTCACTCAGCAATTCTAGTACCAGCTCCGCCACCGGCACGGTTCGCCGGTTATACTCCACCAAATCATCCCTGCCGACTTCTGGAATGTCCTCCAACTTGAGGGGTTTAGGTCCCATTTGTATCATCAACGAGTCCCTCCAGTATCCAGCTTTGGAGTGGTATAAGTCCACGTTAGACTTGAAGGTCACTCCCTCTATCTCTCTCCGAAACATCGGTGCCTTCACCTGTTAGGATAGTTAGTGATTAATGGGTCATTTATATTAAAATAAATAAAGGGATCTTGGATAGAAAAATTTAAGACGATGATGTGATCTAATTAAGTTTTATTAATTATTGAGCAAATTATGATTAATTAATTAATTAATTTGAATGAGCAAAACGTTCATGTTGAATGAGCAAAATGATTTTCTGGGATTCACGTTTGTTTGGATTTTATCTATAAATCAGCATCTTCCATCAAACAAAAATAGAACAAAAAATTTGTAATTCATCTTCTCTTTCTTCTGAATCCCAGAAAATCGTGTTCTAAGATATTATAGATCTGCTGACTATAATATCTGATTTTGTAAATTCCTAGAGGAAATCAGTCATAACAAACCTAGCAGCAATAAAATAGTAGTGACTTAATTTTCTTAAGGATAATAATTACACTATCAAAGCCATCATCAAATCAATATTTCTAACATCACCTCGGCCGGTAGCTCGTGGACTGCCTTCACCGCCGCGATGGCACGGTCAAATACCTCGAGTGGTATACCGTGGTTAATCACTTGGAAGAAGCCCACAGAGGAGGCGGCACGCTTGATTTGGTCCACCACTACGAGACGGGTGGTCGGGGAGTTTATACCAAAGAGGTCGATGGTAGGAATTTCGACACCAATATTGCTAGGAGATGATTTTAAGGTGGATATGACTTCAGGCGGGTTAATGAAGAAGCTAGGGATGGTGGTCACGCCAGAGTCAACAAGGCCCTTAACTCCAGCTCTGGTCTCTTCAAATTGCTTTCGCTCGTTAAGGCTTTCGTTGTTGTTGTTGTTGTTGTTAGTGGAATCATTGCTGGCTGTGGGGGGAGCCATAACGGTGGAAATAGAAGAGAAAGAGATGATGATAGGACTAAAGTATAGATATGATTTAGGGTTAGATACAAGAGATCATTGTGTTTGTAGGAGTAACCTTTAGGCCATTTATAATGGGTGGTGTAGCATTTGGAGTATTGACTTGTCATTCTCACAATAGTTAATGATAATTGAGTGGTATAGTATTATCAACTACCTATAATTTTCTATAAACTTCAAAAATAATGTAATAATTATTAAAAATAAAATAATAGATGAAACTTTTTCATCTCTTGTGTAAACAAGGATGTCAAAGCTAGCTAGTCCATAATGTCGGCCTTGACCAACCCTTAAAATGTTAAAGCTTAAAGGGGTTAATAAGGACAACTTTATTTTTAATTTAAGGATTAATTTAAAAATGTTTTTTCAATGGAATATTTTATAGCTTATGTTGATAATTAATATTTATTGAGATTTAATTTTGTTCGACTTTTTATTCTCAATTTATTCTTAGTCTTTTATATTTTCTCATTTTCTAATAAAATATTTTGGTATATATGAATGTATATTTTTAATAAGCTTTTATTGTCAAATTTGTTGCTTTTGCAAATGATAAATAGCTAAATATTATAGATGGATAGTAGTAAGTAGTAGCTTTAATTTAACATTTGCTAATTTCAACAAAAAAAAAAACTTTAACATTTGTGTAAAACTTACTTATTCCATATATATTTAATTTTAAACAAGAAATTGAAAAACGATGATGATAAAGTTTTAGACCAGCTTTAAGTTTGTTTTGAATTGTATTTTTTATTTTTTGTAATGTAAGTGTCCTCAATTAATGTTACATTAATATTAAAATAAAAAAAGTTTATTATTTGAATTTTCAATATATATATATATATATATATTATCGATTCAATTGACTTTTCAATGACCTAACTATTAGACTAGTTTAGCAACCACATATATTAAGCTCTTCAGTATATCAACGACTAGATCAAAAGACTAATAAAAAATAATAATTTACCATATTATTCCTTTTTAAAATTTTTTAAATGACATTTTATATGATGACACTTATATGGTAATGATGTGTACTTTATCTTGTCATGTAAATAGTCGGGAAATGTATCATAATGGACCTTTCCCTTAATAAAATACCAAAGATGGATCCAGGCCCACAAGTTTTCATCATATGAACCTTTTTTACTTTTTTTTTTTTAAGTAGACTTGCAGGTGGTGACCGAACACCTGCAAACTTTTACCAGAAAAGACTAACGCATCGGAACAGAAAAAACAAAAAATTCAAAAAAAAAAATTAAGGGAGGTGGCCGAAACCCCCACATATATATATATATATATATATATGTATTGAATTAAAAAAAATTAAATATTAATTATTTCAAAATTTTAAAATATAAAATAAAATAATTATTATATTTAAAATAATAAATGAAATCCTGGAAAATTATCACTATTCTTATTTTCTCTCACCTATGATCTCCTCACATCATATTTTTATTTTCTTTTTTAATTAAATATTTTAAGAGACCATTGACGGAAAGACCCCACAGCCATATTAATATAGATATATAATACACACGCCCCCCTCCCCCACCCCCACACATATAATATATATATATATTATATAATAATAATATATATTATTTAATTTATAAAAACATATAATTTAATATTTAAAAAATTATTTTTTATCAATAATAATTTATAATATTTACAATGAGTGGATTAGGAATTAACTTTTTAGTCCCTAATAAAGGTGGTCTCTAAACCATTCACGGTAGGTCCTTATTTGTGTGAAATTTGTTATTTTTTTGTGTCTATAATATCTAGTGTTTGGCTCTTCTATATGTATTACTATGCTAGGCCGCCTTTTTTCATAGTTTTTTCACTTTTTATATTTTTTTTATTTGGCCTGATTCTTCACTTTTTTTATTTAAACAAAATAAAAGAGCCAAGCATACTAATACATATAGAAGAGCCAAACACTAGATATTATAGACACAAGAAAATAACAAATTTCATACAAATAAGGACCTACCGTGAATGATTTAGAGACTACCTTTATTAGGGACTAAAAAGTTAGTTCCTAATCCACTCATTGTAAATATTATAAATTATTATTGATAAAAAATAATTTTTTTAAATATTAAATTATATGTTTTTATAAATTAAATAATATATATTATTATTATATTATATTTATATGGCCGTGGACCCTTCCCGTCAACGGTCTCCAAAATAGCTATTTAATTAATTAAAAAAATAAAAAGATAATGTGAAAAGATCATAGAGAAATCCAAGCTTCACAATTAAGCTTGGACTTAAAGATTGTGGATCCAAATGAGCTTCATACATTTCAAATGTTGTACATATGCTTGGAATTCAAGGCCAATTTAGTACATTATCACTTTTAGATTATTTAGGACCATTTAGTATATAAATTTTGAATAGTTGATGGATCAATTAGTATGACTTTTTATTAATTCAGGAGTGATTTAGTAAGACTTTTGAATTATTTAGGACAATTTTAATTTCAATGATTTTTTTTTTAATGTTAAAGTTGATCTGACATGTGTGAGGTAGGCACTTAATGGTGCTACATTAGTAGTTAACGGGGACGTTAGTTGATTATCTAACGGATAATAGTCATGAGACTAAATAGTTGATAAAGTTGTAAATTCGGAGACTATAATATTTTTTAAAATTCAAAGACTAAATAATAATTTGACCATAATTTAAAAACTAAAAAATATTTTGTGTCTTTATTATTTCATGGATCATGTAGTAAACTTGTGAGAGAAGTTTCGTCTAATTGTCTTTTTCTTGAAAAAAAATTTTGAGACTCAAAAAATGAGGACGTGGCAATTGTTGATTTTGAAAAAACATATTAGGGCTAAAATAATTTAATTGGAATTAAAAGATACATGAATGGTTATTTTTAATTTAATTTGTAGTGTTCAACCAAATTGTTTGATGATTTTAATTATTTTTTTGGTTCATTTTTATCGGTTTTGCACAAAATTTAACAAAGAAAACAACACAAGGTAGCTCATTGATAATGAAAAAATCACATGAAGGTTAAAGGCAAGATGAAATGTCTTAATTTAATTATTGAAAAATTAATTCATAATTTATTTTATTATTTAATTAATAAGATCGATATATAAAAAGTTAATTAACAGTAACATTAACTAAAATTGACATAATTGTTAAATAATTAATTAAATTTTATTTAATAATACAAAATTCTGTATAATTTATAATTTATATATATATGGCTTTGGAATTTTTGGTGTCACACAACCAAAATGTGACACCAAAAAAATAACTTCCCTCTCAACTTCTCAATAAATAACCAATTTTTCACAAAATAGTTATATTTTATAATTAAAAAATATAAAAAAATAATATGATTGGAGGATGTGGGAGAGAGAAAACAAGTATGATAGATGGTTACTAAAAAATGGAGAAGTGCATAACTTCTCACTTTTAAATTTTTTTATTTTAAATTATGATAGAAATTTTATTTAAAAATTTTAAAATATTTAATTTTTAATGATTTTAAAATATAATAACTATTTTATATTTTTAAAAAATTTAAGAATAAATTACATGTATGCACGTAGGTGCATGCGAAGCCTCTAGTATATCTATATCTATATCTATATATCTATATATATATATATATGGCTTTCGAGTTTTTGGTGTCACACAATCAAAGTGTGACACCAAAAAAATAACTTCCCTTTCAACTTCCCAATAAATAACCAACTTTTCACAAAATAGCTATATTTTATAATTAAAAAATACAAAAAAATAATATGATTGGAGGATGTGGGAGAGAGAAAACAAGTATGATAGGTGGTTACTAATAAAATGGAGAAGTGCATAACTTCTCATTTTTTTAAATTTTTTATTTTAAATTATGATAAAAATTCTATTTAAAAATTTAAAAATATTTAATTTTTAATAATTTTAAAATATAATAACTATTTTATATTATATTTTTAAAAAATTTAAAAATAAATTACATGTATGCACGTAAGTGCATGCGAAGCCTCTAGTATATATATATAGCTTTGGATTTTTGGTGTCACGCAACCAAAGTGTGACACCAAAAAAATAACTTCTCCCTCAACTTCCCAATAAATAACCAACTTCTCACAAAATAACTATATTTTATAATTAAAAAATACAAAAAAATAATATGATTGGAGGATGTGGGAGAGAGAAAACAAGTATGATAGGTGGTTACTAAAAAAATGGAGAAATGCATAACTTCTCATTTTTTAATTTTTTTATTTTAAATTATTATAAAAATTCTATTTAAAAATTTTAAAATATTTAATTTTTAATGATTTTAAAATATAATAACAATTTTATATTATATTTTTTTAAAACTTAAGAACAAATTGTGTATGCACGTAGGTGCATGCGAAACCTCTAGTATATATATATGGCTTTGGAGTTTTTGGTGTCACACAAACAAAGTATGACACCAAAAAAATAACTTCCCTCTCAACTTCCCAATAAATCTATATCTGTATTTATAGCTATATTTTATAATTAAAAAATACAAAAAAAAGATTGGAAGATGTGGGAGAGAGAAAACAAGTATGATAAGTGGTTACTAAAAAAATGGAGATGTGCATAACTTCTCTTTTTCTTTATTTTTTATTTTAAATTATGATAAAAATTCTATTTAAAAATTTTAAAATGATCAAATATTTAATTTTTAATGATTTTAAAATATAATAACTATTTTATATTTTTAAAAATTTTAAGAATAAATTACATGTATGTACGTAAGTGCATGCGAAGCCTCTAATATAATATATATTCTAGTCTAAAGAAATCAACACTAGAGTTGCATGTAGCTTACACTAGAACATTTAAAACCTGCAGTAAATTTTCAAAATTTGCTTTTATTTTTAAAAATTAAAAATTGTTTGAATTATTGTTTTCGTTGGAATAAGCAAAACACATACACAATTAAAATATTTTTTGAACTCCATTTTCAAAAAAAAAAAATACAAAAAACAAGTTTGTTTTACCAGTAGCACATGTAATAATATGCCAAAATAATTGAAAAACTAATTTCGATATGAAAGTATTATTGTGACCAAATAATTTTAACAAAGCCTATTATAACAAAATTTACTGTAATCTTTCAAACAATAAGATCTAATAGCAAAAAAAATAAATTATATTAAGTCATATTTACAGATTTTAGGTTCTTTTATAAAATTTTAGGTTGATCTTATATAGATGCAGACAAATTAAAAGTAGTGATCACAATATGAAGACTTGACTAATAATATATATTTTATATTGGTCAAATGCCCATTTTGGTCCTCTATGTTTCACACAAGTTTTAAATTGGTCCTTTATCTTTCAAAAGTTTTATATTGGTCCTTTATGTTTCCCAAAAGTTTTATATTTGTCCTTCAGGTTCCATTGAAGTTCTATATTGATCCTTTATGTTTCATTGAAGTTCTATATTTGTCCTTTATGTTTCATTGAAGTTTTATATTAGTCCTTTATGTTTCATTAAAGTTTCATATTGGTCCTCTCAGCATGATTTTATTTTTGGTTTAAACGACGTCGTTTGAGTGTTTTTAGTGTATCTAAGGCCATGCCAGCTATGTGATACACGTAGAAGAGATTATGTGTCCACCTCGACACGTCACATCAACAGTTAACTTAAGAAATTGACGAAAGTGGACGGAAGGACCAATTTGAAACTTCTTGTAAACATAAAGGACCAATTTAAACTTTTTGAAACATAAAGGACCAATATGAAACTTCATGCAAACATAAGGGACCAATTTGGAGTTTTGACCTATTTATATTTAACTTTTTTTTTTTGGCCAACTATTTATATTTTTATATTTTTTTTGGCCAAATATTTTATATTTATATTTATAAATATAAATATAAATATAAATATAAAATATTTATATTTAACTTGATTCAGAGAAATATCCAATATTTTAAAATGGTCAAAAACTCATTTTGGTCCTTACGTTGTCACCAAGTTTTATATTGGTCTTTTATGTTTTAAAAGTTTTAAATTGGTCCTTTATGTTTCCCATAAGTTTTAAATTGGTCCTTTCGTCCAAGTCCATCAATTTTTTAAGTTAATTGCTGACGTGGCGTGCCGAGGTGAACACATAATCTCTACTACGTGTAATAAAACATTATGAAACTCTAATGAAACATAAAGAACTAATATAAAACTGTAATAAAACATTAAGGACCAATATAGAACTTCAATAAAACATAAAAAATCAATATAGAACTTGAATTAAACATAAAGGACCAATATAGAACTTCAATAAAACATAAAGGACAAATATAAAACTTTTGCGAAACATAAAGGTCATGTTCTTTTACGAGAAAGAACAATGAAAATGAAGATGGAATGGGTGGGGCCCACTGGGTCCCACCTATTTTTTATTTTTTCATTTCCATCAACTTAAAAAAAAAAAGAAAATACAAAATATCTATTATATCATTTGATTTGATACAATCATAATTTTCTTTTCTTTTTATTATTTTAATATAAGGGGTAAAGTGGTAATTTTAATAAATTCTCATTCCATTTCTATTCCCAAACTTTTACTAACAAATAAAGGAAACGCATTCCGTTTCCGCTTCTGTTTCCATTTTCATTTCTATTTCTGTGTAAAGAACGTGCCCAAAGGACCAATATAAAACTTCTAAAAAATAAAGGATTAATTTAAAATTTAAATAAAACATAAGGGACCAAAATGAGCAATTGACCTTTTAAAATTGAATGGATATATCAAGGTACTTCACAATTCAATGGTTTAAGTTCGGTTTCTCAGTTTTTATGAAAAAAAAATATTATGATAAACTTTTTAGCCGACACTAAAATTTATTTATGCTAAAATTATATTAGTTTGTAGTGCTATTTGACCACTTTACAAAATCTGTAATTCAGAAAATTCTGAATTTTAAGATATTCCCATGTCATATTAAGTACGGATCTGAATCCGGTAAAGTATAAATCTGATAAAATACATAAAATATATAATATGAGTCGTTAGATAAGACTGTTATAATACGGGTACGAATCTTAATTTTTATTTAATGATCTGAATTTATACTTTATGCACTTTGTATTTAGTGAATCCAAATCCGATTAAGCACACCACTAAAAGTTGAAAATTATATATATATACATATATATATATATATGTATATATGTATATATACATATATATATACATATATACATATATACATATATATAGTACTAGCTCGTCAGCTCGATTTAAACTTTTCATGAAACCATACAATGAACTTAAAAAAAAAAAAGTTTCTTTAGGTATGAAAACGGTCCCATTCTCATATATATTTCAACTCAACATACATCATTTTGTAGAAACTTGAAATACAGTTTTACCATTTTGTTTGTAGATAAATAAATCAGGAGTTGTATATTATGAAAGATTGTCAACTCAATCATTTTCTCTATATATTTATATTTTTAAATTCTTTTCCAAAGTTTAGAAAGTTAAAACCAGATAGATGACAAGGTTGCAACTTGAATTATTTTAAAGATTTTGTTAATAAATGTCGTTAAACGGATAAATTAAAAATTCAGCATATTATTGAATTTTAATGTATCATTTTAGTTATGTAGTGTTATTTGTTAATATTAATAAAAATTTATATTAATTAGGAGTTACCTTAAATAAATTAGGGACCAACTGATTGAAAGGGTGTATTGAAATTCAATATTATTGTACTACTGAACATCTACTCTGTTAGGACATTGGTTAAAGTTTCATTTGAATCAATGAAAAAATTTAAAAAATTATCGTTGTTGACTTTTCACTAATTTTAAGATAATAAATTCTCTGCAATAATTTAAAACGACCTTAATAAATACCCTATGATAACTTTTATTTTAAATAGAATATATATTTTTTGGCTTAAATAGGATATATTTTTACGGCGCTGAATCTACAGCAAATTAAATAATGCTTAGGACACTTTTTGGGTTATTTTATTTTTTATATTTAATTTAAGTGAAAATAAGTATATGATTAAAAATTCAGTGTTTGTAGTCTTGAAATCTAGATGTGACTCCGCAATCTACGATTACGTAAGTTGCCTTTGTGTGTTTAGACTAGACTTTTTAATATTGACCACATTATTATAAGTGGATTTTTTGTAATAATTATTTGTTGTTACTGAAAGACTTATGGCCAGTTTGGTATGTCTTACGGGCAGGAAAGGTGAAATGAATGACAGCAGTTGCACGTTTGGTATAGCAGCTACACAGGGAAGGTGAGGTTAAGGTTCCCTTTACAGAGGGAAGCTTCCTTCCCTCATGATGTGGAGGGAAGGTAAGGTGAGGTTTGGTTTAAAGACCAAAATGCCCTTAAAAAATTTGTGGCTTTTAAGAAAGTAAGGACAAAAAAGGTATTTCATATTTTTATCTTCTATTTCTCTATCTTCTTCCCACCCTACCAAACAATATTACTTTTACATTCCACTTCCATTTTCCTGCATACCAAATATACTTTTTATCACTTATTTCCACTTCCACTTCCACTTTCATTTCCATTCCCACTTCCCACTAAAACATTCACCGGATACCAAACGCCACCTTAGAGCTCGTTTGATTACAAGAATGTTTGAGAGAATGAGATAATAATAAGAATGGGAATGAGAAAGAGAATGTTGAAGGAAATGAGAATGTGATGTGTGTAAATGGAATAAAAGTAGATAAAATAATTATTTTATTTTTATATTAAAAGTGAAAATTAAATAAAACGGATAAAAAAATAAAAATAAAAATATAATTTCATAATATAATAACAAAAGATAAAACATTTTTAATAAAAGAAATATTAAAAGAAATGTTGAATTTACTCATCGGACTTATGGGAGTCTTAGAAAAGAGATAAAGGATAAAAAAAAGAGGAGAAATGTATGCACTTATTATGAGGATGCAGACCCTCTGTCCTGGTTTTGGGAGTGTCTACAGACTACAGTTCACGTAGTTCCATGTTTGAGCCATTTTCTTACTTGTGAATATTGGATTTGGACATTATTTTTCAATATTTTTTATTTTTAATAATCTGAATAATTAATATATATATATATATATATATATATAGTTGGATATTGAATTTGGATATAAAGCACTTTTAAATTATTGGTCAAAACCTCAAATTGGTCCTTTATGTTTGCACGAAGTTTTATATTGGTCCTTTATGTTTCAAAAAATTTAAATTGGTCTTTTATATTTGCAAGAAGTTCCAAATTGGTCTTTCTGTCCACTTTTGTTAATTTCTTAAGTTAAGTGCTGACGTGGCGTGCTGACACGTCATTGTCACATCAGCGCCACGTCATCACATATGTAGATGATGATGTGGCGATAGCGTAGCATGATACGTCAGCTTAAATGGACACGTAGGAGAGACGATATGTCCACCTCAGTACACCACGTCAGCACTTAATTAACGGAAGAAATAAACGGACTTAGACGGAATGACCAATTTGTAACTTCTTGCAAACATAAAGGACCAATTTAAACTTTTTTGAAACATAAAGGACCAATATAAAACTTCGTGCAAATATAAAGGACCAATTTGAAGTTTTGATCTAAATTATTTGGTCAATTGTTTTATTTATTAAAGTGATTACATACCCAAAAAAAAAAAAAGGATTAAGTACTTGTGATGGAGACATGGAGTAATGGACAATCAATATCATATTTTTGACAAAAAAAAATGGTTATAAACTTGAGTGGGTAGTCAGATTAAATTTTAGAGGTAACAAAATGGGTCAATTCTATCCACTAGGGGTAATCAAACCTAAAAACCTCCATTATTGTGGCTTATGGGCCTTCATATTCTCTATTTTTCTCTTATCTTGTGATTCATTGTTTGTGGCACTAATTGAACTTGAAACTTAAGGGTCCGTTTGGTATGTCTTTCTCACAGGGAAAGTGAGGTAAGTTGAACTTATTGTATGTTTGGTATGCCTTCAGTACAGGGAAGGTGAGGTGAAGGTTCCCTCTACAGAGGGAAGTTTGCTTCCCTCATGATGTGGAGGGAAGGTGAGGTGAGTTTTAGTTTAAATACCAAAATACCCTTAAAAAATTTGTGGCTTTTAAAACAGTAAGGACAAAAAAGGTTTTTCATACTTTTATCTTCTATTTCCATATCTTCTTCCAACCATACCAAACAATATTACTTTTACATTCCACTTTCGTTTCCTTACATACCAAACATACTTTTTATCACATACTTCCACTTCCACTTCCATTTCCACTTCCACTTCCCTCTACAACACTCACCGGCTACCATACTATGAGAGCGACATTTGAATAGACTAGTTAGTTTGAAAGTGAGGAAGAAGAGAAGTAGAAAGTTAATGGGGGTATTGTAGAGGACAAAATAGTAAATTGAAAAAAAAAAAACATTCATCTTGACGGAAATTTTTGAGACAAAATGGTATTTAGACTAAAGTCTTTGATATTTTTCATGTGTCAAGAGAGAACAGTGTAATATTTAAAACAAAAGGAGATGGTAGTGTAATATTAAGATCTATCAAGAGAGATAATATCCCTTATTTCTTATCTCTTCTTGTGATGTGCCTCGTATAATTTACTCTAATATATATTATTATTAAAATTATTTGCTTTAAATATTTTTAGAATATTTTATTATAAAAAATAAAATTAAAAAAATAATGCCCAAATCCAATATTCACGAGTTACAAGTGAGAAAATTGCTGAGATATGGAACTACGTACACGCCAACTCGCACACTCTCACGAGGCAGAGGATTTGGTTCCATAGTTCCTACTTTGGGTATACTTCCATATTTCAATTTGGTGTTGCTATTATTATTATTTTGGTCAAAGGTTTGTTTTGGTCCTTTATATTTTACTCAAATTTTAAATTAGTTCTTTATATTTTAAAAGTTTTAAATTAGTCCTTTATGTTTCTCAGAAGTTCTAAATTGGTCATTCCGTCCAAATCTGTCAATTTCTTAAGTTAACTACTGATATGGCGTGCTGAGGTGGACACATAATCTCTCCTACATATATCAGATAGTTGACGTGACCTTAGACACACCAAAACGGCATCGTTTAAGCCAAAAATAAAATCATCCTAAGATGACCCATATGAAACTCTAAAGAAACATAAAGGATTAATATAAAACTTCAATAAAACATAAAAGATTAATATAAAACTTTAATAAAACATAAAGGACCAATATAGAACTTTAATAAAACATAAAGGACCAATATAGAATTTCAATGAAACATAAAGGACCAATATAGAATTTTAATGAAACCTGAAGGACAAATATAAAACTTTTGGGAAACATAAAGGACCAATATAAAATTTTTGAAAGATAAAGGACCAATTTAAAACTTAGGTGAAACATAGAGGACCAAAATGGGCATTTGACCTACTATTTTCTTTCATTTATTGAATTATTTTTTGTTGGAAATGATATGTATTTTGAGTTGGCTCTTTGTAATGTTTTTCAATTAGGAAAACAATTTAATTTTGGATAATTATATATTGTCAATTTGTACCCCTTTCTAACAAGTGGTATTAGAGTTCTAGTTATTGAATTGTGCATTTTTTGTTTGATTAAATTATTGATCCTAGCTACAATAGAATGAACGATTTGAATGGCACTAATTAATTACAATAAATGGAAGAAAAAGATGAAGGATTTATTATTTTTGAAAATGCTGCATTATTTACCAGTGTTTTCTACATAGAAATCAGAGTCAAAATCTGAAGAAGATTGAGTTTTTGAACATGAGATGGTTTGTGGTTTTATTAAACCATGGGTAGATGATAATATTTTGAATCACATCTCAATTGCTTCACATGCCAAAACTTTGCGTGAAAATCTTAAATTTTTGTACGCTTCTAAATCCGATAACAATAAATTGTTTTTTGTTCAAACACGCTATGAATTTGAGGTACAAAGAGGGTAGTTTCATTTCTGATCACTTGAATGAGTTTTAATGGTGCTTTGATAAATTGTCTTACATGAGTGTAAAATTTGGAGATGAAATTTTGGGACTTCAGTTGCTTGATACTTTACTTGATTCATGGGAAAATCTTCTTGTGTTTTTGACAAGTTCTATTTCTAATGGTATTATATCTATGAATTTTGTGAAGAGTGATGTTTTGAATGAAGAAGTAAGAAGAACACAATACGTGTCAACTTCACATTCTGAGGTACTAGTTATTGAAAATTGGGAGAGAAGCCACGAAAAGGATCTGAAAAAATATGGCAGAGGCCATAGTAGAAATATGTCGAAGTTCATCTATAAAAATATGGAATGCCATTATTGCAAGAAAAAGGATCACATAGAAAAAATTGTTTCAAATTAAAAAATGATAACAAAAATAAAGGGCAAACAAGAAGATCTTAACAGTAATAGTGATGATTGACTTGCTACCACTACTTATGAAGATCTTATTATTGTTTATAATCAGAATATGATTTAATGTTGCCTCTGATGAATCTAGCTGGGTTGTTGACAGTAGTGCCAATTTTCATGTGACATCAATAAAAAATTTCTTCACATCTTATACTTTAAATGATTATGGTGTATTGAAAGATGAGTAATGATGGTTTACCAAAAGCTCGAATGAACTATGCACAAGCTGATTATTGATTCAATATCTCAATTGGTGTTGCAAATTTTTAATGCTAATTCTATGTCTAACTCCAAAAATAGGTTTTTGAGAAAATTCTCTTTAATTTTTCAGGGTAATTATTAATCATCACAATGTGAAAGTCTTGGCTCGCAATTATAGAATTCAACTAAGGTAATTAGTTATTATCGCAATATAACTTGTACAGTGATATGTAACGTAAATTCTTATTAATATTAACAAATATCATTATATAATTAAAAGGATATATTGAAGTTTAAGTATTACTGTAATATTTAACTTTTACGCATAAGTTGTTGTGGGACCCATTGATGCATATTCTAAGAGAAAAGATGAGAATTGATGCGCTAGACAGTTCAATGCCATATGGTGGGGAAGCTAAAAATGAACTCACTAAGATAGTCCAAGGTAAATTTTAGAGGGTCCTTGTTTATAGAAAAGATCGTTATGGACCATATGTGGGAGATATATATTGAGTTTTGTCGCACCGTTAGAGAAGGCAATAGGGTTGCCGATGCTATGGCTAATTATGCTCGTAACCTTCCTTTTGGAGTTAGTATTTTTGCCGGTCCTCCAACTTGGTGTAGGCATATTGTACAGGATGATGTTAGAGGGGTTTTTCTCCCTGGGGTTTTGCTAGCTACTCTCCTTTCTTGAGAGATAAGAAAACCTACATTTTATTTATTTTGACCAAAATACCCTTATTTTTATTAGTTATATATATAATTAAATTTATATTTGATTAATAGAAAATTATATATGTTTAAAAAAAATTAAAATAAACTAAATACTTATTTTTAACTCAAAATAAATAATCCTAAAATAATAATTTTAAAATTTTTTTTATAATTATCATAATTATTTTAGAAAATTAATAATGGTATTAGGGATATTTTGTCAAAAACAAATGAAATTGTAGATTTTTTATCATTCAAAGGAGGGAAGTGTAGGTTTTCAAAATATAGGAAAGAAGAGTGCACTTTAAATATCTTTCAAGAGAGGGGAGTATAATTTACTCTTAGTATTAGTATTTATTTATTTATTTTTCACAATTTATCAAAAACAAATCAACACTATCTAATTAGTTTTCTTGTTCTTTTTGGTTGATAAGGAATTGATGCTAAAGAAGGGATTTGCATGTCACTACACAGCCTTGTGATTAAAGTAACTCCTTCATTTCCAATTTATTGAAGCTTTTCCAATCTTATATGTTGTTTTGTGTGTGTTATTACAGTGGCAAAAGGAAGCAAGAGCAAAAAGAGTTGGACTATGGGCTTCATCAATTCCTGAGAAGCCATGGAAATGGAGAAAAGACAAATGAGAAAGTAGACAAATATAGTCCTTAAAAAATTTAATTTGTCATTTTTATTTATTATGGATTAAATTGAGATAAATTAATTTTTTTAAAGACTAAATTTGTCATTCTTATCTAGCAGGGACTAAATTATATTTTTAGGGACTAAATTTGTCATTTCCATCTATTAGGGACTAAAGTGAGACAATATATACTTTTTTAGGGACTATATTTGTAATTTTCATCCATCATTGATTAAAATGAGACAAATTATATTTTTTGGGAATAAATTTGTCATTTCTATCTATTAGGGACTAAATTGAGACATTATATTTTTTAGAGACTAAATCTATCATTTTCTTTTATTGGGGACTGAATTGAGATCAATTGTATTTTTTGAGTCTAAATTTCTCATTTCCATCTATCAATAACTAAATTAAGACAAATTAAATTTGTTTAGAGACAAATTTATTATTTCTTATTATCAGAGACTATTTAGTCATGTTCATCTATTATAGACTAGATTTGCCTTCTCCTTGTCAGCTTTTTTTTAAAAAGCACCGAGGTGCACAAGAGAATTTACTCTTCTTAATTATGAGCAACTTTGTCATCATACATTAAATGTAGATATCTCTCCTAACGAAAATTCAAATATAAATTCATTATGTTATGAAAGATTAGTCCCCCATATTAGTGCAAAAAAAGTCTCTTGCCGTGCTTTGCAGAAAATCAAACGAGTGTAATTATGCTATATTGATTGTTTGTGTAAGTCGCAAATATTCCTGTAATCATCAACCCAATTACGGATTAAATGAGATTGTCATGATTAAAGAAGTTGAAGGGTAGAAGAAGAAGATTGCTTTAATAATTAGCAAAACCACATTTTGCTGAAACCTTGGTCACAAATAATTACAAGCAGAAACAATCGTTCTAGTTGTGTTATATGTACATGATCATCATCACTTCCTGAAGAAATTTGTGAGAGATTTACCATCCAACTCTTTCTTGAAGAACCTTGTCATGAACTCGTCGTAGGTGAAATTCCTATAGAGAGGTGGCTTCTCTTCTGATGTTAGCTCTGGCAATGGTCCGAACACACTTTCTCTTTGACTTGGGTTGAAGAATACAGCAATGGAAACTCGTGGCTCTTGCGAAGGATTTGCCAACACTCGATGATCAGCACTCTTGTATGCCTCGTTCGAAACAATCTGAGAAAACAATCAAACAGAACTCATCATCATGGAAATCTCAAACCCAAATAGAAGAGGAGGGTTATGCTAGGTAGTCGACAGCCAGCGTAAAACTCTGTCGAATCTTTATGAATATAGAATACGGGTATTGCATCACATTTTTAGGAACACTCATAGGCATAACATCGTAGCAGTGCGATTTTGCTAATCATTCATTTCAATCAATGAGAGAATTTAAAATTATTTTAGTTGACTTTTCACCGGCGTAACTTTAATACAATACATTATTTTTCAACCAATAAAAAAAAATTTTAAAATTAACATAAGATACTCGTTAGATAAATTCGTAGTATTAATGAGTCACCATCCTATTCACTCTCTATGAAATTCATTATAGTATGTTGTAAATGATGTTATCTTGCACAAAGAATGTCATTGCCATTTGGATATGCAAGACACTTAGGCCACACTAATAAAGGATCATCATGAATGGATTAAGAATTAAATTATTATTAATATTAACAAATAACATCATGAGAACTAAATTGTTATTAATATTTGGTGATACTATTTATCAGTATTAATAATAATTTAGTCTTTAATACATTCAAAATAGGTCTTTATTAGTACGTATAAGGCAAAATTGTATATTTGAAAGGAATTGAATAAAAATGAATAGTACCAAATCCAATTTCAATAAATAAAAGGTCAAAACCCTAAATTGGTCCCTTATGTTTGCACGAAATTTTATATTGATCCTTTATGTTTCAAAAAATTTAAATTAGTTCTCTATATTTGCAAGAAGTTTCAAATTGATCCTTCTGTCCAAGTCCGTTTATTTTTTCCATTAAGTGCTGATGTGGCGTGTTGAGGTGGACATATCTCTCCTACGTGTCTATTTAAGCTGACGTGTCATGCCACATCATCACCGCGTCATCATCTATTATCAATAGATGATGACGCGGTGATGATGTGGCATGACACGTCAGCTTAGATGGACATGTCATCCTTAACTTAAGAAATTGACGGAAGTGGACGGAAAGACCAATTTGAAACTTCTTGCAAATATAAAGGACCAATTTAAACTTTTTGAAACTTTGTACAAACATAAGTGACTAAAACCTAAATAAAATATGGTAAAAGATTAAATTTGATAAACGAGAGGAATATAATATTTAAAATTAAATTTAATATTTTTATAACTCAAATTGAATTAATATATGTGAAATGTTTTGAAAAAAAAAAGTCAAAATCTTAAATTGGTCCTTTATGTTTGCACGAAGTTTCATATTGGTCCTTTATGTTTTAAAAAGTCCAAATTGATCCTTTATGTTTGCAAGAAGTTCCAAATTGGTCCTTCCGTCCAAGTCCGTTTATTTTTTAAGTTAAGTGCTGACATAGCATGCTGACGTGGACACACCATCTCTCCAACGTGTCAATTGAAGCTGACATGGCATGTCACGTCATCGCCACGTCACTGCCACATCATCATCCAAGATCATATATGATGATATGGCAGTGACGTGGTGCTGACGTGACATAACACGTCAGCTTAGATGAACACGTCAGCACTTAATTTAAAAAATTGACGGAAGTGGACGGAATGACCAATTTGAAACTTCTTGCAAACATAAAGAATCAATTTGGACTTTTTGAAACAAGGACCAATATAAAACTTCGTGCAAACACAAAGGGGTTTTAAAAAGAAAAGAAGTGAAATCTTTGATATAGGAAGAATATAATCTTAAAAGAAGAACAAGAGGCTGAGGAGACTCGGTAGTACCTGAAGTAAATCCCCAACGTTGATAACCAAAGCACCACGTACTGGCTTCACGTCAAGCCACCCTTCACTGCTTCTAACCTGCAATCCTCCAATATGGTCCTGCAGCAATACCGTAAGTACCCCTGGATCCGCGTGCGATTTAAGCCCAACCGTCAGATCCGGCTGAGGGCAAAACGGGTAATAATGCCCCACCATCATCCTCCCCTCCGTGAAAGTCATCTCCTTAAACTTCCCCTCCTCCAATCCCAGCCCTTCGCTCATCAACCCCATCAGCACCCCTCCCAGCCGTCGGATCTCCCGGTCCCACTCCACGATCTCATCCCTACACACTTCGGGAATCTCCTCTCTATCCGCTAAGGTAGGCCCCAGCCTCACTTGCAGTGTGTCCCTCCAGCTGGCGGCCTGCGAGTTGTACAGATCCACGTTGGATATGAAGTTTATTCCCGTGCTTATCTCCCTACGGTACAGGCGCGCCTTCGTCGCCGTTGATTGCTCGTGGAAGGCCCTGATGGAGTTGATCGTGCGGTCCAGGGCTTCCTGCGGGATGCCGTGGTTGGTGATCTGGAAGAAGCCGAGGGAGGAGGCGGCGCGGCGGATTTGGTCCACGGCGGCGGCGCGGCGGGCGGGGGAGTCGGTGACGCCGGAGAGGTCGACGGTGGGGACGGCGGAGTCGGATCCGGGTCGGGATCCGAGGTCCGAGAGGGTTTCGGGCGGGTGGACGAAGAAAGGGGGGATGGTTTGGAGGCCGGAATCGACCAGGCCTTTGACTCCGATCTTGGATTCGTCGAAATCCTTGACGGCTTTGGCTCGGTCGTAGGGCTGAGATGCGTAGCCGCCGGTGGCGGTGACCGGAGACGTCGCGGCCATCGGGGGAATTGAAACGGAAGAGTTTGAGATGGGTTTGTGTTTGAGGAATGAAGGAGAAGAAGAAGAAACGAGAAGCGGAGAACTCAGAGACATGAATTTCTGAATTCTGAACGCGAAAGTTGCGTGGAAGATGTTGTTACGACACTATATAATGTAGACGACACTATAGTCTAAACTCTGAAGTGATTTAACGGCAGATGTTTCTCATGTGTACACGTTTTTTTTTTCTTTCATTTTCAAAGTATAATATAAATTAATTATTATTAATTTTTATAATAATAAATTAAAAACTAAGATATTATTTATTTTTTAGCCAAAATACTATTTAGTCCCTGAATTATTGGTCAAACTACTATTTAGTCTTCGAATTTAGCAAAAATACTATTGAGGGTATGTTCATTAGCAAGAAAAGCCAATGGAAATGATTGAGCCCACTAGGCTCCACTTACATTTTCACTTTGTTATTTCTATCAACTTTTTAAAAAAAAATATAATATCTATTATATCCCTCTGATTTAACATGATTTGACACAATTATAACCCTCTTTTCTTTTTATTATTTTAATATAAGGGGTAAAATAGTCATTTTAATACATTCCCTTTCCATTTCCATTATCAAACTTTTACTATTAAACACATTAAATGTATTCCGTTTTCATTTCCGTTTCCATTTCTATTTCTATTTCTGCCTAATGAACGTGCCCTTAGTCTCCAAATTTGCAACTATGTCAACTATTTATTCCTTGAATTTGGCAAAAATACTATTTAGTCCATAAATTTACAACTCTGTCAATTATTTAGTCCTCGAATTTGGTAAAAATATTATTTAGTTCGTGAATTTACAACTCTGTCAACTATTTAGTCTCCTGACTGTTACCCATTAGATAATTAGCTGACGTAACCGTTAAATGTTAAAGCTGATGTAACATATGAGGTGGCATGTGGCCAAACACTTAACAATACCACGTTAACTGGTTATTAATCAAAAGATGGAATAGTCATATTAATATAAATAAAACTAAAAACAATAATCTTAATTACATATATATATATATATATATATATATATATATATATATATATTTCTTAAGTTCTTCTTAGAATAACAAATATATGTATAATTTAGGCCAAATTGTTATTTTGGTCCTCAACGTTTGCACCAAGTTTAATATTAGTCCTCAACGTTTCAAAAAGTTATTTTAGGTCCTCAATGTTTTTTTTTTGTCAAAATTGTGTAACTCTGTCTGATTTTTTTTTAAATGCTGATGTGGAAGGTTTATGTGGCACACTCTCTCTCTTACGTGTCATATTTGGATGATATGACACCCTCTCTCACTCCAATTCAGCAAAACGACACCGTTTTGCATCACTTCTCTCTCATTCCAACTCAGCAAAACGGTGTTGTTTTGCTGAGTTGGAGTGATAGAGGGTGTCATATTATTCAAATATGACACGTAGGAAAGAGGGTGTACCACATAAGCCTTCCATGTCAGCATTTAACAAAAAAAAACCAGACGGAGTTACGCTGGAGGACCAATTTTGACAAAAAAACATTGAGGACCTAAAATAACTTTTTGAAACGTTGAGAACTAATATTAAACTTGGTGCAAACGTTGAGGACCAAAATAGCAATTTGGCCTATAATTTAATATAAATTTAAGTCAATAAAGTTAGTGTTAAAACTTGTTTATCTATTTCTCCACTGTACCTTGTAGCTGTCTACTACCACATACGCACAAAAGAGAGATGAGAGATTTTTCTATGTATGTGTAGTCTATCGTTTAGTTTGTATAATAATTAATGGCTTGTAATAATCTAATTAGTTGACTAACACCTGCCATAGTGGACTTTTGTTTTGCTTGAATCCAATGTAAGCTCTTAAAAATTTGTGGTTACATATATTCTGTTATTTTTGTTTAATTAATCAATAATATTCAATTAATTTAAAATTTTAATTAAAAATGTATTAATGTATCAAACAAAAAGTAGTAATTAAAATATCAATAATTTGATTTAGAGTAGTTATAAACATGCAACTTCTTGCACAACATGCAAATATTAGGATTGTTCTTGTTCAATTGTTTTGAGGATCACTTAACTTAATGAAAAAAGTTTAGGTATGTTTTTTTATATCTTTGCTATAAAATTCTTTAATCATATAGTTTATTTATATTTTCTTTTCTTTTATGATTGGTAATGTACAATGTGATTTTTTATATTCTCTCTCTACCATAATTGGTTGTGCATAAACTGTTTACCACTTGTCACATCTTTTTATTGGGAAACTTTATAAGAAAAATATAAGAAACTTTACTTAAGTTTTTAGTCTTAACTTAAATTATAGTTTTTTTTTATTTAAAGGAAAACAACAAAAGCAAACAAACAAACTACCTCTAATCATCAATCCATCACCCCAACCAAGGTTGTGTTTTATAAAATTGCAGTATAGTAGAATAAAGAAAAGTAAAAATAAAAATTATGTTTGGTATGTAAAAGTGTGATATAAAGTTTGTAAAGTAAAGTATTGAAAAAGACTAAAATGTCTTTACTTTATAATTAAAGTATTTCTTGATAGATGAGAAAGTAAAGAGAGAGAATAATTAAAAGAGGCATTTTTGACATTTCATCTTGAGTCAGAGTCAATATAAAAATCAACAAGTAGACAATAAATTGCATGTAAAATATACCAAACCATATAAATTTTTTAGATGCATAATTTCCCTTCTCTTTCATTCTCTTCCCTTCTTTTCAATGTAATCCTTGCCGAACACGGCCCAAATCTCCGCCCAATCTCTCTTTGTAGTCATCAGCCATTTTGACTTTTCCAAAGATATGATTGATTTTGCCACACCAATAATCTGCCACCAACCTAATCCTCTCATCTCAAAAAGATTACTACAAAAAAAGACTATTAGAGCATCCATTAATTCATAACAAGATTCACATCAACAAGCAAGTAATGAGTCAAATTTCCACAATCACCTTTCTAAATTATCCCTTCTCCTAAGCTATCTCCAAACCAATCAAAATTCCCCAGAGTTCAGCTTCCATTAGCACCAGCCATAACTTCTCAAAATAAGACACTATACTATTGACAGAACCATTATATATCAAACACAAAATTTATGTTTCGTTGCAACCAAATGCTCCTAACCTATGAAGTATAGACACTGACACGGACATACGACACGGCGATTCTTAAAATTACAGCACACGACACGACACGGCATATATTTATATATAAATTCTATATATATATATATATACATATTTTAATTTCAAGAGGACATAAAATATTTATAAATATTGATAAAAGCTTCAAAAATTACAATAGTCATGATGTCATATATATTAATAGAGTATATATATATATATATATATATATATATATATATATATATATGTACATCTTGAAGAAAAAAGTAGAGACACAGTGTCACAGGCGTGTCACACGTGTCAGACACACGGACACGTGTCCGACACGCCATAGAACAGGTGTGTCCGTGCTTCTTAGCACGCAAACACCAAAAACAGTTTGCCAATTAACCTCAGCTTTACCCAAATCATTTCTGAAATTCAGCAGTAACCAATCCAAATTCTTCCACTTCATCCCTATACTCTTTTTTTTTGGTTTCTCATAGGTACCTCCTTAGCGAGACAATTCTATTCGAATTATTTGAGATTTTATAACGGGAGTAGAATTCTCCCAGTAAAATTTTTTTCATACATAAGTCTCGAACGCAAAATTTTATTTGAAGAGAATGAAATGCCTACAACTCTAACCAATCGGTAAACATCAGTTGAATCGTGGCAGGCTTAACCTCAAAGTTGTTAGCTTGAACAAGTGACATGATAATAGTAGGACGCAACCCATCGAGGATAGATGTTGCATATTCAGACAAATTTTTGTACATGATTGACACTATAGTCTAACGTAATTTAACGGCACATGTTTCTCATGTACATGTTACTTTTTTCTTTTCTTTCATTTTTAAAATATAATATAAATTTATTATTATTAATTTTTGAAATAATAAATCAAAAATTAAAAAAAATATTTTTCATTCTCTTCGTAACTATTATTATTTTATTTAAAAAAAAATACTATTTTGCCTACTTTTATATCTCTTTATTTCTTTGACATTAAATATTTTTATTTTTTAATTAATTATTAGTTAAAAATTATTGATTAAAAGACTGAAGAGTCGTATCTATTACTAGAGCCTTCACATTATTTTTTTTAATTTACAAAAATAATGTAAATTATTATTAATTTTAGAATAATAAATTAAAAATTAAAAAGTTATTTTCTTTGATAACTACTATTGACATTATCTTTTTTTTAAAAAAAAAAAAGAAAGCAAACTACCACTACCATTGTTCTTATTTTTTATCTCTATTATTTTCTCTCATTATATTTTTATTTTTTTAATTATTTAAATAACTATTTTGAGAGATTATTGACAAGAAGGAATTACAATCATATTAATATAGATAGATAAATATATTAGTTTTTGAACTCAGTACAATATATGGTTCATATATATTTATAGTTGTTCATATAAGTATTGTTTATATTTAACTGTATATAATCATTTTTTATTTGATAAATAACAAGATAAACATGCACATCTATGATAGTCATTTTGAATTATTAATCAACTGAATGTTATTGTATATAAAATAAATTGAGGTTCTTATAATTTTTTTGTCTGCTTGTTTTCAGTGAACTATAACACATTTATTACAGATTTTCACGTACAGATTTATTCAATTATTTATTAGGTTAGACAACAAAATTTGAAATTACTTGCACCAAATTACTATAAAGTGACTTTGACATGTTTTCATGTTGACAACCTTTTTCTTCTAATTCTCTAAATTAAAATAAAATATATCTTTTAAATACTAAAAACCAAAATAATAATTTTGAATGATTGAATTCCACCGTGTAATTTCACTATAGAAACTCAAAATGTATCTTTCAACAAGACTTGAATAAAATAGGTCAAAACCTCAAATTGGTCCTTTATGTTTGCACGAAGTTTCATATTGGTCCTTTATGTTTTAAAAAGTTCAAATTGGTCCTTTATGTTTGCAAGAAGTTCCAAATTGGTCCTTCCGTCCAAGTCCGTTTATTTTTTAAGTTAAGTACTGACGTGGCATGCTGACATGGACACACCACCTCTCCTACGTGTCAATTGAAGCTGACGTGGCATGCCACGTCATCGCCACATCATTGCTATGTCATCATCCAATATCATATGTGATGACGTGGTAGTGATGTGGCGATGACGTGGTGCTGACGTGGCATGACACGTCAACTTAGATGGACACGTCAGCACTTAACTTGAAAAATTGACGGAAGTAGACGGAAGGACCAATTTGGAACTTCTTGCAAACATAAAGGACCAATTTGGACTTTTTGAAACATAAAAGACCAATATGAAACTTCGTACAAACAAAGGACCAATTTGGAATTTTGACCAATAAAATAAAAATCTTTCAAAAAATTAAATTAAGACAAAACTCAAACTATACCTTACTTAAAAGATACAAAATATCTACCATTCCAACCATCCATCTCCGTTCCATTAAACATTTTGTCTTTGTAAACATTAAAATATCATAAAACATGCAACAAAAGTGAGAACAAATCTCCCTAATTTTACGTGTATAATTTCTTGCATCAGTCTTCATTAAGAACATATCTACTACTTACTAGGTCTAAATCTAATTTATGGTTCGAAACATTGCTCAAACTCTCTGAAACCTACATATCAAGACATCTTTTCCTATAATAAGCATCCTAAACAAAGAAAAACGTAATAATTGAATCAAATACAAAATTTCTGAGCTATTTAGATTTTTTTTTTTTTTCCCTTTTGTGGGTCAAACCATTCAGACAGCTCGATTATCACAATTCCTATTCTCCTGTGGTAGGGTTTGCTCTCAGCCCACAAAACAAATAAACAATCATTAAGCAACTAGTGGACAACCCTTTGTCTTTCGTCACCATCCGTACCCTCTACCTGCAATTGTACAAGAACAAACAAAACAATTAAATTGCAATTTGAGATGTCAAAAGCCAAAAGGAAAGGAAATTTTATGTTTCATGCATTTCTAAACATGGTTGATGAAACTAAACTGGTTTGATACAGTTTGTGTTCTTTAAAATATCTCTTCTTTTAGTTGAATGATAATAATTGTACAAATAACAGCATCCGATTGTATATAAGAAAAAACAGAAGCACAAGTACTTCAGAAACATCAACAACAATCAAAGCCTTTTCCCACTAGGTGGGATCGGCTATATGATCAAACGACGCCAACGTGTTCTGTTCTGTCTTTCCACATTTCTATGATTAAGTTATTTATAGCTAAATCTCTCTTAATAGTTTCTCCTATTGTTTTCTTTGGTCTTCCCCTACCTCTAGTTATTGGGCTATCTTCCATCTGGTTAACTCTACGTACAAGAGCCTCTAATGGCCTTCTTTGTACATGACCAAACCACCTAAGGCGTGTTTCAACTAATTTTTCTAGAAGCACAAGTAATGACTTCAAGAAAATCCCAAACAAGCTTTCAGAAGTCACCCGTGGCTTTTATTCTTCAAACACAAGACTACTTGCAATAAAATATGATGGACAAAATTGTATGTTGCAAGTAATATAGTTCATTTTCAGAAGTAGCTTTTGACAAGCACAAGCACTACCAATCTGAGATAAACCAGATAAATAAATAACTACGTATATGATAGGCAAGGAAAAGGCACGTAAGATACTAAGCATAACGGGTCCACATCATTAAGGGTATGTTTGGTAATTAGGAGGGGGGAAGGAAAGTGATTAGAGGAGAAGGGAAGGGAGGGAAGGGAAGATTAACCTTCCATATGTCCTCTCCTTGTTTGGGTGTTGGTATCTTCTCCAAAATACCCCAATTTGAAGTATCTTGAATTTGTGAAGGGGAAGGATGATGGAGGAATAAGAATTAATCTCTTCCCCTCCAATTCTCAACTTCCCAAACAAGGGGAAGATATCTTGATCATCTCCCCTCCCTTTCTCCTTAATCCTCAATCCAAACATACCCTAAGATACTTGGATAACACATGCAATCACAGAAATTATTATTGAAGACACCTACAAGGCTACAAAGTTGGTAGTGTTAATAACAATTGTAAAATAGACTTAAAGCTCTATTCTTTCCAAAAAAAAAATATTTTTGCATTCCACTACCATCAGCTAGCTTGTAAGTTCACAACTCTAATTTTAGGTTGAGCCCCTCTATTGAAATATAAAAACTCACACCTGCATAAATGGCAGCTACCTGATTTGTGTGGATTACACAAATCAAATACTGTCACCTGTCCAGGTGTTTTTTTTCATTCTCAAGTTGTACCAATAGACATTTATTCTCTAGTCTGAGGCATCATTTATTTAAAATCAGTAGTGGAAAAGGTACCCAATGACGAAAACAGACATAAGATCTCAGCCATATTAAGGCCTCAGGCATAATCATTACCTCAACAAGGACCCTTGCCTTCTTCAATTTTGCATCAGGTACATCCTTCTCAGGTTGTTTTCTAGCCAAGGGTCTATTCTTTCTCAACTTCTTGTGAACCACTACTTCCGGTTCTTCATCATCATCAGTTCCAGCTGCATTGCTAAAAACTGTTACAAATGTGGTCTTCTAAATAATTGTGTATTTCATACTATTTCCAAAATCACAAATATAGTTTCTTCTCCACAGACAAGCTTTTATTCCCAACAAACTAGAGAGAAAAAATTTTACAGACAGCTGTCTCATTCAACTTCGTATTTGAATGACTAAATATTTAGACAGTAGACACCAACACCCGCATTTTGCGCGACTTATTATGATCATGATTTCTTCCTCTATGATCAATTCAAGACACAATATATGTTTAACTAAAAGGACCAGACTTACCTAATTTCATTGTCTTGTATTTGTATTTTGGTTAAGCAGAAGCAAACACATTAGTTTTCAGGTAAAATTCTTTGGGTGTGAGAAAACAATGACAAGATGTTTTGTGAATCATGAGACTGAAAAACCATTGGCATTTATATTTTAACACAAAAGTACAATAAGCTAATTGTCAAGCTTCTAGACCAAACTTTACCATCTTCATCATCAACATTATCATTATCATCAGAGTCATGAGTCCCTAGGCCAGCAAAATCTTCCATATCATCTTCCTCTTCAAGTTCATCATAGCCTTCTACATATTCAACCTCGGGTTCCTGTTTATTTGGAAAACAAATTAAGACATCAAAACAGTAAGACAATTAGTTAAGAAATCAAACTTCAAACACTTTGGTTGAATATATATGATAGTTGATAAGATAGAAAAGAAAGGATCAGCAAAAGCATACTTCTTCATCTTCTTCTTCAGCAGGTTGAAGCTTCTCCATATCAAGAACATTATTGTACTCTTTAAGGGGATAATTAACTATGTCACCAGGTCCATAAACTCCTTTATGAAGACGTTCCAAAAGCTCATTTTCAATAGACTACATAAAATAGAATAGCACTAGTGAGAGGACATTAAATTTAATATGTATGGGTGAAATCAGGATTAAGTATAACCTTTTCTAACAATGCTGCATTTTGGGCCTTCTCCTCTCTTCTAGCCTCTCTCTTTTTCTCTTTCCTAGGAGTTGTCATTATTTTCTCCCTGTTATAAAAACACAACAATATCACCAAGATTATAAATCTGTATATTTTGGTGAAAATAAATAATTTAGCAGTGCAACAAAACAGCTCAACTATAGATCAAAGAGACGTAGGCTGCTTATTACTTAGATGTAATATTTTTTTATTCGAAACCTAGTATATCCCTTTAATACGATAGAAATTGGACCTGAAAATAGAGGAAAACGGCCAAGAAAACAGTTCCTATCACTTTGAGTTTAAGGAGCTAGAAGCCTACAACCTCCCATGTGAATATCCAAATTCTGCCTAGTGCCTACCTCTCACTCTGCCCTCATCCCCTATTCATTTCTACTAGCCCAACCGACATCTAGAAGTTCTCTTGTTGCCATCCGCATGTCTCACACTCACCACCATACTTCCCATGCAGTTATGTAACCAGCTTAGCCAATTCTTGTTGCCCAATTCCCACTTAACTCCACCACATCTTTTAACCAGGGGTTCTAACAGTAAAGAGGAGGCCAACGAGCAGAAACTAAATGAGGATGACAAAGAAAATATTACCAGGAGAAATATAGATATAAAAGAAACAATCTTGAATGAGGAAACTCTCAAAAGCATAAACAATCATGAACAGAGCACCAAGAAGAGGCCATAAAAAATCCTAATCCATATTTAAAGTAGGGTACAAAGAGACACCCTTGAAGATGTCGGCGATCCATAATTCACTCCAGCCACCAAATAAACCAAAGGACTGTGTAGACTACACACTGTATTCAAGTTATTAAACAATGCATGACGTCTGAAGATCCGTTTTACTTCCTGTTTTAAGCATTTTGTTCATCTTTAAGTTTTTCATGAATTAATCTAATCTGATAAAAAACTAATGATGCTAAGACTTAGTTACCATTTTCAGATAGCAACAAAGATAGTCCAGTAAAAGCCCTCATATTTATATACAACTGATATATGCAAGCCCATGGGGTAACTTTTAAGTCACTTAGACGTCCAGTCTGCTTTAGAACCTTAGAGGTCTATTAATAGGAGTGTTCTATGTACTCTCCAGCATAGTGAAATATTTTGAAGCACATAATGGTTTGCTGAAAGTTAAAAATTAAAAGATCATTAATAGAAATTCAACTATAAAATGTTGGGTCTTGACATTTCACTTCATTTGGTGATTTGCTATTGTAATTTTATGTGTCTTCCCTTCTATCTAAAAAAATTTTATGTGTTTTCCCTTTTGCTAACACACAAAATCTCACTTTTCAGATTCTAAATTATTACACAGAAATCAAGTAATATAAATTTTAGACCACCAAAGCAAGGATTCCTACAGATAAAATAGGCATCCCTTCACATAAAAAGAGCTATATAATACGAGTTTCTAATTTCAAACCTTGTCTTCAGAACAAGTTTCCTCATGCGTATCCGCATCTGGGTCATTTTGGTCAATCTCTGCTTTGTTTTGTGTACAAGAAACTTGGGCCAATACATCTGTCCATGCAAACAGTTCAGGCATATTGACCAATTATGAAAATAATTAATAAATCATGTAACAATGAATTATTACAGAGACAAGTTCAAACTTTGGTACCAGATGTTTGTCAATGATTTCAAGTGCCTTTTCATAATTCCTAGGTAGTTTAACTCTTTCCCACAGATCCTTTGGCATATGAGCTCTTTCTATAGTTTTCATATAGAGGTAGAAAACTCCTGCAGTAACCAATGCAGCTGTATCATTATTTGCAAAATTTAAAAGCTTTCTATCTAAATGCATTTTTCAATCTTAAGCATACCACTATATAATGGAGGAAGTGCATTTTACTCTTTGAACTATAGTCTAATTATAATATTGATAATTGAGTTTTAAGACATAACATTCAGCCTTTCTGAACTATCACAAAACATGAAATAGCTAACTGACTCCTAACTTTAATGTCGAACAGATACATGATGATAAGAAGTTGGCTTAAGTCAACTTATAATAAATGTTACAAGAAAAACAAGTGTTTCAAAGTAATATTAACAAAAGTTAGTATTTTTTTTATCAAAAGAACTAGTAAAAATTGACTTTCGAATGCTAAAGAATTGACTTATGTTTATCATATAGCTACTTTTTGTTTCAAGCACAAAGTGTTACATTTCAAAATTCAGAATTCAGGTACACCTGTGATCATGCTATAGTTTAGGAATGTAAAAGGTACTTTACCCTTACATAATTAAGGCGTGGAAATAAAATGTTCTATTTAATATTTATACACAGATGACGAGCAGTATAAATGGACAATGTGAGATATTAACCTCAGTTAATCTACAGTTGGATCCCTAATTTTGAAACATAAATCTTAACTCAATTAGACAGTTGCTTATATGAAGCTCTTATAGCTAAAGCTGTGAACAATCATATCCAACAAACTTGTAACTCTCTAAGTATAAACATTGAAGACCCATGTGTTGATAAATCATCAAGAGTAAGAATAAGGAAAAGGAAGAGTATGTTAAAGTACCATCTTCGTCTCGAATGGTGGCATAGCGACTATTGGCTAGAGGGCACGAGCTTCGGTTGCAAATTCCAGTGACATTGTAAACATTTCTACAGAAATTCCCCGTTGTGATTCTGCAAAACCGGGAAAAGAAAAATGAGTGATAAAGGTTGAATTTTTTTATCCAAAACCAAGAGAGAAGGAAAATAATAGCAACAAAGCCAAAGAGAAGGGGGGAGATTACTTGGCCATGAAACTGCAGTGGTTGTGCCTGATAACTTGCCATATAACCTCATCATGCTGCATCTTTGAAGCAAACTTTCTAGGTGCTTCACTATCTCCCTTTAGAGACTATGACCTTGCTATTCAAAACACAAGTAATTCGAGCTATTAGTTGCAAGTTATGACTTATCACCAATAATTAGTATATTCTGCAGTGCTTGGACTTGGACCCATAGTCTTTGGACCTGGGCCAGTCATTGACACAACCATCAGGTCTCTAAAACTAGTGAAATTACATATATATATATATGAAAATAGAAATTTTCAAATGACACTTCCATGCAATCAAGCAAGGAAACACTAGAAATCTCCTAATTGACATCCCTAACATAAGCATCAAAACCAGTAAAGACATTCAGAAAAGTTATAGCAAATGGAGATCAACCGCCTTGGCCCCCTTAGGGCTGAGCAATCGGTCAGTTTAGTTCGGTTTCGGCCATCTGACCAACTGAAGTGATTATATTGGATGGCTGAAAAAGCCATCCAATCCATCCAGTTATTTTTGGATCAGCCAATCCAATCCAAACCGACTACAATTGGTTTGGTCAGTTTTTAATGTAAAAAAATATTAAAATAAACAACTTAAATTTTTTATTTTTCAATTTTAACTCCAAAAACAGATATTTTAGACCATAAAATTGCTTTAAAACAAGTATACCTTAATTACAAGAATATGATCAAACCAAAAAGTTGGGAAGCTGGGAAGGTATAACAATGCAGCTGCGGTCAGGAACGAAAACAAACATCACTTAGCTAAAATCAGAACCCAAACCTCAAAGCTTAGCTAAAAGTAACATCACTTAGCAAGTTGTAACCTTGCTATTCAATTTGTATAAGAAATAAAGGTACGATACACTACACAATCTCAATAGAACATAAACCCACAAATTACAATGTCAAGAAAACTCGAGAAAACATAGTATTAAACAACAAAATCAACTAAAGGATGTAAAAAAGCAAGTATCAACCAGTCTTTCCTGATGAAGAAAACAACAACATTAACACAATAGGATTTAGTTATTTACACGCAGAGCACATCACAGATTGATTCGAGAACATAGCATAAAAATGAAGGAACCCACAGGCTGAGGAAGAAGAAACGTGGCAGTGGTGACTGAGAAAATGAGCAGAGAAGGCGACTATGGTGACTGAGTAGACGAACAGAGAAGGGAACGATGGTGGCTGAGTAGAAGATGAGCAGAGAAGGCGACAGCCGACGATGGTGACTGAGATATGAGGAAACGAACACTCGAGCGGAGGAGGCGCCGCAGCAAGGGTGAGGAGTGGGAGGGGACGTTGGATCCTCTAACAATCTCACCCTATAATTCACATTTCCTTTGGAAAATCTGCCCTTAATTTAATTTAAGGCAAAACCGCAAAAGTACATCCCTCTAACGTTTGGGGGTGGGAGGGGAGGTTGGATCCTATGTCAACCTCACCCTATGATAACGTTTTGTGTTCTCCTAATGTCAAGCTTTTGTTTAATATCATCAATTTCTATGTGCACAACAATTTTGACTGAATTTTTTTTGGGATCCATTGTACTGATGTAATGAATATTTTGGTATACTGGATTTAATGATGTACTGAGTTTTTTTGGTCCATTGTACCACTAAAATATATTTCTGATGTGAAAAAATGAAATCCAATTAGAACTGTTGGCCATATAAGATGTCACGTCATAAAAAATGTCCAAAAATTGACGGTGTTAGCTAAAAGCCCAACATTAGGAGAAATACAAAACATTATGGGTACAATTGATAGCGAAAAAACGTTAAGGGCAAAAGTGATAGAACTCCTAAACGTTGGGGGTAGAAAATGTACTTTTGCCTTAATTTAATCAGCTTAGTATAAATGCACGGATATAAAATGAAAGAATGTAAAATATTATAAAGTAAAGAAAAGTAGAAAAAGTGAGGAGATAGAAAAAATATGATAAAAAGTGTGTTTAGTATATGTAAAATATACGCACCAAAAAATATTTGAAATCGTGAGAATACATGTAAAATACTATTTGTATTCTTTACGCCCTAATCCATCTACTAGATTGTTGTCTCATATTGGATTCTTTATGTGGTAAAGTGTAAAACTTTGGAGAGAAAAAATTTGATAATATACTACCCATAATTATTTTTTTTCTTTTTCCCTTTATACTTTAGTGAATATTTCACTTCACAATATAAATGATCCAATTTCATTGTTACCATATAGCAATAACTCACAAATTTTTTTAAAAAAAAAATATATATTTTAAAATAATTGCATAGAAATTACAGAAAAAAAAATGAATTGTACCTCATCTAATTTTTAAATTTTAAGTATTCAAAAATAACTAGAGTTTAAGCTCGATAAAATTTCACCATTTCTTTATATTTATATCAATATAATATAATTAAGAAATAATAATATTTATCGATGTATATAATAGGATTGATGATAAATACTAAATTCTTTCGGGTGGAAGATGTTCATTTTGCTACTCTAAGGTAAAACATTTTTATCCATTAGAATATTAAAACAGGCTAATATACTATTTCAATAATTTAGTATTATAAAAGAAATTTTATAAAAAAAATATACTACACATAATATAATTTAATTGAAAAATAATAATATTTATAAAGGTATAATTACGGATGAATACTAAATTTTACATGTCACTGAACATTACATGAAATAATCTTTGAAGAGACATGTCATATTTTTTTTACTAAAGTAAACCATAACAAACTTAAAATTCTGAATAACCATTGAGTAATAAAATTGTAATTAAAAGAAGTAAATCTAGGGATTTTTGCAAGACTCTTGTGAAAAAAATTATCTTCTTATCGAACATAGGGTCCTTGAATTGAAGTTTGGAAAGGAAGAGAACTTTTTGGTCTTGTAATTGCAGGCACGAAAGAGTTTAGAACGTTTGACAGTACTATTAAGTTTTTTTATGTATGACAAACCTGCAAGACTTATTTCGAGAATGGATCCTATCTTGTTTAACATAAAAAAGTAAAGAGAGAGAGTGACATATAAGTGGGTCTCATATGTAGATTCCACTATGTGTAGGACCCACTTATGTGTCACTCTCTCTCCTTGCTTTTCTATACTGGGCAGCATAGGATCCAATCTCAATTATTTCATCCCTTATTAGCAACATTGAAATACAATTATTATGAAGGTCAAAATCTCAAATTAGTCCCTTATGTTTGCATGAAGTTTTATATTGGTTCTTTATGTTTCAAAAAGTTTAAATTGATCCTTTATGTTTGCAAGAAGTTCCAAATTGGTCCTTCCGTCCACTTCCGTCAATTTCTTAAGTTAAGTGCTGACATGACGTGATGACGTGTCCATCCACGCTGACATGTCATGCCACGTCATTGCCACATCAGCGCCACATCATCACATATGATATTAGATGATGGCGTGGCATGATACGTCAACTTAAATGAACACGTAGGAGAGATGATATGTCCACATCAGCACGCCACGTCAACACTTAATGGAAGAAATAAACGGACTTGGACGGAAGGACCAATTTGGAACTTCTTTCAAACATAAAGGACCAATTTAAACTTTTTGAAACCTAAAGGACCAATATGAAATTTCGTATAAACATAAGGGACCAATTTAAAATTTTGACTTATTATGAAAGGAATGGCCTTTATGGACTAATTCCCAATTTCCCATGAGTTCATGTCACATGAAGTGACATCGATAGTCTAAATCTAAAAAGGTCAAATTATTCTTTTGTCCTTAATGTTTGCACCAAGTTTAATATTGGTCATCAACGTTTCAAAAAGTTATTTTAAGTCCTCAACGTTTTTTTTTGTCAAAATTGATCCTCCAACGTAACTCCGTCTGGTTTTTTTTTAAATGCTGACGTGGAAAGCTTATGTGGCACACCCTCTCTCTTACGTGTCATATTTGGATGATATGACACTCTCTCTCACTCCAACTCAGCAAAACGACGTCGTTTTGCTGAGTTGGAGTGAGAGAAAAGTGATGCAAAATGGTGTCGTTTTGCTGAATTGGAGTGAGAGAGGGTGCCATATCATCCAAATATGACACGTAGGAGAGAGGGTGTGCCACATAAGCCTTCCACGTCAGCATTTAACAAAAAAAAAACAGACGGAGTTACGCTGGAGGACCAATTTTGACAAAAAAAACGTTGAGGACCTAAAATAACTTTTTGAAATGTTGAAGACCAATATTAAACTTGGTGCAAACGTTGAAGACCAAAAAAGTAATTTGGCCATCTAAAAATTATCAACATATCTATTGTCATATAATAATATTCCAACATTTCTTTTACAAGTTACCAAAAGCCCATTGTTTATGTTCTGTGGTCTTTCTAAAAGGATATATTTAAAAGAGTCATCAAATTAAATATGTCATAAACAAAGAAAGATTCTAGGCAAAAAAATTGTTACGTAGGTGATGTTCAGTATGTTGGAAATGAGAGAGGAAAGAGTGAGGGAAAAAAAATATGTGGGTCCCATATGTTACCCACTTTTTTATTTCAATTTTGAAAATATGTATAATTAAAAAAAGAAAAAAGAAAATACAAAATGTCTATTATACTCTTTGATTTGACACAATCATAACCATCTTTTCTTTTTATTATTTTAATATAAAGGATAAAGTAATGATTTTAATGCATTCCCATTCCATTTTCATTTTCAACTTTTACTAACAAACACAATAAATGCATTCACTTTTCTTTTCTCTTTCCATTTCTCTCTCCCTTTCCGCGTAAAAAACGTGCCGTAGTGTTGTAGCTATCAATTTAATATATCAATCAAAGTGAAGAGTCTCACTAAATATCATTTACATTTGATAAATGATTTGCTTCCAAAAAGAATTACTTCATCAAGTACTTTGCCATCCATATGATTGCCATTATATCATCATTCTCATACAACAATACTACGAAATAATCATCTATTTCCTTGTTGTAGAAGAATATGTGGTTGTAAAGTTGTGTCTTCAGAGATGATATTTGATGATTTCAAGGAATTTTTGAAATATAATCAGAAAATAATATATGTTATATTTGAAAAACATACATGAATAATCAAAACATAAAAAAAAAAAAAGGAAACCCTAAGACAGAGGGCAATAATAAGAAGATACAAAGATAGGGAAAAAAAGATATTGTAAGCATAGGAAAATGAGATGTTGATGATTAAACCCCTAAATTAAAAACTTTTTTAAAAAATCTATTAGTAATTTTATAATATCTTTTAATTTTAATAGAGATTAATGATTTATAATACCGACGTATAATATTCACTAACTTCTAATATTTAATTTTTGACATTAAATATAGAGATTAATGGTCTATATCTTTTTATTTTAATCTATAAGTATTTCTAAATTATATTAAATTATTTATATTTAGTTTCTCAAGTTATTTAACATTGAGTACTAGATCAATATTGATTGGTGAATTCCGAAAAAGAATGATGACATTAGTAAGCACTAATAGTCTAATACTCATTTTGATATTCATAATAAAGCAACACACTAACAAATAAATTAGTGAATCTTGTTTTTGTAGTCTTTTAATTTTTACCTGTTTGTTTTAAAATAGAAGTATTTTAGATCATAAAAAATATGATCTCCATTAAACTAGAATTATTTTACAAAAACAAGATTCACTAATTGGCCAAATTACTCTTTTGGTCTTCAACGTTTGCACGAAGTTTAATATTGGTCCTCAACGTTTCAAAAAGTTATAATTGGTCCTCAACGTTTTTTTTTTGGGTCAAAATTGGTCCTCCAACGTAACTATGTTAGTTTGTGCCGTTAAATGCTGACGTAGATGGCTTATGTGGCACACTCTCTCTCCTATGTGTCATATTTTAATGACGTGGCACGCCACGTCACTCCACCATGGCCACATCATCATCATCATCATCATCATCATCATCATCATCTTCTTCTTCTTCTTCTTCTTCTCCCTTTCTTTCCCTGCTTCGTCTCCATCATCACCATCACCACCATTTTACCTTCAACTCTTCCACTTCCATCATCACCCAAGCTCTCTACCACCACCACCACTACCACTGACGCCTTGTACCAATGCAGAGGAGACCTCACGAACTCTGAGTGCTACAAATGCGTGAGTAAGATTCTCGATATGCTCGGGAAGTTGAGTGGACTGGTGGCGGCGACGCGTGTGTAGCTCAATGGGTACTATTTACGGTACGAGGTCGTTGGGTTCAGGCAAGTGTCAAGGACTCATATGCTGTTCAAAGTTTGTGGGTCGATTCAGGCCAAAGGAAGTGGGTTCGATGAGAGAAGGGAGACGACGTTTGGGATGGTGGAAAATGGAGTGAAAAGTGGAGGAAGCTTGTTCTAATTCTCTTCTGTCTTTCCCAATTCATCTCTGAATTTTGTTTCGCAACTTTAAAGAGAAGAGAGAGAGAGAGAGAGAAAGAGAGAGGAAACTTCACACTTGCAGGTCAGATGATGACGGTGACGGCGACGGCGGCAGTGGTGGTAGAAAGCTTGGGTGACGATGGAAGTGGAAGAGTTGAAGGTAAAATGGTGGTGATGGTGATGGTGATGATGATGGAGAAGAAGCAGGGAAAGAAATGGAGAAGAAGAAGAAGATGATGATGATGATGATGATGATGTGGCCATGGTGGAGTGTCGTGGCATGATGTGGCGTGCCACGTCATTAAAATATGACACATAGGAGAGAGAGTGTGCCACATAAGTCATCCACGTCAGCATTTAACGGCACAAACTAATGGAGTTACGTTGGAAGACCAATTTCGACAAAAAAAACGTTGAGGACCAATTATAACTTTTTGAAACGTTAAAGACCAATATTAAACTTCGTGCAAACGTTGAGGACCAAAAGAGTAATTTGGCCAATTAGTGAATCTTGATTTTGTAATCTTTTAATTTTTACCTGTTTGTTTTAAAATAGAATTATTTTAGATCATAAAAAATATTATCTCCATTAAACTAACTATCTATTTATAGTTCAAATTTCACTTATATCACAATAAGTTTTAGATAGCAATCAGAAAAACTTATCCTTTCAAATAATATAAACTAATTTCTAAGAACTTATTCTTTTTTTAGACTATCCTTATCAATATAGTTTCAATACCAAACTTGGGTGACAAGGACACCTAAGTTAGGATCTAAAAATTGTTTGTAAAACCTATATAATACACAACACTAGATGAATCATAGCCAAAGCCAAAAAGTTTGAAGAGGTATATATAAAAGGAGATCGAACTTTATATTTTTGGAGTAATTATTAACTATTCTATATATTTATCAAAGATGGCAGGAGGAGGTTTTGCAGATCAAAGTAAAGCTAGGAATTATGAAGGAAGAGTCACATTTTATGTGTTGGTCACTTGCTTTGTAGCTGCAATGGGAGGTCTCCTCTTCGGTTATGATCTTGGAATTACTGGAGGAGTGACCTCCATGGAACCATTCTTAGTCAAGTTCTTTCCCTCCGTGTACAGACAGATGAAGGATGGATTAGACAATCAGAGTGCATATTGCAAATTTAATAACGAACTTCTTACCTTGTTCACCTCCTCCCTATACCTTGCAGCATTAGTAGCTTCTTTCTTTGCTTCCATTACCACAAGGTTGCTAGGTCGAAAACCGTCAATGTTTCTTGGTGGATTATTTTTCCTTGTGGGTGCACTATTGAATGGTTTTGCATTGAACATTGAAATGCTTATCATTGGTCGTCTATTGCTTGGTTTCGGTGTGGGATACTGTAATCAGGTAAGTAATGTTATAATTATTATTACTAGAGTGTCTCCTTAGGGCATTTCTAGCCTTCATTAAATATTTTAAATATTATTAATTTGTTTTCTTTCCTATTCCAAATAGTCTGTACCATTGTACTTATCTGAAATGGCTCCAACAAATATAAGAGGAGCACTCAACATGGGATTCCAAATGATGATAACAATTGGAATTTTGATTGCAAATCTTATCAACTATGGGACTGCTAAATTTGAAAATGGATGGAGAATTTCTTTGGGTGTAGGAGCAGTTCCTGCTTTTTTGTTGTGTCTAGGATCTATTTTCTTAGGCGACACACCAAATTCTATGATTGAAAGAGGCCAACATGACCAAGCTAAGGCAATGTTACAAAAGATTCGTGGGATCCAAAATGTTGATGAAGAGCTCCAAGATCTTATTGATGCTAGTGAAGCAGCTAGGAAGGTAGAACACCCATGGAAAAATATTTCACAACCAAGATATAGGCCTCAACTCACTTTCTGCTCTTTCATTCCTTTCTTCCAACAACTCACGGGAATCAATGTCATCATGTTTTATGCACCTGTCCTTTTTAAAACTCTCGGCTTCGGAGATGACGCTGCTCTCATGTCTGCAGTCATTACTGGATGTGTCAATGTCCTAGCTACATTAGTTTCCATAATATGCGTAGATAAGTTTGGAAGAAGAATCTTATTCCTTGAAGGTGGAATCCAAATGCTTATTTGCCAGGTATCATAGAACTAATATTCTTAGAGTAAATTATTGTTTTGATCTCTGAAAGATTCTATTTGTCTCAATTTAGTCTTTCAATCATGAAAATATCAAATTTAGTCCCCAAAAGATTCCACCTATTTCAATTTATTCCCTAAATCTTGAAAAATATCATATTTAGTCTCTGAAATATATCTTGTATTACAGCTTTATCAATGCATTATATATTTTTGCTTTTTTGGAAGGGACAAAATTGTGGCACAAAGTATCTTTTAAGGACTAAACTTGATATTTAAAATTTCAAGATGCAGATATAACATTGATTACATTGATTACATTGTTAATTAAAACTTAAAATGTTATATTTACTCATATTCTTATGCTTAATATCATATGGCTTCTATATATTTGTTAAGTCTTTCGTCTTAGAATTACTAATCGCTGAGACAATACTATTATTGCATTTAGATTTTAGTGGGAGTCATGATAGCTTTGAAGTTTGGAGTCAATGGTGAAGGTTCATTCAGCAAAGGAGAAGCCAACTTTCTTTTGTTCTTAATATGTGCATATGTTGCCGCGTTCGCTTGGTCGTGGGGACCCTTGGGTTGGTTGGTACCGAGTGAAATATGTCCTCTTGAAGTTCGATCTGCAGGGCAAGCTATCAATGTTGCTACGAACATGTTGTTCACCTTTGCCATTGCTCAAGCTTTCCTTTCCATGCTTTGCCACTTGAAATTTGGCCTCTTCTTCTTCTTTGCATTCTTTGTCATCTTAATGACCATTTTCATTGCAGTGTTCCTTCCAGAGACAAAAAATGTCCCAATTGAAGAAATGGATAGAGTATGGAGATCACACTGGTTTTGGAGCAAGTTTGTTCCCAATAATGTTGTTCATGGATAGCTATGATCACAACACTAGTCCTTCAAGTTGAGAAATGCAATGAGAGTTAAGAATGCTATGAAGAATTGCACATTAATTAGAAATTGAGAAGAAATGAAAATGGGTTTAATTTCATGAGAACAAAATTTGTGGGCATATATAAATATACTACTTATTTGTAGCTAATGCTTCAGGGTATATTTGGTAAGGAAACCAAACAGTAAAATCGTGGTGTTTCATGATTTTCAAAAAAATATTACATCATATTTTATACATACCAAACACACATTTTATCATATTTTTTTCTCTCTCCTAATTTTTCTCTCTATCTCTCTCCTCACTTTTCTTTATAGTACTTTCTTTTATTTTACAATACTTTTTTTACAGTATTTTACATTTATATATCTATACCAAGCGTACAGTAATGCATGTAATGTATTTTAGGAAACGATATTTTGCAAGAAAAAGGAGGCTTTGCTTGGAACTATAATATGAGACTGTGAGACAGAAAAAATAGTCACCAATTCTACTTTTGGAACAAATTAATTAGTAGCATAAGTGGATATAACAACAAATGGAGAGAGGAACAATTTAGTCCATCAGTGATTAACAATGTAATCAATGTTATATCTGCATCTTGAATTTTTAAATATAACATTTTAAGTTTTAATTAATTAAATCTTAAAGTTTATACTATTTTAATTTTACCATTCTGTGGATGGAAATATATATAAAGTAAAAATTCATGTTTGTGTCCTTCATATAAAAAATAAAAGGCCAAATTATTCTTTTGCTCCTCAACGTTTACACCAAGTTTAATATTGGTCCTCAATGTTTCAAAAAGTTATTTTAGGTCCTCAACGTTTTTTTTTTGTCAAAATTGGTCCTCCAACGTAACTCCGTCTGATTTTTTTTGTTAAATGCTGACGTGGAAGGCTTATATGACACACCCTCTCTCCTACGTGTCATATTTGGATGATATGACACCATCTCTCACTCCTAATCAGCAAAACGACGCCATTTTGCATTACTTCTCTCTCACTCCAACTCAACAAAACGACGCCGTTTTGCATTACTTCTCTCTCACTCCAACTCAACAAAACGACGCCGTTTTGCTGAGTTGGAGTGAGAGAGGGTGTCATATCATCAAAATATGACACGTAAGAGAGAGGGTGCGCCACATAAGCCTTCCACGTCGGCATTTAACAAAAAAAATCAGACGGAGTTACGCTGGAGGACCAATTTTGACAAAAAAAAAACGTTGAGGACCTAAAAGAACTTTTTGAAACGTTGAGGACCAATATTAAACTTAGTGCAAACGTTGAGGACCAAAAGAGTAATTTGGCCAAAATAAAATGATACGTTTTCTTTAATTACTTATATATTCCATTTTACATGCTTATAATATTTTATAAATAAACTTTATTTTAAAATTAATTGTCATAAAAGATGATAAATTTTTTTTTTATCTATATATCTATACTAAAGTAACATCTATATCTATATATCTATACTAAGTAACATATAGGAGGTAAAACTTTGTCATGTGTTGATTTGGATACGTTTTGCAATCTTGTCATGTCATACTATAAGTATCTACGTGGGCACTGTTCAAACAAATATGGCTACAAATCAAAACGCATGATTGGTATTGATGTGTTCTCATTCGTAATTAATATAAAGTAATAAATCCCATAGTTGATTTCCTTCCGGATTTGAATCCTAATCCCTAAAATCAAGTCTTCATCCACTTGATAATTTTTATTAGGAGTGTTCAGAATTGAACAAAATCGACACATTTGAACCGAACCAAACTAAACTTAGCACAAACCGAACAAAATCGATTAATGTTTGGTTCGGTTCGATTTGGTATGTTGAAAAATCGAACCAAATCGCATACACTTATATATATATATATGTACATATTATGTTAAAATTTCTAAATAATAAGGTTTAAAAATTTTTTTAGAATGTTAGATTGAATTTAGTCAATCTACAAATTTAATTTTAAAACTAATTTGATTATATATTATAAGTAAATGAAATATTACTATACTTTTTTATAATTTATATTGAATAAAATTATATTTTTTATTAATAAATTTAAATATGTAAGTTTAATAACATAAAGTCCCAAACCATCAAATCGAACTGCTCAAAATTGTTCGTTTACGGTTTGATTTGGTTTTACGCTATTAACTTAAACCGATAGGTGCACTCATTTTTCAGCAGAAACCGCTCAAATCGCCCGCCGAAACCCCCAACTTTTCATGGACTAAAATGAAACAATTAGTATCTTAAGGGACCAACTTGATAATTTCCTCAAAGAGAAAAAGGCTGAGGCAAGCTGTGTAAGCAGAGAGGAAATCCATGGCTCATAAGGAACAAATTGGGAGTGAAGCATCGAACTAGAACGCTCCACCGCCGTCGCAGCTGTTCGCCGGAAAGGGAGCCACCATAGCAAGGCCGCTGTATGACGCCGGAGAATTTAGCTGGTCTTCGCATTCGCAGATTCCTCCCCTCGGTCTGGCCCAGAGGTTAGTTTTCGAGCCTTTATTTTTCTTTCGACTCCTCTGCTATTCTCTGTTGATTTCAGAATTGTTTGGGTCATTATTTCCTCCCCGATGATATGATTTATTCGCCTTCTTGTTTTTCCCTTTTCGATTCTATTTGTTGGTTAAGGAGTGTTGTTAAATCATGTTTCTACTTTGATGATTATAAAACCGTCTTGTGTGGATAAATACTGATTGTAGACATTGGAAATTGCTAAATCATGTTCTGCTAACTTCTATCTTGTTGATCTTTTTTACTTGAAATGTGCAAGTGAATATTCAAAAATTAACTAGTAAGGCTAGGCAGGCCAAAATAAAAAAAAAAACTAGTAAGGCTAGGCATTGCTAAAATCTGGTTTGATCTTTTTTTTTTTTTTGGCTTGTAAATATGTAATCTAATGTTTAAGCTTTACCTGACTCCTTGTCCTGCTTTCCTATGTCTTTTAAGCATGTCCTCAAGTAGCCAAATGTTGATGAATGGGTGCTGGTGCTTGATTCACTTGGTTCTCTCTTTTGCTCTTTTTCATCACTTGAAAGCATGTTCAAGTTAGTAATTTTAAAACATCTACATCTACATTATAATATAATGGTCTTGGATGTCTTACCTTATTGTAAGATTTTGTGGTCATTCCAAGCTGCCCTCATTTGCATCTTCAACTACATAATCTTCTTAACTAGGTGGACCATTCTCATTTTCTTGTCCCTGTAAAATTTCTGGGTTTTAGTTCTTTAGGGTGAATCATAGTCATAGATTTTATGATCTAATTTTCAAGAAATCTGAAATTTTTTGAGTAGCGAATAGTGATGCTGAACTTATTTTACGGATTGTTATTATTTCTTCATTTTTTATTAGAATTTGTCATCGAAAATCTTTGTTGGACCCAAAGAAATTTTGTTGATGGCTTTCTGCAACTTTGTTCTGGTGGAAGTTTCAATGAAGGTGAATAATATAATATAGCATGGAATTAGGATAGCCCCATGCTTAATTGATTGAAGGTTAGAAGAAGAAACTCCTTTCACTGAGTTCTTTTTGGTTACGTTTGGTTGAAAAAAAATATGGAAAAAGTGTGTTTGGTATGAAAAGATGGAATTGAAAGTTTATAAAAGAATGTGAGGTAAAAAGACTAATTTGCTCCTTAATAAATATTAAATAATTATTTTCTTAAATTTTATTTTTTAGTATATAATTACTTTTTTTATATTCATTATAAAAAATAAAAAACAGTAAGAGAGAGAAAGAGAGAACAAAAATGTCTTTTAAACCCAATTCCACAAAATTTATCTCAATTCCTCAAAAATATCCTACAATCTAATTCCACAAAATTTACACACCCAAGTCTAAAAAATCAATTCCACGTAATTCAATTCCAATTCCACATAACTCAACTAAACTAAATAATTCCTAGAATATTGTGCAATCCCATGTGGAATCCAATTCCACGTCCAACCAAACAAAACCCACTTTATGGAATTGAGAATTGGATTCCATGGAATTGTCTAATTTCACGGAATCCAATTCTCAATTTTAGGAAGCGAACCAAACACTAGTAGAAAATTTTGTTTTTTATGGAATTGGGATTCCAATTCCATAAAAATTTTGAACCAAACATAACCTTTTGTTTCTTCTAACTAAACAAATCTTCTGGTCGGAAGGGTGTTGCTATCGATTATGGCAGATGTGATAACCAATACATGATACCCAATATCTTGTATCTATTATTCTAGAGTATTTTGGGTATTATGATATTAGGTAATATCAAATACGGATATTAGAAACAATATTTTTTTTTGGATGTAGATAGGGTTCAGATTCAGGGTACTATTTCAGTCTATAACGGATTTGGATATTAAAAATAAGTGGATATCTGTCCTTTGCCAATCCTAGGTTTACTCTTTGAAGGACTCATTTGTCCTTTTCAAACATTGATCTGGTATGATGCCTCCGTTTCATTGATTTTGGTCAGTACATCACACATAAAAATCCGTTTCTAATATGAATAATTTTTATTGCCCCCTTATTTCTGATAGTAACACATTCTTTTAGCCTTTTCTATAGTGGGTATGAAAGCTCAGTTATCATGTTTCAGGTGGATTCTCTTTCAGAGTGTGTCAAGGACGGTTTTGATTGTTATAATGTTAATTTGGTCCTGTTTTTGAGACCCCAGTAACTTATATTTCATTTCATTGTAATTCTATTGCCACTCTCTTTCCAAAATGGCAAATATCCCACCAACATTGAAGTCTCATAATACCCTAGTATTAAAGTCTGCAATACTCTCAAGGCTCCTTGTCTTCACATTAACCATCATCTTCCGGGTTCTTGTTTCCCCTTATGATACCTCTGCACCATTAAACCCTGATTGTCTCGCCAGAACTAACTCTAAGCCTGTCCACAATTCTTCTCACCAATCTCTGCTTTGGCCCAGCTTGGGTTCTGCCATAGAAAATGGAATAGTTTGGGATTCTGTGTACTTTGTCCGAATTGCTCAATGTGGCTACGAGTACGAGCAGTCCTATGCTTTCTTACCCCTCCTTCCCATTTGCATTTCCTTCTTGTCTCGCTCAGGTTTGATAAAACTCCTCTTCTATTTACAAATTTTGTTTAGTTAATAATAGTTAGGCATGGTTTTGTTCGGATTTTGTATGACCTGAACTATTCATTAATTTGTTACAGTTTTTGGCCCGTTAGTGCCAGTGATCGGTGAAAGAGCTGTGTTGGGGGTGTCTGGTTATCTGATCAATAATGTTGCTTTTGTATTTTCTGCTCTTTACTTTTACAGGTGAGTTGTTTGAGCATGATTTTTTTTTTAATAGAATTGAGCATGAATTCTTTTATTTTCATGAATTTGTATGTGATTTGACTTTGGACTGAAAAACCATTATTCCTGATTTTGTTACCATTTGAGCATGTACAGGGAGTAAACAGAAAGAAAATCTAAATTAAAAATAAAAGTAAAAGGGAAAAGTTGATAGAAGGGTTATTTGCATATCAACGCCCATGAGACTGCAGTATATGATAAATTCTTTACATTTTTAATAACATCAGTTTTTTTTTTAAATACAGTGAAAACAATGTAGTAGTACTTTAACAAAATTTGATTTTCATCAATATCTCTTTATTGTAAACATGTTTACAACACTTGTGCTTTGGAATAAAAGAAGAATATGGATTATATGTATAAAACTGGTCCCTATGTAAAGAAAAATTTACTGCTACTTTCCATCAACGATAAAAGGAATGTGAGCAAACTGTTCATCCTTAGTTTTCCAACATTATTTAAAGGAAATCATTATTTCCCTTGACAACTCTAGGAACATGTGTTGATCAAACTTTGAGACCTTTGTTCATTCTCAAATCGTGTTCTCCCAATTCCTTATTTGGGCTTTCATTTCATTTCTTAGTGTATAATAAGATAATTTTGTGTGTATTGCATAATAGGAAGTACATGTATATATACAAGAGGAAACTCAAATCCTAATCAAACCCTAATAGATAACTAAATCTTAGTTATCCTTATCTAATTATCTCTATACAAATACAAATATATTTAAACAAATAATATATATATATATATATATTCTCAACACTCCCCCTCAAGCTGGAGCATATAAATCATAGGCACCAAGCTTGTCACATAGGTATTTTATTCGAGGTCCTCTAAGAGACTTGGTGAAGATATCTGCCAGCTGATCATTTGAATTGACAAATCGAGTACCAAGACACCCTGATTGAATTTTTTCTCTAATAAAGTGGCAGTCAATTTCAATATGTTTGGTCCTCTCATGGAATACTGGATTTGAAGCAATGTGCATAGCTGTTTGGTTATCACATACCAGTTCCATTTTACCAATGTCACCAAATTTCATCTCCTGAAGAAGTTGTTTCAACCATAGGAGTTCACAAGTTGCTAACGCCATAGCACGATACTCAGCCTCTGCACTAGACCTTGCAACTACATTTTGTTTCTTGCTTTTCCAAGAAACTAGATTTCCACCAAAAAGAACACAATATCCCCTTGTCCTCATATAACAGTCCCTGGCCTGGTGCTCCCTTAATGTATCGAAGAATTCGAATAACTGCATCCCAATGACTATCACATGGTGATTGTAGGAACTGGCTAACTACACTCACAGCAAACTATATACTAGGACGAGTGATAGTGAGATAATTGAGTTTTCCCACTAGTCTTCGATATCTCTCAGGATTGTTTATCAGCTCCCCCTGTCCTGGATAGAATTTGACATTTGGATCCATTGGAGTCTCAACTAGTTTGCAGTTTAGCATGCATATCTCTTCTAATAAGTCAAGTGCATACTTCCGTTGTGAAATAGCCACACCAGAACTAGATTGGGCAACCTCAATTCCCAGAAAATATTTAAGCTTCCCCAAATCTTTAGTTTGGAAGTGGTTGCACAGATGTTGTTTGAGCTGAGCAATGCCTAAATCATCATTGCCTGTAATAACAATGTCATCCACATAGACAACTAAGTATAAGCACTTGCCATTTGAAGTATGGGAAAGTATGTCGACTTCGTCAGTGTTGGAGAGCAACTGGTCATGCATGCAATAGGGAATGGAGGTGAAAGGTGGTACAAGCCTTGTGACTCACGCCCTGTGCCAATCATCTGACCCGTACTCCGATCCTGGATAGAAACACAGTTAGTAGCAAAGGTAATGGAACAATTGTGCGAGTGAGTCAAGTTACTAACAGAAATAAGATTGTAAGGAGATTCAGGAACATAAAGAACAGAATCAACAAAGAGGGAAGGAAGTATTTGGGCTTGACCAATTCCTGTAGCAGTAGTTTTAGAACCATTTGCCAAGGTAACTAAAGGAAGGGAAGATGAACTAGAAAGATGGGTAAACAAGAATTTATTACCATAAATATGTTCGGAGGCACCCGAGTCAAGAACCCATGGTCCAATGTCAGGAGAGCAAGCAAGGCAAGCAGTTACATTACCAGTTTGCGCAATTGAGGCAGCCATAGATGACTGTTTGCCTTGTTGGTACTTGAGGTATTCTTTGTAATCATCACCAGCTAAAGTAATAGACTCGGAAGAGTGATCATTAGATGTTTCAGATTGAGCAATGTTGACAGGGCGAGAAGGTCGACCATGGAGTTGATAGCAACGATCACGGGTATGTCCCAACTTGTTGCAATACGTACACTGGGGACGTTTGCGACCATTATTGCGTCCACTGCCGCCTCCACCTTTGTCACCAGTGTGAGATACCAAGGCTGAAGAGTCAATAACTGAAGAGACAGTATGACTTTCAGTCAAGGCTCGTGAAGAAGAAATACGCACCAAACGACCAATAACATCATCAAATGTGGGAACAGTGGAACCTCCCAAAATTTGATCTTTAACACCGTCGAGGTCAGGGTTTAAATGAATCAAAGTCAAGACCATGAAGAACTTATCCCATTGTGCGTCCTGAGCAGTAGTCGACGACGTGGAAGGCATTAAGGATCTAAACTCATGTTTGAGAGCCTCCATCTTGCTTGCATAGGTGGTAGTTTCCGACGTCTGGTGTTGAAGCTTAACCAAGTTGGATAAAACATCATAGTAACGTCGAATATCATTATTATAAACTGTGACGGCCTTGTTCCAGACACAATAGCACGTCTCATATGCCTGATAGGTGGACAGGAGTTGAGGATCAAAAGAATGCCATAAGAGAGAACAAAGTTGGGTATCAATCATTACCCACTTAGGCCGATCCTTTTCAGCAATTTCAGATTCACGCTTAGTTAAATGGTCTAGGTGTCCGTGACCTTTGAACCACAAGCGGACAGAGATGGCCCAAGATTTATAATTCGATGCCCCACGCAATTTCTCAGTGGTAATAGTAGGTGTACCGCTAAGAATATTAGAGAAAGTGCTGGACTTGGAATTAGATTCAGTAGGAGAAGCCATGAGAGAGAGGTGTCCAAAAGCAAAGTGTGACGAAACAGCAAACCAACCCCAGAATCGTGAAGAGAAGATGCCGACGATTACAACGGCGTCGAGAGCAGCGGAAGATGGCGCCGGAAACGGCGTCACGCGCCGGCGCGTGCAAAATCCAGCGAGCAGACGGACGGCGGCAGAGAAAACGTGGTTCTGACCGTCGGCGGCTTCTGAGCACGATGGTCCGGCGCGTGCTCCAAGAAGAGGCCGGAAAAACGCTGGGTACTTAGAACCCGAGGTTGTCAAACAGTGGAGAGAAAAAAAAGGAATGTGGCTAGAAGGAAGAACACAGCCGAGGGCAGAAGCTTAGCAGAGGATCAGAAAGGCTCTTGATACCATGTATAATAAGATAATTTTTGTGTATTGCATAATAGGAAGTACATGTATATATACAAGAGGAAACTCAAATCCTAATCAAACCCTAATAGATAACTAAATCTTAGTTATCCTTATCTAATTATCTCTATACAAATACAAATATATTTAAACAAATAATATATATATATATATATTCTCAACACTTAGTTATATCAATTATTAGTGACCTATATTGCAAGGCTTGCATTTGTATAAGGAAAGTTTGTCATGAATGGTGCTGCCCATGTCATTGCTATATAGCTTAGACTAGAACTTAGAATAACTGTCCTACTTAATGAGATTGGGATGCTAATGATATATTAATTACTCTTGCAATTTACTTTCTATGGCAATAGCTTGACTGCATTTACCTTCTCCATTTTTTTTTCCTGCAATATGTTCTAGTGAATTGTCATCACTACATTTTCTATATTTATTAATTTGCAAGTTCCCTGTGCAGTGTTAAGTTGGAAAACATGGATGATTATTGTTTTTGGTGGTTGTAACTCCTGCAGGCTTTCTATTACTATATTGAAGGACTCTGAAGCAGCATTACTGTCTTCAATTTTGTTCTGCTTTAATCCGGCCTCCATATTTTATTCATCAATGTAATTTTTTAATTCTTTTGTATCATTTTTAACTACATGCCTGTGTTATCAGCTAAACTGATTATTTTCTTGCAATTGCAGATACACAGAAAGTTTGTATTCTTTTCTGTCGATTGGAGGAGTGTACCACTTAATATCTGGTGGAAATAGTTTAGCTGTTCTTTATCTTGCTCTCTCTGGTTGTGCAAGGTCTAATGGAGTGGTGAATGCTGGCTATTTCTGTTTTCAGACAATGCATCGGGCTTATGATGCTATGTTTCAGAAAAGGAAAATTAGTGTGAGTCCCTTTGCCAACTCCTCCCTCTTCTCGTCCTATACACCTTTCATAATATGAGTGACCCTATAGCTTTCCTATGTGAAAACGTTTTGGAAGTTTGGTTAAAAATGGTCATTACTCTACATATTATGTGTCAGTTTTAGTTTACTGCATTTTTTGGTTCTGATCTCTTCTTAACGGTGAGAAATGTAAAAGAGGATGAAAAAAACCCTTTTTTTTTAAAATGCAGTCAATGAATTTTTACCAACATGAAGCTTTGTATTTGGAGTAAATTACACTCTTCTCCCTTGAGAGATGTCAAAATTAAACTCTCCTCCCTCTATTTTGAAAATTTACACTTTCCTCCCTCTATTTTGAAATGCAGTCAATGAATTTTTTCCTTTTTTTCGGAGTCATTCTAAATGTTCCATATGTATCCAAGTTGCATTTGGTGTGTCTCCGAGCCGAAAAAATGTTTTTTTTTTTGAGACACCTATTTGTTCATTAACTTGATATTTTACTTGCACACCTGCAACAATTTACCTTAGTGCATCTTGAAACATTGAAATCATGATTATTTGCTGACATGCTTTTTTTTCCCTCCTCCAGCTGGCATTCTTGGTAGTTTTTGCTGGAGCTTTACATTGTGCTTGCATTTTTGCTCCATTTATAGCTTTCCAAGCTTATGGATATCAAAATATTTGTGTTGGACGATCTCATGATGAATTAAGGCCTTGGTGCAAGGCAAGGGTACCACTGCTCTACAATTACATCCAAAGTCATTATTGGTAAGTTTTTCTTAAACTTCTCAAAGTATTATTGATCTCATCTAGTTCAATGAACTCATGGTATTGACCATTTTTTTTTTTAAAAAGAAAAGAAAAAAACTATAGCTTGTTTCCTATTGCCATGCATGTGCTAAGCAATTGAAGAGGCTTCATATGCAAAGTATAGGAAAAAGTTAGATTTTTAAATAATATATCAGACGTTTCAGTGTAATTGATTATTTCATTTATCCAGGGGTGTAGGTTTCTTGAGATATTTTCAGTTGAAACAACTGCCTAACTTTCTGCTTGCATCCCCAATTCTGTCTCTGGCATTTTGCTCAATTATCCATTATGCTAAGTCCAGGCCTCAGAACTTTTTTTCGCTTGGTTTTCGAACTTCTTCTGAGGAAAAGAATTGCGGACTTATATTTCTTTTAGACAGCCTCTCGAGCTCAAATGTGGCTAGCACTTCAGAGATATCCCCTGTTAAGGTAGAAGGTATAACTCTCAATTATCCAAAGATGATTATGTTCTACAATTTTATGCATTTTGCTTTGAGAGTTTCTATACAACAATCAAAGCGTTTTCACACATGTGCAAATTTATTCTTTTACACATAGGGTTTGTTTGGAGATGAGAGGGGAAGGGAACGGAAGAAAAAAGACGGGAAGGTTAGTTCCCCATTTCTCTTCCCCTTGTTTCTGAAAAAAACAAGGGAAGGAGATTGAAGAGTCAGATAAATAATTATTGATGAAAAACGGAGCTTAGCTCTCTGGTTTTTGATAGATCAGAATTGAAAATAACGGTTTACATAAATAGGAACCATGGTAACAAACTACCACTAGAATCCCTCAAGAATAGGATAAGGATTTAGTTTAAATTAATATTTAAACTATAAGTTATCCTATTTACTAGCTAATTAAAATAAAATAAGATAAACCTAAGATAATGAATAATTTAAATAACAACCATATCCCTAATTATTTAAATTCAAATAATAACAATAATAATAAACGTAGATAATCAGCAAGTATCTCAACACTCCCCCTCAAGATGTGGAATGGATATTGATCATTCCCAGCTTGTCACTTAATTCTTCAAACTTGCTGCCACGTAAGCCTTTGGTAAGAATATCCGCTGTCTGTAAGTTAGAGGGAATATGACTCAAATTGATAACTTTAGAATCCAGGTTCTCCTTAATGAAATGATGGTCCATCTCTACATGTTTAGTCCGGTCATGATGCACGGGATGCTTGGCAATACTGATGGCTGCCAAGTTATCACATTTTACCTCCATGGGGCTGTCCAATTGAATTTGGATTTCATTGAGCAGCCTTTTTAGCCATATACCTTCGCAAATACCTTGGGAAAGTGCTCTAAACTCTGCTTCAGCACTACTTCTTGCTACTACTGATTGTTTCTTACTCCTCCACGTCACCAAATTCCCCCATACAAACGTGCAATATCCAGAAGTGAATCGCCTGTCAGTAACACAACCAGCCCAATCTGCATCCGTGTAGATTTCTATTCCTCTTTTATCATTTTTCTCAAAGAATATTCCTTTCCCAGGTGCTGATTTCAAGTACCTAAGGATACGGTAGGCAGCCTCTAAATGTGCTTCATTAGGACAATTCATGAACTGACTAATCACACTTACTGAGAAACTGATGTCAGGTCTTGTATGAGAAAGGTAAATTAGCTTGCCTACGAGTCGTTGGTATCTCCCGGTGTCAACCAATGGGCTTTCTTATGCAAATTTATACTTGTAGTTGGCCTCCATAGGAGAATCTGCAGGTTTACAACCAAGCATACCAGTCTCTTGGAGTAAATCCAAGGTATATTTATGCTGTGATACTACTATTCCCTTTTTGGACCTTGCTACTTCCACTCCTCGAAAGTATTTGAGTTCACCAAGGTCCTTTGTCTCAAATTCAGTGGATAACGCAGCCTTGAGAAGTTCAATTTCATCAAAAAAATCTCCGGTTATAATAATATCATCTACATACACTATTAATATTGCTTTCTTCCCAGTAGAGGAGACTTTATAAAACAGTGTATGATCAGATTGGCCTTGAATGTATCCGTGCCTTTTAACAACATTTGTAAATTTTTCAAACCATGCTCTCGGAGATTGTTTGAGACCATAAAGGGATTTAAGGAGTTTACATACCTTTCCATTTTTATTGTCAATACTAGGAGGCGTATCCATGTATACTTCTTCCTTGAGATCTCCATTTAGGAAAGCATTTTTGATATCTAGTTGGTGGAGTGGCCAATCTAGGTTAGCAGCTAGTGATAGAAGGACTTTAATGGAATTGAATTTTGCTACTGGGGCAAATGTTTCTTGATAGTCAACTCCATATGTCTGAGTAAATCCCTTAGCTACCAACCTAGCTTTGTACCTGTTGATGCTTCCATCTAAATTGTACTTGATGGTGAATATCCATCTGCACCCTACTGTATTCTTTCCTTTAGGCAACTCGGTTACCTCCCATGTGTTGTTCTTGATCAAGGCATCCATCTCTTCTTTTGCTGCTGCTTTCCACTTCTCATGATTGAGTGCCTCTTCAATGGTGTTAGGCACTTTTTCATGAGAGATATTGATAAGTAATTTCCTGTGGTTAGCAGATAATTTATCATAGGACACAAAGTTAGCAATAGGATGGTTTGTACAAGACCTTACTCCTTTCCTTAGTGCAATAGGAAGATTCAGCCCCTCACTAGTGCTCTCGGGCTCAGTGGGACTTGGCAAGGAATCATGGATTTGCATCATCGGAGTTGTCTCTTTTTCTTGGGTTTCTTGCCGTCTGGTGTAAACTATGCCAAACATTTTATCTTGTGTGTTTTGGGACTGTTGTATGGGTTCAAGGCTGTCTCGGGTGTTTTGGGACTGTTGTATGGGTTCACATCTATCCAGGAAGCTCCATTCTTCTAAAGTCTCCCCCTGAATGGAGGTTTTAGGATAATATGGCTCATGTTCAAAGAAGGAAACATCCATAGTGATGAAGAATTTTTTTAGGGTTGGAGAGTAGCACTTGTAACCTTTTTGTGTGGAGGAATACCCCAAAAAAATGCATGGGATAGATCGTGGATCTAGTTTGTTTTGATGGTAAGAGTGTACAAAGGCTTTACAGCCGAAAATTTTTGGTGGTATGGAACTTAAGGTCCGTGTGGTGGGATAATAAGAAAGGAAGGTGTCATATGGTGTTTTGAAATCAAGAATTCGAGAAGGCATTCGATTGATAAGGTAAATTGAGGAAAGAACAGCTTCTCCTCAAAAAAATTTTGGTGTGTTGTATGTGAAGAGTAGGGATCGGGCTACTTCTAGGATGTGTCTGTTTTTTCGTTCAGCTATACCGTTTTGTTGGGGAGTATAAATGCAGGACGTTTAATGTAGTATACCCTCCTCGGCTAGGTAAGTTTTTAAATGAGAGTTAAAATACTCTTTCCCATTATCAGACCGGAGGACTTGTATAGTGGCGTGAAATTGGGTTTTGATGAGATTGTGAAAGGTTTTGAAAATGTGGGGTACTTCTGATTTTTCTTTCATGAGGAAGACCCAGGTTAGACGAGTATGATCATCCACAAATGTAACAAACCATTTAGAGCCAGTTATGTTTGGGATACTTGCGGGACCCCAAACATCACTGTGAACAAGGGAAAAAGGATGGGAGGGTTTGTATATATGGGGCTTGTAGGTTGATTTAGTGTGCTTAGATAATTGACAAATTGAACATTGGAATAAATCAGAATTTTTATTGATAAATAAATTCGGATAAAGCTTTTGCATATATTGAAAACTAGGATGTCCTAACCTATAGTGCCATAGAAGAATGTTTGAAGGACAATTGGCACTAAGTACTATTTTATTGAAAGTAGGAATATGGGTGGATCCAAGAATGTAGAGTCCATTGTACTCCTTAGCATTACCAATCATCTTTCCGGATGCCAAATCCTGAAATACACAATCATGAGCACGGAACGTAGCACAATAGTTATTGTCTTGAGTGAGTTTGCTAATAGATAGTAGATTACAAGCCAAAGCAGGAACATAAAGTACATTCATCAGAGTTAGCGTGGTTGAGATTTTTATGGAGCCAATAGCTGAAACTTTGGCCATTGTACCATCTGCAATTTTCACTTGAAGAGAAGAAGCACATGGAGCTAGGGTTGAGAAAAGAGAGGCATTACCAGTCATATGATCCGATGCTCCAGAGTCAACAATCCAGGAGGCATCTGCGGTACTGGTTCTCCAAAAAGGAGGGGTTATCTTAGTTCAATTTTATGATTTACATTAATAAAAAGGGCGGCCCAATGCACAAGGCTCCCAGCAAGTAAGGTCTGGGGAGGGTCTGATGTATGCAACGTCGCAACCTTACCCCTGCAAGTAGAGGGGCTGTTTCCAAGATTTGAACCCATGACATCCAAGTCACACAGCAATAATCTTACCGTTGCTCCAAGGCTCATCCTCATGATTTAAACGAATAACAAAAATAAATTTTACATACTTGCTTGTATTTATCCATATATATATATATATATGTATTTGTTATACTAATATATGTTTGTGTATAAAATGCACAAGGGATGTATAGATAAAATACTTGCATGCACATGTGTGTATTTATATTAGTATTTCCTTGCTTGTGTGTGGATGTGTTTAAGTGTCTATATATATTCGTGTATTTATGTATGTACACTTGAGAAAGATTTATTAAATATACATGATTCATCTTTTTAAAATAGTGATCATTATATAAAAGGCATTTTTGTAGAATGTTTTTAATACAAATGGATAAGACATAACACATTGGCGTTGCTTGATCCATATAGCTGACCCAACCTAGCGGGAAAAGGCTTTTATTGTTGTTGTTGTTTTTAATACATATGTTTATGATTATAGTTGTATTAGAAGCAACTCCAAAATACTCAATTTGGAGTAATTAGAAATATTGAAGGAAGAAGGCTAAGGAGGATTAGCCTAAATTTCCTCATTGTCTTTCCCTCTAAAAATTAAATTCTCAAACAAGAGGATTGTAATATTATCTCCTATTCCTTTTTCCTCCACTATTTTACTCCCAAACATACACATGGTTCAGGCATTTGTGTTTTATGTCACTGATGAGCCCCTGGTATATGCTAGAAAATATAAAAAAAGGGTAAAGGAAAGATATAATGTGAGGGATTTGTAAGGCGTGCCTAGGAGTGGTTAGGAGGTGATAGAACCCCAATCAGAAAATATAAACCAACACTGGTATAATATTCAACAAGAGTAAAATAGGCCAGAACAGCAACAAAACTCAGCACTTACAGACCTCTGAACACACTACACAGCTGCCTAATGACAGAACACAGCAAATAAAAATAGCACAGCACACTAAGGTAAAAGAACACGCAAAGATAAACCCTAAACATTGCTAGCTTTCGAGATGCTGGCACTCTCCTAAGTCCCTTTCAAATTCCCCGTCTCTTTTCTATTGCTCTACCCTCCAATATATAGAAGTTGCTACTGTAGTCCCCCTCCACCCCATGTAATTGCAACATGTTTCCCATAGGCCTATGCTCTACAATATTGGGGCCCACCAGGAGGGATGAGGGACACGTGTAGGCTCTTGGTAGAAGTTTATATAAGTTAGGGTTATAGAAGAAAAGGGAATGCCCAATAAAGTGTGATAATAAAGTCTGATCGAAGAGAAAGCAGAAGGCATTGGGAAAAAAATGGAATGGTTTAGGAGAAGCAGTTGCAGGCTAGCAGCACTTTTATTTTTCTGCATTTTATCTCTGCTTTCTGTGTAAAGGAAAATCTGCCATTGAGGTGGTTTGTCTCTGTTTTTTGGTGTTTTAATTTGTATAAATAACAGTATTCCTTATATATATTTTATAGTTTTTTGTTGGGGTTGTTAGTAGTATCAAATTGGTATTAGAGTGGTGACAATTCGGGAAAGAATGGGTAATAACCTGCATGAGGGAACTATGTGATGCTGTGGTTAGATTAGGCAAAGAAAAGAATATGGGGAAAATACAAAAGGAGCCTGTCAAATAGTTTGCTAATTGGAGTAGGTTGGAAAACTCAGTTTTCCCTAACAGAGAGGTGAAGAAGAGGAGAGGCTTGAGTAGAATACACCAGCTCTGTTTGCCCCTAAGAATTGGACATAGGAAGAGATAAAGCCAGAATTTGTCCAATCTTCTAATCCCGTGAAAACCACATAAGTTTCTAGCTAACTCCTATGGAGACAAATCGAAAAGCAAAACAGGACACGATTTCGTTCACATTACAAGTGTCAAGTCATCCAGAAAGTTTTTATTGGCTGTCCAACATCGAAGTAGCCAAGACGAGAGAATTGGAGCATGGCTGCCATGGTGATGAGAAGTCTGGTGCATGCACATGGAGTAGGAGTTGGCGTCAATTTTGTTGACGGTAGAAGAGGAAGACAAGGGTAAAGGAAAGAGAGAGAATTGAGTTTTGAATCAGGTTAAAATAATTAGTTGGGAAAGAACCCCGGGCTGAATGAAGAAAGTAACAAAACAAAACTGGGCTCTATGAAAATTATTCCAAGGCTACCTGTACTAAACCAATAGCTCAGATACACTTAATATACCTGGCCAATAAGGAAACAAGCTGTAAGAGGGTCCAAAAGGATCTGGGTTTATGAAAACAGTGGAACTTCCAAACTCGTATACTTGTGTTACCCTAGTATTTGACCCAGTAGAAATCACCCATGTCATGATTCCTCCTAAGCAAAGCTGAAATGCAGCTCTACAAGGGAGAATACAAACTTGACATCATCTAATGGGGAAAAACAAATCTAAGGAAGAAGTTGTGTAGCAAAGGTAAGTTTGGGGTATTTCATAGATGCAAGACTCAACTTTTGATTTTATTGAGTACTGACGCAGATGATATAGATAGAGGAAGGAAGGCACTAAGGAGATTCAAACTAAGGAAAAAATCGTATTCTTATGCAACAGAAATATCAAACAACCCAGAAGCATTCTGTCAACTACCTGATGCTTAGAAAACAAGAAAGGGGTTGGCCGGTTGGGTTTTGCTTATGATGGGATTCATAGTGTGGGACAAATTATAGGAGGAAGAAGTAACCTACAAGTTATTGAAGAAGCAAACAAAGATAATGAAGGTAGCACAACAGAGAGAAACTGGGATTGGACGGGGTAAGAGCCCAAAGCTGAGTTTGGAAGGAGCATTGATTGAGCATTGTGAATTCTGTTCCTAGGTAACCCAAAACCATGGGTTAACCTGTTCTAATGCAACAACCCCAAACCCATGACCCAAAAGAAGGAAGACATGGAAAAAAATGCACATTTCTCATGCTTTTAGCAACTGTTTGATGAGTATCAGCTGCAGTTTTTATATTCAGCTTGCTGGTTTTGTGTTTGATTATGTGTCATCACCTCATTGTTGCAAAGGTTAATGTTGCATGGATAACAGCCTTATTGAAACTGCATCTTACTAGAAGAGATTTCCCAAGTGAGATTACATTATGGAGAAACCCAAGTTGTGGCAAGTATATCTTCAGGATGAAATTACTTCTTTACTAAGGGTGTGTTTGGGAGTGAAGAGGGGAAGGGAAGACTAATTAGTGACTTCTTCCTCCCTTGTTTGGATGTTTAAAATAAACAAGGGAAAGGAGAGGGAAGGTTAACAATAAAACTAAACATATTTTTATGGTCAAAGGTTCATTTTGGTCCTTTATGTTTCACTCAAGTTTTAAATTAGTCCTTTATGTTTCAAAAGTTTTAAATTAGTCCTTTATGTTTCCCAGAAGTTCTAAATTGGTCCTTTCGTCCAAATCCGTCAATTTCTTAAGTTAACTGCTGACGTGGTGTGTCGAGGTGGACACATAATCTCTCATACTTGTATCAGATAGCTGACGTGGCCTTAGACACGCCAAAAACACCCAAACGGCGTCGTTTAAGCCAAAAATAAAATCATGTTGAGAGGACCAATATAAAACTCTAATGAAACATAAAGGACTAAAATAAAACTTCAATGAAACATAAAGGACCAATATAGAACTTCAATGAAACATAAAGGACCAATATAGAATTTCAATGAAACATAAAGGACCAATATAGAACTTTAATGAAACCTGAAGGACAAATATAAAACTTTTGAGAAACATAAAGGACTAATATAGAATTTTTGAAAGATAAAAGACCAATTTAAAACTTGAGTGAAACATAGAGGACTAAAATGGGCATTTGACCTATTTTTATTATTTTATCATTTTTATCATATTTTTATTCCAATTATCTCCATAAATACTACGCATGTTATATTCTTAAAAGTTAAAACACATACTATGTGATGTCTGCCCCACAATAATAGTCATTTTCTAAGTTCCTCCAAACTCCCCCAATTTGGAGTAATTAGAATTAATAAAGGAGAACTGTTAACACAAAATCCTCCAAATTCCTTTCCCTTTAAAATTTAACAACCAAAGCAAGGGGAAGGTTAGTCAATTTCCTTCCCTTCTCTTCCCTTCCCCTACATTTTCCTACTCCCAAACACACCCTAAAAGATTGAAGGGTGTGAAGACAATTGAACAAGAGGGAATGCTCAATAAAGAGTGGTGGAGGAGAGAGTAGAAATCTTTGCTTTGTGTGTAAAGGAAAATTTGCCATTGATGTGGTCTGTTTTCTGTTGAGGTTCTATCTGTCACTTCATCCATGTTTGGTGATCTGTACATTTATAATTGGTGATTAACTCATTGATTTTATCAAGACATATGTATGATCTTTTGCACCAGTGGATATATAATCTCTAATTCTAATTTTACCACCGTTGTAATTATTATATCTTTTCAACTCACTGTTCTTTAACAGAAGATTTAAATCTAAAGAGGAGAAAGAAGGTGATCAAACGAGACAATACTGCTGCTTACATGGAATCTGAGCCTGTAGTTAGGGGGGGATACTTGTCTGCCTCCGTTCTTCCATTTGTATTACACTTGGGATTCATGGCAGTCACTGCTTTTCTTGTCATGCATGTACAGGTCAGTCAGTGTTAATCTTATTGTCAGTTATGCCAACTTTTGCTTTTATTTATCATGTTATAACATATATAGAACTGAACATGAGAAACACTGAAATTTTTTATATAATCTGATCCTGAAATTAGTTACTTATCGGAATATATGGAAATTCACATAAAACAGGTTGCCACTCGTTTCTTGTCTGCCAACCCTCCCCTTTATTGGTTTGCTTCATATATGATGATGACATCTCGAGCAAAATATGGTATATGGGGACGTATGATTTGGGGGTATTCTGCAGCATATATTTTTCTTGGAAGCTTGCTGTTTTCAAACTTCTATCCTTTCACTTGATGGCTCCCCTTCAAAGCTGCGTCTTTTTGCCTTTTCGCTTCAGGGATACGTCATAGACCAGTTTCATGGATTTTGGATCTTTTACATTTGAAAAATGATACATTTCTCTGCACTAGCAGAAATGTATAAAGGATCCGCATTGAACCACAATGAATAGATTAGGGGTCAAATGTTTTTCTTCCCATCATGAAGAACTTTCTTAATGCAGAGAAATGTACACTTTTACAAATGTAGAGGATCCAGATGCAAGGGACTGCAAAATCTGTTTGGCCATTTTCCCCATTTGGGTGATTAAAGTGCAGTAAAATTTCTCAGTTCCAGCTACCTTTGAGGTAAAGTAATAGGTGTGTATTCTTGAGTTCATCATGTAGACATCTAAGGTTTATTGGGAAGGGCAAAATGGAGAAATGGAGGGAGCAATTTTTTTTATTAATGTAGATTTTTTTTTTTATTTACGTTCAAATTTAATACTTTAATTTGAAATCATTTTTTTAATATGAACATATTATAGTGAAAAGAAATGAGATTTAATATTAAATTAAAGGAATATGTATAGAAAATGTTTAATTTCTTTCCATTTTATCCATCCTAAACAAACACCGATTAAAATTAAAGTGAGTCTATGATGCAACTTATTGTATGTATACAATGCAATTTCGACCGATAGAATTGTTGGTAGTGAGTAGGATGAATTGAGATGTAATGCAATTTTTCACATGTCACAATCCTATCGGTCGAAATTGCATTGTATGCATGTAACAAATTGCATCATAGATCCACCCTTAAAATTAATGTAGTGGATATACTATGCCAATGAGGATCGATTTCTTCCGCCTATGATATGTTTGAATCCAATTGATCTCTTATTAGTGAGTTATCTATAAGATTTTGTACGTGTTTTTTGAATTCGAGAGCTTGCCTACACCTCAGAGTTCCATCCTCTCACCCAAATTTCTTGCCAAAAAAAAAAAAGAAATACCATTATATTTAAATTAAGTAATTAAACTGATCAAAAAATTGCTAGTGGAATAATTGTGATATGATGTATTTTGTTAAATGGAATTGTAAATGGTGGCGATTCAATCCAAATTATAAATTGAGATGTTAAGTATTAATTGATTTCTTTATCATATTGCAAGTTTTGTTAATTATTTTTTTCCTGATACATCATTGTGACTATTTAAGGGATTGTATTTTAATATAACTAAATTTGAAGCCATTCCGAATTATCTTGGACGTGAAGCAGAAATTTTAGCTTAGGAACAAATAATTAGTTTGGTAACAAAAGACGAGTACGATTGCTGGCATTTTATTCTGGGGTTTAGTTCAAGTGCCTATGTTTCTCATAATTCTCTTTAAAAAAAACTTGTTATTAATAATTTAATATATCTATATTTAGATTATAATGATCTTAGAAATTATATGTTATCTAATATAAAATATATAATATGAGATGAAAAAGTAGTGAGAAATAGATAAGGGAGTGCTAAATAGCTTTCTATGTATTAATTTATTATTTTAAAATTTAATTATTTTATAATATATTTTAAAAATATTAACATCCACTTTTAGTTTGGAGTAGCTAAGCTAGATAAAGAGATGGTATGGTCAAAATTGGACTTTGATCTAAATGAGTAAAATGGATCAATGTATATCTTTTACTTCTTGTGATAAATTTATGGGGTCAAATCTTCGACAAGATCTATAAATTTATAGTCTTTATGCTTTCGCATTCAGTTCATGAAATTCTATGGTGTATATGAATTTCTTATATAAACAATGGTTTTGTTTTTGTAAATTCTATCACGTAGACCCTAAATCTTGACGTTAAGCCGAGTCGTCCTTCCCTAACCTCCTTCTGGGAGCTCTTCGGCCTCACTCCCCACTCTTGTCAATTTTCGGAAATATCATGACTAATTGACAATTAAATGTTGAATTGAATTCTCTTCAAATAAAAAATATAAACATTGTGTCTTGGCATTTAGTAATTTATAAAATAGAATACATCAAATTTATAAACTACACATAAAAAAATTACAAACACTGCATTTTGATAGTGTTTACTTTGTAAATCTAATGTTTTTTGTTGAATAAGATCCAATGTATTATTTAATAGCCTGTTAGCATCTATTTATAACTATGTCAGTTAGTTAAAAAAAAAAACTATGTTAGTTAGTTTTCCATTCATCTTATTAAACAAAAGACTAAATTGATGAATAATTAGGGATGATTATGGATAGAATTTAGATAGGATATTATATTCGGACTCAAACTGTAAAAATTTTGAAATAAATTATTATTTTATTAATATAAAATTTAATTTTACCAATTTTTGTATTTATAACAAATGAAAAATTAAATCATAAATATAAATGTACTATTAAATTACTTTAATATATATAAAATATTTAATATTTTTTTTTTACTATTATATATTTACTCAACAAAAAAAAAGTTTAAAAGTATTATTTTTATATATAAAAATAAATAATTATTATTGTGGGTAGGGTATAAGTAGAGTACTTTCTTATTCATTCCCAGACTCATACCCAGACCCATAGAATAAAATCTCAAAGTATTTTTGTTAAATATAGGTAATTTGATCATCCCTAAAAAAAATTGAGATTTTATAGACTAAGTTGAGATACTTTGATTTTCAAGAATCAAATTATGAAATCGTGTATTTGTTAGAACTAAATCATTTACGCTAAAAAATCTATTAAAATGGTAATTACATTGACAGATGTAAGAGTGCAATTTGGAGCATATTAAATAGTTGTAATTTTTTTTTTAGATCAGGGTATTCACCGTCGAGCACAGTGACTAATCCCCTCGTTGAATTGTAGGCACCTCAAAGGGTGGGACAGCTGGTCCAAGGATTTAAAGCTGCTCCATACCTAAAGCAGGGATCGAACTCCTGACACTTAATTAAGGATGGACGATGAATCACTTCCAGTCAACCTGACTTAAAATAATTGTAAATTAACATGTGCTTCTATTTGCCTTAGTACAAACTATAAAGTATTCTTTAAGAAAGGAATAAAGAATACAAGAACAAAAAATAAAGAAAGGAATCTTTTAACAAGCCAACTTCTTTTGACGAATAGGTCCTTTGGTGGCGTACAGCTAAGACTTTTATTCTTTGAAAATGTGTTGTGCATTGGGAGGGATATTCATATTCTACCACACCCATGCATGCATGTTAAGTTTAAAATAATACGTCAAAATTAGAGTACTTGATGATGTTTACGAATATCTTTCCATATAAATTTGGTTAAATATATAGTTATTCTTTAAATATTAATAGGAGATATTATATTATATGCTTTTATTAGTCTTTCAAAGATTATTCCTCAATCACCAACAAGTGGTTTTTTTTTTCATTCGAGACTTACAAATAAAATTTTTTTATTAAATGAGCTCTATTCTTGTTATAAGACATTAGCTGGCTTGAACATAATTACCTTTAATAGGAGATACCTATGGAGAAAAAAGATGAGGCAAACTATTTTTTAGTCTCTGAATTATTGGTCAAACTATTATTTTGTACTTGAATTTTGAAAAAGAAATACTATTTAGTCCACAAATATACAACTATATCAACTATTTAGTCCCCTGGAAGTTACCCATTAGATAACCGAGTGACGTGGATGTTAACTGCTGATATGATGTCGTTAACAACGACGATGCAGATGTCGCCGCCGACATAGGAGAGGATTTTGTCATGAGGATGAGACATAATGTGGCTGTCATAGTTGCACATCAAACAAAGTTTGGTACCGAAAACAAGGGAAAGGGCCGGGTCATCGACCCAGTTTTTGACAATGCGAAAGGAGGAGCGAGGAGAGGAGTCTGGTCATGTCAACAGTTAATGGTTGTGTTGTGTCACTCGGTTATCTAACGAGTAACGTCTAGTGGACTAAATAGTTGACATAGTTACAAATTCAAGGACTAAATAGTATTTTTCTAAAATTCAGAGATTAAATAGTAATTTGACCAATTTTTCGGGAACTGAAATGTACCTTGCCTCAAAAAAATTATTCTTCAATCAATTTCATTAATAGGATAAATAAAAAGATAACTAATATTAATAGTAATGAATATTAATTTAATTGTTACATGCATGATAAATTAAATTTCATTTTTTAATAAAAATAAAACATGTGAGATTTACAAATTACATATAATCAAATTAATAAATTGTGCATAGTCAAATTAAGAGGATATGCACATTCAAAACATAGTCAAATAAAGAACATTCATATTTCATAATTTATAGTTGATAAGGGTTTATGTAAATTTTAATTAATCTTTATTTAAATACAAAGTAAAACAATTTTTATTGTAGAACCAAATGATTGACTTAACTTGTACATTTTATTAATCTCAATTGATACCTAATTAAGGCAATTAAGAAAGAGAGGGTCCACCACCCATCAAAGCTTAAGTATTCTTAATCCAAAAAAAAAAAGCTTAAGTATTCTTTCCAATTATTTTGTCTATCAAACAAACAAGCATAACTATTTTTTATTTTTGCAGCCTAAGATTCCAACCTTTTACTTTATGTAGCCTCATGCATATTGCCAAAATCATTTGGTGGGTGGCCCTTTTGTAGTTATTAATAGATCTTTACATTTAATTCGATTTATTATATATTTAAGTGTTATAAGCTTAGATCAAATCAGACGGACGGTCTGACCGGTTGGATTGAGAACTGATCAAATATCAGGTTCGAGTCTAATCAAAGAGGGAAAAAGCAAATAAAATACCTAAAAACATTGCAAAAGCAAGAAAAGCTCGAAGCTTACAAAAGTCAATGGAAGCTAAAGTAGAAACCAAATGCATATAAACAACAGTACATAAATTTTTTTCCAATGCAAAAACCCACTGAAACAGGGGATAAGCCACCAATAAGTCATCACAAACACATAATATGCCGAAGAAATCGCAAATAAACCAAAAAACCCCCCTTCTTTGACCAGGAAAATTTGAAAAGGCTTAAAAATGTAATCATTTCCTTGAAAGCCAACACATAAAAGGAAAAAAAAATTTAGATGAAGTTCTTTATATCCTTTTCATCAAGTTTTCTAATATAAATAAGATACGTGGTAAAAAGTGTTTAAATGGCCAATCACAGTAGAGAGAGAATATAGAATGCCACTTTTTATATGACCAATTATAGAAGAAAGAAAGTGTAAATACAATATATGATTGATGGAACTTAATGAAAATGATATAAAGAACTTGACCTAAGTAAAAGACCTGCTTATCTCCTCCAACCTTGGGATAATTCCCTTACCTCATTCTTATTATAACTAACTTTCCCACCTATCTTGCATGGTAAATATAACCTATTGAGCCTATATAAGAGAGCTCTTTCATCTTCTCCGATCATCCAGTCTTAGCCCACTAGAGCACACAGTTGTGTCTGTTGCCTAGTTCCTTACTCCCACATTTTCTACAATCTCGGAGCACCTAAGACCTTAGGCGAACTATGTAGACTCTGATCTCACACCTTTGAATACGGTCAAGAACTTGGCTCGAGTCCTCTGTTTTTGACCTCCATCAGTAGTCATTTCCCTTATTTTGACTGTCTCTCGATTTCAACAATATCATATATATTTAAAATTAAAGTTAAAAATGTAGAAAGTTCTTCTAAACCTTAAGTCATGTATAGATAACCATTAAACTATAAAAGTTGACTTAAAACCCATTTAAATTTTGTAATTTGTAAAAGGAGTGTGCCAACTCGCAGGGTAGGTAGATTAACTCATTCAATTTTCTTTTATATTTTACATTTTTAACCACTTAATATTTTGAAAAAACCAACACTTTCCTTCAAATATAATTTTAAATATTGACACCTCTAAACTTAGTGCAAATAACCTCCACCTCCATTTGAAAAAAAAATTATAATTTTACTTGTAATTTTATTTATCTTGGGACATATCTTATTATTTAGTTGTTTTGATTATTATTTTTGTTTTTTTATGCATTGCTTATATACTTCTAATGTAATATTAATTTAATGTGTCATGTTTAAGCATTCATTATCAATATTTAAAAAAAATTATAACTTAAAATTAGTAATTAAAAAAGAAAAAAAATTAAAAAGTTAGGTGGACTACGTAAGTCAAGTTGACATTTTTTGCTTCACCAAAAATTTTAACCTACGTATAAGTTAACCCGTTTAACTCACGACCCGTTGTACAAATTGGCTCACTTGGACACCTCTAGGCAATCGTTCAGGACTCTTGATCAGGTGACCCGTACCCGATTGACCCATGGAAAGAATATCTCAACAGTAGGATATGTAACACCTAATATTGTAAGATTATATATAGAAGATTGATATCATATTGCTAGTAGATTTTAATTTTATTTAAAATTAGAATTGAATCATTTCTCTAAATTAAATAAACTCATCAAATTATAAGATCTTATTAACAAAATCGATATTGTAACATTCTTTTAATTAATTTTTACACTCTTCAAAACTTCTTTTTGTGGTAACAAATTATGAAGATTAGACATATATAATGAAAATAATGAAAATTTAACAATGAAATTTAATTTGACAGTCTTCTTCTTCACAAATGTAGCATTTGCATTTTTTAGTATTTTTCTTTTTACTCTTAAAATCTTTTCTCCTTCTTTTCTAAAGGGTTTAATTGTCATGGTAAAATTTATATTGCCTTTTTATTTTTATATTTTGATATAATTATCCAAAATAAATTTGATGAATCTTATTAAATGATTTAGTATAAATGATATTTAAGTTAAAATTATTCATTATCATAAAATAAAGGGTTCTTATCTTATTAAAAAAATAAAATAAAAAAAAGGGTAAACTACAGTTTGTCCCCTGTAGTTTAAAATGCGACACTTAACTATCCTATGGTTTGGCTTAAAATTAATGTGCTTCCATGTGGTTTAAAGTGTGATACTTAGCTTAACCCCCTTGTGGTTTGTTCTATTATCACTTAACTACCTTAACCTACCTTCTATCCAAATTTTAGTCAAATTAATCATCATTTAATACTTTTAATGTTTAAAGTTTGTCATTCAATACTCTAGAATTATAAAATAATTCAAAAATAATTATAATTAATATAAAAATAAAATTACAATTTTAAAAATCAATAAAATAATTTAATATTTATTGTTTACTCTTGTTATTTATATTTAGTTATTTATTCATTTTATTGTTATTTTTAATCTTTAATGTTCTAGAATTATTAAATCAATCAAAATAAAATTGTTAAAGAATAATATAATACAAATATATAACTAAATTTAAATTTTTTTTATTATTCAAGTTCAGAACATACATACCTGGATTGAATGTTAACCGTGTCGAAGAGAAGAGCATAAACGATGTGGAAGAGAAGAGCACAAACTCACCTTAGACTGGGAGCATAACAATACTCCTGGATATGGTGGAGAGATTAGAGGAGAAGAAGAGTTTGAAGAAAATACTAAAAAGAGTTGAAAGTAGAAGATTAGGGTTTATTGTTATTATTTTAGAGATAAAATAAATATAATTTAATAAAATAATTAATTAATTCAATTATTTTTAGGTAATTTCTTTTATAAATTATATTAAATATTAAATTTTGAGAAAAAAATAATAGAGGGTAGTTAAGTGATAACATAACATAAACTACAAGGGGGTTAAGTGTCACACTCTAAACCATAGGGAACACATTAATTTTAAGCCAAACCACATGTTAATTAAGTGTCGTATTTTAAACCAAAGGGGGACAAACTAGATTTAGGCCAAACTATAGTTTACCTTAAAATAAAAAACATCATAAATTGTTTTAAGACTAAAGTACTATTTTGGTCCTCAATATTTGCATAAAGTTTAATATTGATCCTCAATGTTTCAAAAGTTTAATGTTGGTTCTCAAAGTTTTTTTTTTAGTTGATTTTGGTCCTCGAGTGTAACACCGTTAACTTTTTGCCGTTAAATGATGACGTGGCATGCTTATGTGGCACACCCTTTCTCCTACGTGTCATATTTGGGTAAACTACAGTTTGCCCCCCGTGGTTTGGCTTAAATCCAGTTTGCCCCACTGTGGTTTAAAATGCGACACTTAACTACCCTGTGGTTTGGCTTAAAATTAATGTGCCCCCTTGTGGTTTAGAGTGTGACACTTGACCCCCTTGTGGTTTGTTATGTTATCACTTAACTACCTTATATTATTTTTTTCTCAAAATTTAATATAATATTTAATATAACTTATAAAAGAAATTACCTAAAAATAATTGAATTTATTATTTTATTAAATATTTATTTTATCTCTAAAAGAATAATAATAAACTCTAATCTTCTACTTTCAACTCTTTTTAGCGTTTCCTTCAAATTATTTCTTTCCTCTAATCTCTCCACCATATACAATCCATGTATGTATGTTTTGAACTTGAACAATAAAAAAACTTAAATTTAATTATATATTTGTATTATATTATTCTTTTACAATTTTATTTTGATTGATTTAATAATTCTAAAAAATTAAATATAAAAAATAACAATAAAATGAACAAATAAATATAAATAATCAATGGAGTAAACAATAAATATTAAATTATTTTATTGACTTTTTAAAATTATAATTTTTTATATTAATTATAATTTTTTTGAATCATTTTATAATTCTAGAGTGTTGAATGACAAATTTTAAACATTAAAAGTATTAAATAATGATTAATTTGACTAAAATTTGGATAGAAGGTAAGTGAAGGTAGTTAAGTGATAACATAACAAATCATAGGGGGTCAAGTGTCACATTCTAAACCACAGGGGAGCACATTAATTTTAAGCCAAACCACAGGGTGGTTAAGCGTCAAATTTTAAACCACATGAGAGCAAACTAAATTTAGGCCAAACCACAGGGGCAAACTGTAGTTTAACTGTCATATTTTAATGACGTGGTATGACACATCACTGTCATATTAGAGGGTGTGCCATATAAGCATGACACGTCATCATTTAACGACAAAAAGTTAACGGTATTACACTCGATGACCAAAATTGACCAAAAAACAACTTTGAGGACCAAAATTAATCTTTGAAACATTGAGGACCAACATTAAACTTCATGTAAACATTGAGGACCAAAATAATTCTTTACCCGTTTTTTAATATTCTCCAATATCTCAATTGTGTGATGAAATGTCAATGAAATCTAATAAAAAAAAATTGTTTATGAAGCAAAGCAATTAATATTATTGATGGTCTTTTTATTTTTAGTAAAACACCGAAGAATAGAGATACTTATATATGAAAACAACACACAATTCATGCATTTGATATGTATAGGGAAAAAGGAAATAAGGTACCTCATACATTTTTCATGAGAATAAACCAAAAACTTATGAAGCAAATCAGCTACAAATTAAACATCTAAAGATTGACAAAAAAAAAATCCAAAATTTTATTTAATTTCCTTTTAGTTTTTAATGTAGTTCATTTATCATGCTAGTAAGAGTTCAATTTTTATTGTCTAATAACTTAAAATGGTAAGGAACTTTTCACCAAAAATATAATAATAAGTAGGTAATTAAAAAATTAGCAGGGAATTAAAAATTAACAAATGTCCTTAGAGTATCATTTAATGATTTATTCCAATCAATGATTACATTAAAAAGTTATTTCTATTGAATTTTTATTTCATAAATAATATATTCTCTCTCAATTAATGAATGAAGTGCTTTTTCAAGATGCAAATTGTTTAGAGTGTAAATTATTTGCACCCTAAAAAGACCTGTGAAAGAAAACGTTAATAAATATTAAATAAACCCAAAGAAATGAGTTTTGCTAGAAAACGCCTTTAAATTATTATTTAATAATTCATTTTAACCAATGAAAATTAAAAGAAATTAAGAAATTATTCCTATTCACTTTTCAATTTTCATCTGGTTTAAGACAAAAAACTTTAACAAATATCTAAATCATAAAATAAATGTGTTTTCTTCCTGAAAATTTGGTCCACTTAGTTTTAAAATTTTTCTTGAAGTTTGTGTTTTCAAACATATATCAACGACTATGCACTCCAAATTACCAAATATAGCCATATAGGTATACTTCAAAAAAGGCAAAAGTATCTTTTCTACTCCCAACGATTTTTTGCTGTCAATTGTACCCCTAACGTTTTACGTTTCTGCCAATGTCACCCTTTTCATTAACATCGTCAAATATTTAACAGTTTTTGCTGACGTGGCATCCTATGTGACAAAACTTTTTTTTTCCTATCAATTGTACCCCTAACGTTTTACATTTTTGCCAATGTCACACCCTTTTTACTAGCACCATCAAATATTTAATAGTGTTTGCTTACGTGGCATCCTATGTGGCAAAAATATCTGACTTTGTATATTTTTTTTCCACATTAGATTTTCTATTCATCTTTTCCCCCATCAAAGTTGTGTCGTTTTGACCTCGGCCTATTCCTTCTAAAATATAAATCAAACGCACGCGCTATTTTGGTCATAAAAACATCGGAGACGTTATTCATTCTCTATTTTAGGGTAACGTCTCCGACAAAGTAAAGAATGAGTAACGTCTCCGATGTTTTTGTCTGCAAAATGGCACGTGCGTTGGAGTTATATTTTAAAAGGAATATGGTGGCATTGGCAGAAACGTGAAACGTTAGGGGTACAATTGACAGCGAATAAACATTAGGGGCGAAACTGACAGGACCCCCAAACGTTGGGGGTAGGAAAGGTACTTTTGCCCTTAAAAAAATATCAGAATATTTGTGAAAAAAAAACAATAAAGGAGAGATACTCGTGTGAATTCAAGCTTTCATGGGTAGATTTTAATATCATTTTTGAATTAAGTTGTGAATATTGTTATTTGACTTTTTTTTTTATATAAAGCACATGATCAATAACACCACCACCACCCGTCCATTTCTTTTTCATTACTTTGAATTAGGAGCAATAAAACAAGTCGTGATTCAAGCTCATCTTGTATAAATTAAGGGGGTGTTTGGTATGGTATATTTTAGGAGTAGATGTTCAGTGGTACGGTAGTACTGAACTTCAGTACATCCCTCCAATCACTTGGTCCCTAAATCATTCAAGGTGGACCCTAATTAATGTGAGTTATTATTAATATTAACAAATGGCACTACATGATTGGAGGGATGCACTGAAGTTCAGTGGTACGGTACCATTTAACTTTTATCCGTATTTTAGATAACATAATATCTTACATATTATGGTATAAAAGAGTGTCTAGGGCTGCACACGGTTTGGGTTGGTTCGGGCTAGGAGCGGGTTGGTTAAGGCTGGAAAAAATATCAGCGGTTTGGGTTTGCTCGGGCTGGAGAAAAATGCATCAACCAACCCCAACCATTCACTGGCGGTTTGGGTTGGTTCGGGTTGGCGGGCCAGCTCTATTTTTTTCTTTCTTTTTTCCTTGATTCATTGAGCAACACTAGCCAAAATTTTAAAAATGCTTAATATGAAATAAAATATAGTTTAATAAATTATATTTCATAAAGTTTTTAATATCATGTTTCATTCATTTTTTCATATTTATTTGAATTATGATTAATCTAACTAGTTGTGATCTTGTTATTTAAAGTTTCAATGCATTATGCACATAATATATTTATAATTCAACTATGTGGTTATCTAATTAATTTCATGATTGGAGAGATTTGCATGCCGGGTAATGGAATGATAAAAAAATCATAGAAGAATATTTTGAAATCAACCTATCAAATAATTTTTTAATCATAAATGTATATAAAAAAATAAAAAAGTACTTTTTGGCGGGTTGGTTCGGTTCTGGCGGGCTCAATATTGATAAAACGCAACCCGAACCGCCATGGTTCGCGCTGAAAATTTTCAGCCCGAACTAAACCAACCCAACATGGCGGGTTGGATTGGGTTTGGTGGGTTGGCGGGCCAACCGGAACCGGTGTTCACCCCTAAGAGTGTCATCTCAGATATCATGTTATCTTTAATACTCATGTTTGGTATGGTGTTTAATATTATAGTGATATAAGATGTAAAATTTGGTATAAAATGGTGTAATAAAAAATACCATGTTATTTACTTTTGTAAATTCCAAATTTACCTTTATAAATTTAAGCAAATTAACTATTATATTTATTCTATTTTTTTCTCAAAATTTCATAATATAATTCTAAATTTAAAAAGACTAATCAACATAGACAACGAAATATGTTAAATAATTAAATATAATTAAAAATAACATTTATCTAAATAACTAAAAAAATGTGGCAAGTTCAAAAAAATTTTATGGTGTTTTTAATAATTTATGTAAAATAAAAAAATATAATTAATAAGCGTAATATTGGTAAATTAAAAAAAAAATTACACTCAAGGGCGTCATCTCAGATGACACAATATTTTTAGTGTCATGAGATGACACCCTTTTTGATAACATTTGATGACACAATATTATCTCATATATCACTGTGTTATCACATGACACCATAACAAACGGGGTCATCCTACAATGTCATCCAAGATAATATGCTATCTTGGATGACACCCTCAGGATGACACCAAACCAAACGCCCCCTAAAAGTTTCGTTCGGATTCGTTCGTTTATTAAACGAGTCAAGTCTAAACATAAAAATAAGTTCGTTTAGTTAAACGAGCCGAGCTTGAACGTTTAAGGCTTGGCTTGATCGTTTAGCTTATGAACGGTTCATTTAAGAATAAAATAATATAAAAATTATATTTTTTCTCTATTTTATATATATTAAAATATTTAAATATATAATAAACACCCATTCTACACACACACACACATATATATATATATATATATATATATATATATATATATATATATATATATATATTGAATTTGTTATGTTGTTGTGTATAAATGTTCTTTAATCGATAAAACATATACAATAACAACTACAATCTTTTCTTATTAGTTATAGTCGACTATAATCAATAAAACATATAAAAAGATAAAATTCATAAAATAATATAGCATACAAGTTAATTTTCTCATGTATATGCATATTTTATAATAGTTGAAATTGCTTAGCTCGGCTTGTATTAAGCTCGATTAATTAAACGAGTCAAATTTGATCATGACTTTTTGTTTGTTTAAAAGTTCGGACTCAAATTCGAGCTCGCCTTATTTTAAACGAACCGAGCTTAAACATACAAGGCTCGGCTCAACTCGACTTGTTTATAGCCCTACTTCTAATCGAATAAACATAATAACATTTTAATTAAAATTATATACAGTATGTTAAATGTACAAAAATTTATTTAATAATACATAAATATTAAATAAACATGAAATATTCAAAGTCAACATTCATATTCCCATTTCTTACTACTAAACATAATAAATCTATTCCCATTAATTTCCAACGTATTTTGTCTATAAAATGAGCCTTATATTCTATATTTTTTTATAGAACCTATTTAATATATTATATTCATTGAATATATCAATTAATTTCTTTAGCACATATACCATCGCATCATGTACTTATAACATCCCAAATTCCCAATCCATCACCATTGTCTAACTAATATATATAATATAATAAACAAAAATAAATAATTATAATTATTAAATTAAAATTAATTCCATTCAGTTTGGATGCAAATCAGAACCTTAAAATAACCGAATCAATATAAACGACAGAATCTCATTCAATTTTGATCAAATTAAATTGGAAGGACGTTCAGTTGGGTTTAAATTATTGGATGTGCAAATACTTTTGTCCATATAATATATATATATATATATATATATATATATATATATATATATATATATATATATATATATATACACTAGAGGCTTCGCATGCACGTACTGTGCATGTAATTTATTTTTTTTAACTTTTTAAAAAATATATTATAAAATTATGATTATTATACTTTAAATTAATAAAAAAAAAATATTAAATTATTTTAAAATTTTAAAATATAAAATAAAATATTTATTATATTTAAAATAATAAATGAAATCATGGGAAGTTATTACTATTCTTATTTTTTCTCACCCATAATCTTCTCATATCATATTTTTATTTTTAATTAATTAATTGACTATTTTATGAGACCGGGAAGACCCTACAGCTATATTAATATAGATATATTTATATATATATAAAGTATTGCAATTTAAAAAATAATGGCACGTCCATTGATGAGAAAAAAAAAGGCACATTTAACGGACCGTGTGGAAGTGTTTATCTCTTTTGTCTTTTGTCACTTACACGTTATTCACAGTTTGAGTAGAAGACTTTTAAATGTTTTAAAATATTTGTTATTTTATAAAATTAATAAAATATTAATTATTTTTTTATAATTTTATTTTTATTTAATAATTATTTTTAAGATAAGATTAATGGAGAAGGAGTAATTAATAAAAATAATTTAATAAGGATAATTTAGTATTTTCATCTCATTTTTTTTTTAATTTAAGGTGAACTAATGATTTTTTTTTATTTGTGCGCACTTATCCAACAAACCATATTATGAACCGGAGGAAGTATTAACTAAAATTATTAAGATTTCGATCTCGATTTAATTAATATAAGATCTTATAATTTTACAATCCTATCCAAAGAAATTGATTTCGATCTTAGATAAAATAAAAATTTATTAAGATAGCAATAAGATTTCAATCTTATACGTTTAATTCTACGATCTAATATATTACATATACAACGGTCATAGGATCTCATATTATAATTTTATATTTTTGTAAGAAAAAATTCAAGCACAACGCTAATAATTATACACATTAAATAAACTAGTTAGTTTTGTGAAAATTGTTTAAACATAAATATTTTAATATACCATGATTTATTTTATGAATAATGATAACTTTTGGATAACTTTATAATATTAAATGTATTTTCATTTATTTTATAAAAATACTAGAATCTTTTCTTTTCTTTTTTTTTGCCAGTAAAAATATAAGATGTTATCTTTTGTCTCTTTTGATTTAATGCAATATCTCAATCTTACGTTATTTATTTCTTCACCATAAATCGAGTAGCTAGAATAATTAATAATAAAAAAAGAACTTTATAGATATGGAAACTTTATTACTTAAAAGATGAATGTGCCACCTCATTACAGCTGCCGTACATATTATTATTATTATTATTATTATTTCATAATTATAAGCTTATAAGTTTATAAGTTATATAACCTTAAGCTTCCATTCACTTGCCTTCGTCACACTCACTTTCTTTCTGTATTCTCTTCTCTCTCTCTTTAATTCTCTCTCTTCTTCACTTCCATGGCTTCCTTCTCTTCTTCCATCCAAGGCAAGAATAATAATCATATATATATATTCAAGAGAGTACTATAAATATATTTAATTTGTTAATATTTGATGTGTTTTTTATACGAAGAGGTGCAACTAGAGCTAGCATAATCATGGAATTCATGTCTCTTCCATAAGTTCCTTCAATGATTCTATGATATGATTATGCTAGCTCTAATTACACCTCGTCTGCTCGTATCAGTTTTTTTTTTTCTTAATTCATATAAATATAATTTTTTTTTTTCATTATTTTGGAAGTTATAGGTTCGGTGGGTGAGAAAGGCATAGCAGTGGACGAGAACGTTCTGCAAAAGCACGTTGCTTTCTTCGATATGAACCACGACGGCATCATTTATCCATGGGAGACTTTCCAAGGTACAATTCTTTCTTTCTTTCTTACCCACAATTTTTATATTTTTTTTTCTCTTATCTCATCAAATTTTGATTTCTATATATGGTTTATACAAGAAATTTTTCTTGACAAAATTAAAGGATTTTTTTATGATATCAAAATTTATACTAATTTTTAGTTTTTTTTTTGTAAATTTTATCTCAAAAGCTTTGAATTGCTTCCCGTGCAATTCTGGTGCAATTCCTATAAAATACACATTTTTACTTCATTTTTAAAGTACTAATACGGACTCACACTAATAATAATCCACTATGAATAGATTAGAGACCAAGTTAATATCAATATTGACAAATATCATCACCTTAAATGGATTAGGGACCAAATTGTTATTAATATAAAAAAATAGTCTCACGAGGCTATTTAGTGATGATATTTGTCAAAATTGATAATAATTTCATTCCTAATCTATTCATAGTGGGTTATTGTTAAAGTAAATCCGTATTAGTGCTTCAAAAATGATGTAAAAATATATATTTTATAGGAATTGCACCGAAATTGCGCGGAATGGAATTGCACTGGATCCAAACTCCAAATTTTACACTAATTTTTAGTTTTCTCCATCAATTTTTGTTTGGTTGAGATCAATTTTATCTCAAAAGCTTTGAATTGCAATCGATTTGAAACTTATATATGGCATGACGACATTACATATGTAATTTTAATGTTAATTTATAATTTGAAACAACGTTATTTTTTTTTTGTATTTATGTCGAACTGTCATTTAAAACTACAACGTTACTTCTTATTAAGAAAAAGAATATGAAGAATTGGCGTGTTGAATTACCATCAATAATATATCTGTGATGTTATCAACATTATCGTTGGTAATTTGGATGATGTTAAATGTAAGGATGAAATTTGAAACAGTAACAACGAAATCGATTACAATTCAAAAATTTTGAGGTAAAATTGATTGAAAAAAAAATTTGACAGAACTAAAATTGATATAAAATTATAAGATATAAAAATTCATTTTCTTCATATAATTCTTTTTAAAAGAAATTCTGGTGTTTCAAATTCTGGCGTGTTTTATAAAAAGAAATAGTTTGTGTTTGATAAATTAAATTTAAAAGTACCGTTATTAATAGTTCAAAAACGATTTTATTCAACAAATTTAAATAAAAAAATACTTTTAACTTATATGTATCAATTTTTCAAGTGTCATTAATATTATTAAATAGTATAACTATTTATTATTATAATGTTTCATTAAATAAAAAATATAAATTATTAAATTTATTTCATCATTACTTTTTATTAATTAAATATCTATTGAAGTCTTTAAAAGCTTAGCCAAGCAGCCCTTATTCCTTTCTTCACATTCATCTCTTTCTTAACTAACACTGAATTCAATGAACTAAATTTAAAAATGTTACCAACAAAAAAGAACACAAAATGGAATCTTTTTCCACAGCCACCTAGATAAAGGTCAACGAATTCTACTTTTATTTATTTTATCTCAAAAGATCTGATTGTCTTATTGTCTTTTTAATTTTTTTACTTTTTTAATCAATATATAATTTTATTTTGCATGAAATTTAATGTTGGTCTTCAATATTTTAAAAGTTTAATGTTAGTCCTCAACGTTTTTTTTTTGTCGATTTTGGTCCTCAAACTTTTGCCATTAAATGACGTGACATGCTTACGTGGCACACCATCTCTCCTACGTTTCATATTTTAATAACGTAGCATGACACATCACTGCCACGTCACCCCACATCATCATCTTCTCTCCTTCATCATCATCATCATTATCATCTGGGGTGACATGGCAGTGATGTGTCATGCCACGTCATATTAAAATATGAAACGTATGAGAGAGGGTGTGCCACGTAAGCATGTCACGTCATCATTTAGTGTTACGTTCGAGGACCAAAATCGACAAAAAAAACATTAAGGACCAATATTAAACTTCATGCAAACATTGATGACCAAAATAATACTTTAGTTTTTCTTAAAAAAATCTAATTTACTTTTTCTATGAAAATTTTTGTTGCTTCTCTACTAGTAATTTTTTTTTATTGAAATCATCGATATTCGGAGGTGATTACATTAATTCTTAATTCTATTCGTGTTGGTTTATTCAGATCAAAAAAATTATTTGTGATAGATGTGTGTGTATATATATATATATTAAAGTTTATATTAACGTTTGCATTATAAATTTTATAAATCATCAAAGCTCAAGAAATGTTAATGAAATTTATGAGTTTTTTTTTTTCGAGTAATCGTGCCCTTTTGATCATTAACATTGTCAAAATAGATAATAATTATAACTTATATTGTGTGACACGTGACAAAAAAATCTGATTAAATTTATATATATATATATCATATATTTTCTTTTCACGTGTCACTTCACGTAAAAAAAGAGTGAAACACATATTTTGATATACAAAACTTACAAAAATATATTATATATATTAATTGCAGGGTTTCGTGCAATTGGCTGTGGGATTCTTTTGTCAACTGCAAGTGCTATTATCATTAATTCTGCTCTTAGCCAAAAAACCCGCCCGGTATTAATTCTCTCTATATCCCTTTAACTTTTTTATTTTATTTTATTTTTCCTCCTAATAAATATGTTTGTTTTCATATATAAGATAATAAGAGATAGGAAAATCCTATCAAAAAAAAAAAGAGATAGGAAAAATATTAGGCAAAGTTATTTATATATTTAATTATAATAAATTCCATGCTTCATTTAATTTACACTATCTCTCCTCTTTCAAAATAAAAACATACAATTTTTTGGTAGGAATTATATATATATATATATATATATATATATATGAAAAGATTAAAGATATATTCTAATTTTAATTATTTTTGTAGTCAGAAAAAAATTATTAATTTTTTTGCCACTAAATAATATTATATAATTTCTTATTTTAGTCTAAATAATATTGTGTTCTTTTAATTTATTTATAGTTAGAATTCAATAGAATTTGTTATTGAAAATTTTATTTTATAAAATAATCAAGAATATTTGAAAAGAAAATATTAATTAGTAACAATAGATTTTTAATGACAAACATATATATGATATTATGTTAGACATTTACTTAATTACTTTAATAGAGTTAATTGCACTGCAACAATATTTTTTTTTCTTTTAAAACTTAGAGAATTATGTTGAATCAAGATAAATTATTAGGATTAAAATAGGTTAGAGATTCAAAGTTGAGATTTTCCAAAATAAGAAAAAAGAGTACAGAAATTATAGGCATTTTAAAAAGTTTTTAAAAGTGTTTATCTTTTGTTAAAAACAGAAAAAAAAAATTTTCTATCTGAATGTCTTGCTTTTAAGTTTTAACTGAAAAAAAAAGAGAGGATAGAATATGTGTTTTGAGATAAAAAATAGAGAATAATTAAAAGATGTTCTATACTCTACTTTTTTTAAACAAAGAAGATATAAAAAATAAATTAAGGGCAAATATATAAATATATACATGAAACAATAACATAGATTCAGAGGTAATAAAAGAACAATTAAAGAGGTTGGGAATCTATCCGTGGCACAGATGGTAAGAGATCTGTGTTTCTTTAATTGTTATTATCCATGTTCGATTCCTGAATGGATAAGAATGAAGTCTCATCTATTGAAAGGATCACTCTCAATAATAAATCTCACGGTATTCGAGAAATTAGATGAAAAAAGGGAAGAGAATCCTCAAAGATTTAAATAAAAGAATAATTGAAGATTAAGCTAGAAAAAGAATACTTATCAGAAATGGGAAGGGAATCCTGAAATTACGCATGAAAAGAAAATCCCATAAATTTGACTTTTAGAGGAAGATTGATACACAATGCATTTGAAAGTATAAACTGTGAAAGTAAGAGAAAGAAAAAAAAAAGATAAAAAAATTAAGAGCAATAAGTAAAAGAAAAAAAAAATTACTCTAAATTGATTAGACCTTAATTGCATTTTTTTTTTCCATTTTATTTCTCTCGTATATTTTAGCAACTTCATTTCACTCTTCTTATTTTAGAAAATATGCATATAATTAGGGAAAATTTTGGTTGTAGTAGGAATATAATTTTGCTGAATGCTTAATGACTAATTCACACCTAGAATTGTAATCAAAATCAAATTTTATATGATTAATTATGGATATAGAAGACATTATTCTTTTTCTCTTTTGGTTGAAGATAGAACATTATTCTTATCTTTATGTCATTGCTAATGACTCGCTGAGCTCTATGGTTGGCTTCAACCTTATAGAATCATTATTATTGTTAAACTTTGAGGTGACTTAATTAGCCTCCATTTTTGCTATTTCTGTCAATTTGTTTTATCATATAATTAACTTCTTAATTAAATATTCTTCTTCATATATCATCTTATTCACGGATAAAAGTTCAGTGGTACCGTAGCTACTCGAGTTTTAGGCCTATTTGATTTTTTGCTATCTCTGTCAATTTGTTTTTACATAGTTACATAAATGTCATTAATAAACATATTTGTTCTTGTATTTTTTTTAAATGTTGGAAATAAAAGCATTTTTTTTAAAAAATGTTCTACCACTTTGTTTTTTAAAATACATATATTCTTTTTTAATTTAAAAAATATTCCTAAAACAAACAGCCTTTAAAATTCTTTTCAATGTTTAACTTTTTAAATTTCTTTTTGATGTTTTTCATTTTAAATCTTTTTCTCATTTTTTGTAAGTCTTATATTATTAATTACTATGTAAGACGATAGATACCCTGACATAGAAAAAAAAAAGAAAATTGGAAGATGTTAGTTGCTCAAATACTAGATGAGATTAAATCTTAGCTCTTGGATATGCATATGCTGCTTGTAACTTGAGAGTAATTTAATTAACACTTTAATTTTATTACTTTGATTTGATAATATACTATGAATTTTATTTAATTATATAAGTTGAAACCTTGTTTATGTCTATATATATATATATATATATAATCTGGATAAAAATTCAATATTACCGTACACTGAACTTCAGTGCATCCCTCCAATCATGTAATGACATTTGTTAATATTAATAAAAACTCACATTAATTATGGCTCACCTCGAATGGATTAGAGACCAACTGATTGGAGGAATGTACTGAAATTTAGTACTACCGTATCACTGAACATCTACTTGTATAATCTATTACTTATGTGGTTGATTGTTTTTATGTGTAGGGAAAGTTTCCTTCTTTATTGTTTCCAATTGAAGTTAAAAACATCCATATGGCCAAACATGGGAGTGACTCTGGTGTCTATGATACTGAAGGAAGGTATAAATACAAATCAAAATCAAACAAGACTCCATTAAACATTTAAACCCATATAGAATTATCCATTAATTTCAATATTCTTTTATATGTGGATGAACTTTTAGGTTTGTTCCTTCAAAATTTGAAGAAATATTCAGCAAGCATGCAAAAACAAACTCAAATGCTTTAACATCTGATGAACTGATGGCCATGCTAAAGGCAAATAGAGTTCCTAAGGATTACAAAGGATGGTAAGTTTAGTGATATATCTATATTAATATAGCCGTGGCGGTCTCTTTTGGTCATTGGTCTCTCAAAATAGTTATTCTAATAATTAAAAAATAAAAAATATGATGTGAGAAGATGATGGAAAAGATAAAATAAGAATAATGGTAATGGTAGTTTTTTTTAAAAAAGAATAATGGCAGAGAGGTAGTTATCAAACAAAATAACTTCTTAATTTTTAATTTGTTATTTTAAAATTAATAATAATAATTTATATTATATTTTGTAAATTAGAGAAAAATTTGATATGCACAGACGTCCATATGAAGTCTCTAATATAATATATATACTTGATGAAATTTGAAAGTGTTTAAATAAAATTTGAATCCTCTAAAATGCAAGAGAGAAAGTAAGAAAGAAAGAAATAAAGAAAAAGATAAATTAAGGACCTATCTTATATAGACAAGGGTTCATATGTGTTTTTTTCTTTCACTTTGTTTGCACTTAAAGAATCTAAATCTGTTTTAATATTGTCGGAGTTGTAAATTAAGGGATTAAATAGTATTTTTGTCAAGTTCGGGGACTAAAGAGTTGATAGAATTACAAATTTGGAGGCTAAATAGTTGATAGAGTTGCAAATTTGGAGACTAAATGGTTATTGGGGAATATTTAGTCCCCGAATTTGCAACTCTATCAACTTTTTAGTCCATGAACTTGGCAAAAATACTATTAGTCCCCAAATTTGCAACTCTATCAACTCTTTAATCCCCAAATTTACAACTCTATCAACTCAAAAAAAAAAAAAAAAGTTGTTCTACTGTTCTTAGAAATAAAAAAGAAACTAGAACAATTTTGAGAAAATTGTTTTCATTTATGTAATTTTACTTCTTCTTTCTCACAATTTTATTGAGAGAATTGTTTTTAAAACGGTTCCAAGAACAAATTTAATCAATTTTTTTTAGAACTATTTTAAAAACAAAAATTAACTGTCAAGTAAACCCTAAATTTTTTTGGGGTTTTGATTTTTTTGGATAAATTCATGAATAATGACTTGCTACCATTTAATGAATGCACAGGCTTGCCAGCTATGTAGAATGGAAGATCCTCTATGATCTTTGCAAAGACAAAAATGGTTTATTGCAGAAGGAAACAATTAGAGGTGTTTATGATGGAAGCCTCTTTGAAATAATGGAGAAGGAACACTCACAAGACAAGAAAAAGAAGAAGTAATTATATTGTATAGATATTTATTTATATTTGATATTAACAATGTGCTAATGAAAAAGAAAAAAAATGGGTGTGTTTCTTTATTATTTTTCAATACAGTACTTTTTTTATGATGGAGTTTATGTGCATGTTTGAAAATATCAAGAGTGGTTGATTTGTGGGATTTATGGGGATGGATTCTTCTTGTGTTTATGGCAAACATTAATTCATGAAATTGATTAGTTACAGTGATCACCGTGACTAATTAATATCGTCACAAACGTACCATTAATTTTGGATTAAAATAGTCACGGTGGGTTTTTAGGGTTAAGTTGAAAATGATCAAAATATTCTTAAAAATTGCGATGATGTGATAGATAACAGTTAAAAAATAGATGGGAGGCTGACAAAAAGGTGTTGTGTATCCTGAATTGAAAACTCAGGAGATCTGTGTGCAAGGTTTTAAAATTCAAGAGATATTTGTGTCCCTAACTCAAAATTGAAGGAATCTTATTGCATTTTAGCCAATAATTTACATGGTGAAGTTTTGTCCTTCCGCCATTTTCGGAATTTCCATATCTAGGATTACTCTGTTTGTCATACCAACATGGTATATCATTCCTGTACAATTGCACTGCATTATTGTATATTATATGAATTTTTTCATCATGAATTTCAGATAGGTTAGAGAATAAGGCTGCGTTTCGTTTGATTTGTTTTGGATTTTGGAATTAAATTGAACTAAAAATGGATTTGAAATTGGTGGGAATGGAATGGAATTAAATTTTTAAGATAAAAAGTATGTTTTGTATGTAAAATTAGAATGAAAAATTTGTAAAAGAAAGTGAAGTGAAAAGACTAAATTTCCCTTCATAAAATGAATTTTTAAGATAAAAAGTATGTTTTGTATGTAAAATTAGAATAAAAAAATTGTAAAAGAAAGTGAAGTAAAAAGACTAAATTGCCCTTTATAAAATATTTTAAATAAACATTTTGGTAAATATGAGGGACAATAAAGCCTTTTCACCATCAATTTTAATTCTAAAGTATGATTTCAAGAATTTGTCTTAGAATTCATATGTAAATTTGGCTTGGAATTATTGTCTTTTCACCATCAATTTTAATTCTAAAGTCTGATTTCAAGAATTTGGCTTAAAATTGAGATGCAAATTTGGCTTGGAATTGTCAATTCCAAGAATTGTCATACCCAAAATGAGTCCTTTTTGGTAAATTTGCAATTCCAATTCTTGGCTCATGAGGTATAAGGATGCAGGAAAAGATAAAAACTTGATAAACAAACAGTGGCAGCGAACATTCTATTGGAACAAATAGTTTCATTCGTACATATATTTCACATTTTCTGCAGAAGCAGATTACAATAAACACCTCACCAAACAGAAAACGCCTCTCAAATTCACGAGCCTTTTTCATTAATTTAAGCACATTTTCTTTTTTAATCCATGACTTGGTACGTTTCTTAAGGAAAGGACATAGAAACATTGAAGCTTCTTGTGTAGTAATGAATTTAAATCTCAAAAATCTAACCTTGAGAAGAGGAACAAGATACGGAGAAGATGAGATTAGAACGAGTGAAGGAGGTAGAGAAGGATCAAAGAGAAGGCGAGCTGAAGTGACGGCGATAGAGGTAAGCGACAACCTGCTACCTCACCGGCGGCCACAACTGAGGAAGACAGGTGGAGTGACGACTGAGCAAGTAGTGTTTGTGTAAAATATGAAGCAAGTGTCTGAATGCCCTCATCAACATCCAATTCGATCCAGAGTGTTTGAATGGAGTGAGAGACAATTGACATGTAGCAAGGAGCCAATCGAAATGGAGTATTTGAAGTTGATCGAGTCAACATTCAATTCGTCGTTATTATCGACGAATTAGGGCTGGGTCAAATCAATCAACCCTAGGCCCGACCTAGACCGTACGCTGCAAACATGTATCAGTTAATTGGCCTGTGGCTCAGTCAATTCACTGATAATAACAACAAATTGATGGTTGACTTGGTAGACCACCAATTCGCCCTTGGTAAAGGCGAAGTAGGGGAAACTTTTCTTTCAATTCGCCAGTGGCAAAGTGGTGATGCTACAGTGAAATCGGTATATATCCATGATTATGTTTCAAAACACGCTAATTCTGTTTATAAGAAAAAAATCAGTATATAAAGTATAAACATGCAAATCCCATTAAAATAAGTCCAAAACAATAAAATAAATAAGACAATAACTAGGGGGAAATACATTTTACCCCTAAACTATACTTAAATAACATATTACCCACCTAAACTTTCATTTGTAGAATAAGAAAATATTAAGTTGTTAAGTTATGATTAATTTTAATAGACCTCAATACTCATAATTTCAGGTGAGATTAGGAAAAGGGAAACTAATGGCTCTAATGTAACTAGCACTTGAGTACTGAGATCCGTCAAAATTAACCATAACTTAAAATTTTCATAATTTTTTTTTACTTTAGAGGGGTGATTTGTTACAAATGAAAGTTTATGTGGATAATATGTTATTTCAGTACAGATGGGTAAAGTGTACTTTCCCTCTATCTATGAGATTAACTAAAAAGAACTTCCATTTCAATAACAACTTTCCAAGAGCACAAGTAAACCAAGTGATATGAAATAAGACATTTCCTATGCCAGAGAGCTTATGCATTTAGTTGTAACGATTTTGTGAGAGTTCTATTTACCACTTCAAAACAATGACCAATTTTCAGAGTTAAAAATGAAGCCTCAGAGTGCAGAAGATAAAACACAAAATCTGGTTGCTAGACCAGCAGTTAAAGATATTAGATATGATACAAAATAATAACACAATTTGGTGTTATTGGTGTTACTATGCTTTTACAGATGCAAATTAAATTACAAAATCATTACTCATTTGAACAACAGAAGTTTCATCATCCATATTAAAACAACAAGATCTATAAAACAAACTCACCAGCATATTGCAAACGTCCCCCCAACATGGCCACCTGTGATTGGTTGTAACTTGTAAGGTTAACTGTTGAGATATTGTTGGTGACTGGTGAGCATGAGAAATTTCAGATAAGTGTGAGGATAAGCCAAATTAATGGTTGTGACTTGTGAGAATAGGGGGCTCCCCATGCTCACTTTGGTGCAAAATTTGATGGTTCTGGTGAAGTGGATGAAACTGAGGTAGTGAGGTTGATGTGTCAAAGATTGCATTGAGTTTGTTGCTGATGTTGTGGCTGAGAAAAGAAAACGAAATAAAAAAAATGTTCCTATATTACAATGTTAGCTCTATGAAACAGATTAGCAATGGCAACAGATTAGCACAATTAAGACATGACATGATCACATGATAACAATCAACTGCCAATTTTTAATTGATTTCCACGTGCCCCATGTTTTTCTATAATAATGGTATATTCATTAGTGAGATGGAAACAAGGCATGCCTTCTAGTCAAAGTAAACTAAATAGAGATCTTGCAAAGTATTGGATAGCAAGACTGGATACATGATTGTAAAATCCAATCAATTTTTATAAAATAAATAAAAGGTACAGTAGTAGAAGATTCCTTTATAAACATAAAATTATCCAAAACTCAATATACCTCCAAAAACAGGTCATAAGACATTAAACAGATTTCATAAAATACCTTTTCTCATTGGGCTGTACTACTACTAGTGGCTAGTGCGATACTTGAATTTCCTTTCTTTTTTCCTTTAAAAAGGAAAGTTTCCAAGATAAAAATTATCAAATCATAACAATGGTTGGGCATTAAATCATAGAATAAAAAATACCAAGATCAAGATCCTAATGTGTCCATTCTTCTAGTCAGTGAAAGGTAAGATTCATAACAGTTTGGAATTTGGAATGACAGGGTTTCTTTTTTTTGGCCATTTGGAATGACAGAGTATTCAAGATGGGAAATAAAAATTTAAAATTTCAAGAGAATAAAAAATGAGGACACAATCATAAAATTCATATTTATTTTTTCTTCTTCACATTGCATAATACAAATTAAGGGGGGAGTAAATCATAGAGTCCAAACTGGGTGGATAAAATGGAGGAAAACTTCAGTGTTATTGGTGATAGGAAAGCACTACTCGAACTTGCGGGAAAATCTCATTGCATGGCGATAAATGGAAGAAAGCTTTAGGGTGTGTTTGTTAGCAAGAATAACCAAGGTAATATTGGAGATAATCCAACATTCCCTCCAACATTCTGCATACCAAACAAACCTTATTTTTTACAATCTGATGAAATTATGTTTTTGCCCTTACTTTTTTACCTACTTTTATTCCATTCACATCACATCACATCACATTCTCATTTCCTCCAACATTCCCATTCCCTCCAACATTCTCTAAAACAAACAAGCCCTTAGTGTTATTGGTGATAAAAAATACTACTCAAACTTAAGGGAAAATGGCATTGCATGGCAATAAGACCTGCATTGTTGTATGGTACTGAATGTTGGGTTATAAAATGTCAACATGAGCAAAAATTCAACATTGCAGAAATGAGGATATTGCCTAGGATGAGTGCAAACACTAGAAAAGATAAGATTAGGAATTATTGCATTAGAGAGAGTTGAGGTAGCACATATCATAGAAAAGGTTGTAGAAAGGCATTTTTGGTGGTTTGGTCATGTACACAAGATCGTTAGAGATTCATGTACAAAGAGTTGACCAGATGGCAGATAGTCCAATAACTAGAGGTAGGTAGAGACCAAAGAAAACAATAGAAGAAACTATTAGGATGGATTTAACTATTTATAATCTAACTACAAAAATGAGCAAAAATTAAACATGTTAGTGTCACTTGATCCATATAACCTGACCCCACTTAGTAGGAAAAGGCTTTGTTGTATGTTGTCACTTTTTTATTCAACCAAACAAGAGAATTTTCAAATTTTATTTCCTCTTTCTTTCTCTCTATCAAAATGAAGTGTGAGAAATTCTATTCTCTTTTTTGGTTTGGGTAAACCAGTTCCACGCTAATCTGATGAAATGGGTAACATTATATTACAATTCAAACCAATCAAATTATAATTTATAAATTTTATGTATCTATGCTTTAAAAAGCTACCGATGTAGGAGTTGTTTGGAGATATAAGTTCGTTAATGCATTGAAACACTTAATAGTAGACAACCTTATAACATAGAACCTATGCATCCCTCATAGTTTACAGCAAAATTTCCATCCACTAAATTGGTTAAGATTCAAACATTGAGATCATTGTAAATCTAATAGCACCAACAACATAAGCAGTTTTATACTTGAAAATCTATAAAAGATTAAATAAAAAGACCAGTGCAGACTTAGATGAAGCAGCATAAGTAGTAATAGTTCATGAGCATATGCTTTTGAACTCCCTAACCCCACCAAATGTAAATCTGAACTAATTAATCAAAGGTTCAAACTTGCACATTAAAGTATGATAAGGATCTTGGGTTTTTTTCTTGGAATATGAACATTTTTTTTATAGAATGGAATATTGACATTTTTAAATGCACTATTTAAGCAAACATATCACTTGTCAGTTGCTTCTAACAAACACTACGTTGTTTCAAGACAATACAACTCTAAAACCTGCTTTACTAATAGGGTTGGAGGGTTAAAATGCTTTGTCAGGGACACAATTCCTTTCGAAGGCAATGAATCTTACTAGGAAAACATAAAGAAGCAAGAGTTTACATTGCAGAATCCCAAAAATCCATAGACAAAAGAACAAATGAATTGTTTTCTCAGAAGAACTGGGATATATCATGACGAAAATTATAATGGCTCATGTGATGACATTATATGATTACATTGAGTACTATCTTTTTGGATATATTAAGTTTTAACATGTTAAAGAAGTATGAAATACCTTGTATATCTAAGGGAGCTTTTACTACAGCAGAAAATCATTCACATCTGCCACATAAATGATCGTTGTTCTGACTTGGTTGATTCCTACTAGGAACATGGACTACTATCTTCTTCAAGCTCATCAGCTACAAGGGGAAAAAAACCCATAATTATATACAATAAAAGTTCCTGGTACATAACTTCCCGTTTCAGAATTTTAGCTAAATTATAATCACTCACCATAAAGAACATTAAAACCTCTTTAACAAGGAAGTACCAAGTTATATTTGTCTTGATACATGCAAGAGCTTGTAATGCAAGTCATAGAAGCAGCAGAATTTACACCAGAGTGCCTTCCAGAAGCATCAATTAGAACTGGCAGTTTCCATTTCATAATGAGGCATCATATTCAATTCAATTAAGTTATTCAACTCCGGAAGTAATCATCCAAATCTTAATTGTAGAGCACTACAGCATGGAAAATAAGTTATCACTCTCATGTAGGCATAGAAGGAGCTACGCCATCAGAGGGCCAAGAAATCAGGCCTCTCTTAATCATATCTTTATGCAGTGCTTGAGCTTCATTTATGTCTCCCAGCTCATAATATTTTTTCATTAGACAAATGCAAAGAATTTCATCAGGAATTATATTCTTCCCAAGCATCTCGTCAAGCAAAGACTTTGCCTGTTGTACAAGACCACAATGAGAAAACCCCGAAATTAATGAAGTGTAAGTAAACAGGTCTAACTCTATACCCATTTCAACCATTTTAGTTTGTAAACTCAAAGCTTCTTGAGGAAATTTATGCTTCAGGTATCCATCAATCAAAGCAGTGTAAATAATTTTATCTGGACTCATTGCCTTATCCAGCATTTCATCAAACAGCTTTCTGGCTGCTTCAAGGCAATCAGTTTTACAAAGGCCATCAATAAGAGCAGTATATATCATTATATTAGGTTGCAAACCAATGCTTGTCAACTGGTCAAAGTAACTAACAGCCTGTTGCATTAATCCCTTTTTGCATAAACCATCTATTAGTGCACCAAAGGTTACAATCGTTTCCTCAATGCCCAATTCTTGCATTTCTTGTAACAGATTAAGTGCCTCTGAGGTTTTCCCAACCTTAAAATATGCATCCATAAGGGTTGTATATATATGACTATTTGCAGTCAAACCACAATCCTTCATCTCACGTATTATGGCCTCCGATTCTTCTATCTTATTATGCTTGCATAGCCCCCATATTTTGGTTCCATACAGCAATAGATCAGGTTTGTAACCTTTCTTATTCATTTCCTTTACAATGTCCATTGCATTCTCCAGCATCATAGCCTTAAGGTATCCATGAACAAGGGAAGTATAAGTTTTTCCATTAAGAGCCACTCCAGCTTTCAACATTGCCCTATATAACTCCTCTGCTTCTTTCATTCTACCATCTTCACAAAGACCATCCAACAAAGTAGTATAGGTTACAATGTTTAAGTTAATTCCCGCCTCCAACATATCATTTGCCAGTGCAAATGCTTCATTGAGATTACCTATTTTACAGTTTGCATCAATCATAGATGTATAGGTAAATTCATTAGGTAGAAGACCAACACGTCTCATGTCGACCAAAAATTTAATTGCTTCCAGCATCATGCCTGCCTTGCAAAATGCATCAATTAGTGTAGTGTAAGTTACAACATTTGGTTTCAGCTCTTTATTCCTCATTTCACGTAGATAAACAAAAGCTTGAGGAATTCTTTCAAATTTACAGAAGCAATTGATTAAAGAGTTGTAGGTTATCACATCAGGTACACATCCTGCGCCTTTCATTTCCTCAAATATATTAGTTGCTTCAATTAAGGACCCTACTTTTCCATGCCCATCAATGAGAGAATTATATGTCACATTGTCTGGAGTGAGGCCCATCTGTTTCATTTCTTCAAAAAAATTCCTAGCTGTTTTCAAATCCCCTTCTTTGCTCAAATAACCTATCATAATATTATAAGTGAAAACAGATGGTAAAAGGCCAGCCCCCATCATGTCCTTGAAAAACTTTATCGATGATTCCCCTTTGCCTGCTTTTGAAAGCCTATGCAGAAGCTCATTACAGGATCGCACTTTTGGTAGAACCCTGAACTTTTTCATCTTCAAAAAATATTGGCTAGCTTCCTCAAGCATTCCCAACTCAACTAATATGCTAAATAAAGTGTCAAAAACTCCAAAGCCAGGACGGCAAACATTCCTTGTTGACCACAACATATCAAACAAATCATAACCAGGTAACAATCTATCTAACAAAATCAACTCCTTGAGTATCTCTCTGGCATCATGGTAAAACATCCCACAAAACAAAATGTGAACCATGATGCAGTAGGATTCACTGGTGTGGCTAAATCCAATTTGGCTTCCTGCCCACTTGAAGAACCTCAAGGCTAGCTTTGGATCTTCTCTCAATTTCACCAAAACCCTACACACCCAAATGGGCGCTAGTGCTGATGCAAAAACGCTAACCATTTTTGGGTCATCCCAACCGCCTTGTCGTAAGCTATTTCGGAATGATTCAGCACTAATGTCATCTAAACAACTTTGAGGGCTTGCTTTGGAAACAAAAGGGAATCTAATTACAGACAGAAAGCTAGTTAACCAAATCAAAGGGCAAGCAATAAAGGAACTATCTGACTTCGATGATGATGAATCACCGAACACACCAGCAGCAAATGAAGAATTGGGATTTTCAGGAAATGAAGAAGCAAAGGAGCTTACTCGATGGGAAGTCCTCCGGCCAATATGAAAGAAGTTGCGCATAAAAAGCAACATCTTCTGTAGTAAGGAGCTCAAAATACCTTCAATTGCTTTCATTTTCCAGTGCTTGAGGCTCCGTTGAGCAAGGAGCATTCATAGCTTGGTGTATCGCAGACACTGAATATGGACAAAATAAAACTTGTTAGGGTTTATGAAGCGTAGCAACGGAGATTTATGACTTTCCAAATTAAAACAAATTAGCCAAAACTACCTTTTTTACCCACAAACTTTAATCTTCTATCAATTATGCCATCAAATTTTAATCGCTATCAATAGTACTTTTAATACAAATATTGTCCTTATAGATTGGGTCTAAATAGATAACAATGAGTACTCATGTGACAGTATAAATGAAAAAAATTACATTTTGACCCCTTTTTCAACTTTACAAAATTCAAGTTAGTCTTTATATTTTTTTTATTGGTCAAATTACTCTTTTTGTGCTCAACATTTGCACGAAGTTTAATATTGGTCCTCAACTTTTTTTTTGTCAAAATTGGTCCTCTAGCGTAACTCCGTCTGATTTTTCCATTAAATGCTGACGTAGAAGGCTTATGTGGCACACTCTTTCTTCTACGTGTCATATTTAAATGACATGGCACCCTCTCTCACTCCAACTTAACAAAACGACACCGTTTTGCATCACTTCTCTCTCATTCCAACTCAGTAAAACGGCATCGTTTTGCTAAGTTGGAGTGAGAGAGGGTGTCATGTCATCCAAATATTAATAGCGCAGAAATATCTCCTACATCTTAGGAGAATATTCTTTGGCTGATCTCTCCCCTTTTCTCTCTCTATTTGAATTTAAATCTTGATATATTATTTAGTTAGTTAAATAATTATTTTCAGTATCCTAGCTGTCTCTCTGATTTGATTTTATATTCTAATTTATTCTAGTTAGTTACACCATGATTCTAGGGATCCTAGTTTAAATTTAATTGTATGTATTTTTCTGATTCTGTTACATCTGTAAAATCTTCTGTACAAATCTGTATAAATACTTTAGTCAGAAATACTAAACGCACTTTTTCAGCCACATACTACTGTTCGTTTATGGTATCAGAGCCACACAGCTTCACAGCTTTTTTATCCGGCCAGAAACCCTTCCTCTTCTCTTCATTTAGGTAGTCACTGCACCTCAAGCTAAAACAGAAATCACTTTTCTTTTGCTTCCAATTACTGCACCTCTATTTTTTTCTTTTCCGACAATACCAGCCTACTTCTCGTCAAACACCCACCCTCCATGGCAGCCGAAACTCCCAGACCTAGCGTTGTAAACGCTGACAGTGCTGTTACTAATACTGTCACTCAATTCAACCCTGCCACTCAGCTTCCCATCAAACTTTCTGGCCCTCAAAATTTTGCCCTTTGGAAAGCCCAAGTGACCATGCTTATGAGAGGACACAATCTCTTCGGCCATCTAGATGGCACAACACCACAACCAGATTCTCAAGCCACAAATTTTGCCCTTTGGTTACGACAAGACCAATTAATACAAACAGCTCTACTCACCTCTGTGGACCAACACATAGCTTCCACTGTTGCTCTCTCTGAAACAGCACACCTAGCCTGGACAGCCCTTCACACATCCTATGCCAACAAATCACATACCCGAATACTAAGCCTTCGAGATCGACTAGCCTCCTCTACCAAAGATTCCCTTTCCATATCCGAATACCTTCACCAAATTCGCTCAATATCAAATGAGCTCTCTACTGCCGGAGCACCGGTAAGCAACGCTGAACTTGTTGTCACCACATTGAGAGGTCTCGGCCCTGAGTACAAAGAAATCTCAGCGGCCATTAGAGCCCGAGACTCATCTATAACCTATGAAGAGCTATATGACAAATTGCTTGATCATGAAATTTTCCTCAAACATGAGGAAAGCAAGAAACCTCTCTCTACACCCATCACTGCCAATATTGCCCAATCATCTCAAAACACCAACAATCTAAGCCAAGCCAGTAAACCACAAAATCGCCCACCCCAAAGTTACCCTAACCGAAACCAGAACCAGCAGTGGCAACGAAATTGCAGACCCAACAATGGAAATCCAGTCCATTGTCAACTATGTGACAAACCTGGTCACATAGCAAAAGTATGTCGGTCTGCCTCTCATAATCACATGCAAGCTCGGGCCAATTTTGCAGCACGCTTTCAAAGCAATCAACAGCCATGGATAGTAGATACTGGAGCAACACACCACATCTCCTCAGATAGTCATGACTTTGACAACATACAGCCATATCATGGTTCTGACGGTATAGTGATGGGTAATGGAACAACCATTCCAATTTCCACAACTGGTAATGTATCTCTTAATACATCCAAAAACAGCTTTCAACTTACCAACACACTACACTCACCACAAATTTCAAATAAATTGATCTCAGTTTCTCGATATTGTAATGATAATAAGACCTCTATTGAATTCTTCCCTTCTTGTTTTCATATAAAGGATTTGACTACGGGGGCGCTCCTCCTTCAAGGACGGACTAATGCCGGTCTATATGAATGGCCATCCAAAACAAATAATCATCCACCACAATGCAACTCAACAACTACATTCAAACTCTGGCACAGACGATTAGGCCATCCCAGTCCTAGAGTCCAAAATAAGGCTTTAAGCCAACTTTCAATTCCAGTTTCGTCTTTATCTCATTTTCTTTGTAATTCGTGTCAATCAAATAAAAGTCATACCTCATAAACAAAATGCCCACCTCAAATCTTAGCAACAAGTCACCTCATGAAATACTATTCAAACAACCTCCCAATCACAATCACACCAAAGTGTTTGGTTGCCTTTGCTACCCATGGCTACAACCTTATGCCAAACACAAACTTAAACCAAAATCAAACCCATGCATCTACCTCGGTTTCAACTCACAATATCACAGCCACCAATGCTTTGAACCCTTATCCTCCAAACTCTTTCTCTCACGTGATGTTGTTTTCTTTGAAGATGTTGTTTTCTTTGAAGACAATTTCCCATTTCAAAATATCTTTGCCCATCTCTCATCAAAAACAACATACAACTGGGACAACAAAAGCATTGACATTTCTAAACAACCTCAAGACCCGAACCCACCACCCATATCATGCCTCCCACCACCCGCCACTGTACATGAAACTGTCACAGCCCCAAAACAGAATTCCATCACACAAACAGCCCCAACAAAACCCATTATTACTTACCAAAGAAGACACAAAACATCCCAACCACAACTACCCAACACTTCCACCAGTACAACAAATCAAAACAAACAAATTGCAACTCATCCCATGACCACTAGATCAAAAACAGCAAGCATGATTCCAAAGCAAAACAACACAACAACAGTAAATCTCCACTATACCCCAAACACTTACAAACAAGCCCAAAAGGTTCCCCACTGGAACCAAGCCATGAAAGCTGAATATGATGCTTTGATACATAACAGAACATGGGAATTGGTTCCATCTCCTATACATAAGAACGTGGTAGACTGTAAATGGCTGTTTAGAACTAAATACAAGGCTAATGGTTCTATTGACAGGTACAAAGCACGTCTTGTTGCACGAGGATTCACTCAATGTCCAGGTATCGATTATGGCTACACATTTAGTCCAGTGGTGAAACCGGCAACAATCAGGCTAGTACTCACTATAGCCACTCAACAAGGATGGTTAATTAACCAATTGGACATAAATAACGCCTTTCTCCAAGGCAATTTAGAAGAAGAAGTCTACATGAAGCAACCACCTGGATTTGAAGACAAGTATCATCCTACTCATGTTTGTAAGTTGAAAAAGGCTATCTATGGACTTAAGCAAGCACCTAGGGCTTGGTAACAATGCTGCTGCTATTAGGCTTATTATTACAAAATTGTCCACTAAGTTCTCTTTGAAGGATTTAGGAAGTCTTCAATACTTCCTGGGTGTTGAAGTAATCAAAACAAGTACAGGACTTCATCTATCTCAACAGAAGTATATTCAAGATATTTTGCATGGACTACAGATGGAAACCTGTAAAGGAGTTCCAACCCCTATGACTTCCACATACACAGATTCTACCGATACAGAACCTACTGATGGGTCCCTATACCGAAAAATCATAGGCAAACTACATTATCTATCTTTTACTAGACCAGACATTGCTTATGCAGTCAGCAAACTGTCTCAAGTCATGCACAATCCTTATCATCATCACTGGATAGCTCTAAAAAGGGTCCTCAGGTATCTACAGGAGACATCATCCTTTGGTCTCTCAATTTCCAGCAAAAAGGACTTAAATTTACGAGGCTATTCGGACTCCGATTGGGCTGGAGATCCCAATGACAGAACATCTACAACAGGCTATATCATTTATCTTGGAGACACCCCTGTCTCATGGTCATCCAAGAAGCAACGGTCTGTCTCACGCTCCTCTACTGAAGCTGAATACAGAGCCGTTGCAGCCACTGTTTCAGAAGTTAATTGGTTGTCAAATCTACTTCAAGAACTTCAAGTACCACAACGACATGTTCCTCAAATCTACTATGACAATATTAGTACAACCTACATTTGTGCTAATCCCGTACTACACAGTAGAATGAAACATGTTGCCATAGACTTCTATTTTGTCCGAGATCAAGTTGAAAGAAATCAATTACAAGTCCTATATCTACACTCAGCTGATCAAGTAGCTGACATTCTCACAAAACCACTACACCGAGCTGCATTCAGACATCATTTTGACAAGCTTGGTGTCACAGACTTGCCGCCAAGCTTGCGGGGGCGTAACAACGCAGAAATATCTCCTACATCTTAGGAGAATATTCTTTGGCTGATCTCTCCCCTTTTCTCTCTCTATTTGAATTTAAATCTTGATATATTATTTAGTTAGTTAAATAATTATTTTCAGTATCCTAGCTGTCTCTCTGATTTGATTTTATATTCTAATTTATTCTAGTTAGTTACACCATGATTCTAGGGATCCTAGTTTAAATTTAATTGTATGTATTTTTCTGATTTTGTTACATCTGTAAAATCTTCTGTACAAATTTGTATAAATACTGTAGTCAGAAATACTAAACGCACTTTTTCAGCCACATACTACTATTCGTTTAAATATGACACGTAGGAGAGAATGTGTGCCACATAAGCCCTCCACGTAAGCATTTAACAAAAAAACCAGACGGAATTACGTTGGAGGACCAATTTTGACAAAAAAAAACGTTGAGGACCTAAAATAACTTTTTGAAACGTTGAAGACCAAGATTAAACTTCGTGCAAACGTTGAGCACCAAAAGAGTAATTTAGCCTTTTCTTATTACTTTAGTTCTGTTTTTCTCGAATTTACGCCCGACCACTTTCTTCTCCAAAATTCAATATTAACATTCTTCAAGCCCTAACATATATTAACTTTATAAAGAAACATATATTAACAATTCTTTCTACTGTTTTAATCGCATTTAAATTATTCTAAAATTGCTCAATGTTCTATAATTTCACGAGTTCAAAACTAAGGGCATGTTCTTTATGTGAACAAGATGAGGGAATGAGAATGAAAATGGTAATGAGAAAAGATGAGGGAATGGAAATGGCATGTCAATGTGATCTAATATGATGTAAATGGAATAAAAGTGGGTAAAATGACCATTTTGTCCTTACATTAAAAGTAGGAATGGAATAAAAGTGGATAAAAAAGTAAGGGCAAAAACATAATTTCATCACATTACAAAAAGTGGGATTTGTTTGTTAGGAAGAAAAGAAGAGGGAGAAAGCTTCTCCCTCCCCCTTTCCATTATCATTTACATGTAAAGAACATAACCTAAAGGCTTCCTTTTAAATTTTTTTTAAAAAATGTAATATAAATGAATTATATGTTATATTTTAAAAGTATAAATTGAATAATGAAAAGTTATTTACTTATTCATTATGATAAATACTTATGTCATAATTCCTACTTCTTTTCTGCCATCTCATCTCATCTCATCACATAGTTTATTTTATTTTTTAAATTATAAAATAGTTATCTTGAGAGATCTCAAGATCACTGTTTGGATATTTAAGCATTCAAAAATTTGATTAATTCATTAAATAGAATCTTAATTAGTGTACCAACCTTAAATTAAAAGATAAGAGGTTAGGTATAATTTTTATATTTATGTTGTCCAATCTGTTTCTTCTAGTGTTCCCTTCCCTTATATACAATGCAAACCTCTTCTGTTCTGTTCCTTTGAGCATCTGTGATGACATGGATAAGGCAAATAGAAACTTCACCGAATGATGTTAAAAGGAGGCCTCATCTTGTTAGATGGCAAATTGTAAACGTTTGGGAATGGAAATGGAATGAGAATGTATTAAAATTACCATTTTATCCCTTATATTAAAATAATAAAAAGAAAAGAAGGTTATAATTGTGTCAAATCAAAAGGTATAATAGAAATTTTGTATTTTATTTTAAAGATTTCAACCGAACATGCCCTAAAACCTAGCCTAAGGTGGAGAAGGGTGTGATTTGGGAGGTTGGAGATGGTAACTTGATCAGATAGATCCTGGAAGGACAATTGGGTGCTTGAAGTTGGTAATTGGTATCTCTAGTGCATGTGTGGGTTTATAAATCCTTGGACTTCCTCCCCTCTTGAGCTAGCTTTTGAGGGTGAGTTCTACTCAAAGGTTTATAATATTTGGTGCTCTTGTTGAGAGAAGCCACTCTTAATAGTGCCGTTGCGGGAGGGCTGCTACTTGAAGGGCGAGGTCCGCGAAGTCACCGTGGATGATGAATGTTAAGGGGGTGTTTTGATATGTCCCACATATGATAAATCAAGTGCATGTGTGGGTTTATAAATCTTTGAGCTCTCTCCCCTCTTGAGCTAGCTTTTAGGAGTGAGTTCTACTCGAGGGTTTATAATATTTGCCAAATGTTATAAATCCTTGGGTAGAACTCACCCCTAAAAACTAGCTCAAGAGGGAAGGGAGCCCAAAGATTTATAGTCCCACACCTTGATTTATCAAATGTGAGACATACTATCTAGCTGCTGGCTAAAGAAAGGCTGATGACGAATAAAAGCAGAATGAATGGGTAGTAGTCCAAATTGTTCTCATTGTTGTGGCAGGGAAGAAGCTTGTTTACATGCTGAATTATTATGGCTTGGGAAAATGTTTGTTTTGAAAATGTTGGGAAGTGAAGAAAATCTCTCATTCCTTTAGAGAAGGGAATCAAATCACCTTGCTGACTGGTTGTCCAGATTTGTTGCTCAACGAGATGGTGTTAATGGTGTTTTTTTTTGTTTCCCCCTAGTGGATCTTGTTCTATGTTGTTAGCAGACTCTCTCGGATATGTTTCTTTGCAAGAAATAATGATAGAAAAAGAAAAACGAGTAGCCTTTTTTCTTCTCTTTTTTTACTATTAAACAAACTTCACTTTTTGTAATGTGATGAAATTATGTTTTTGTTCTATTATTTTTATTCCATTCTCACTTTTAATGTAAGGGTAAAATAGTCATTTTATCAACTTTTATTCCATTCACATCACATTGATACGCCATTTTCATTCCCTCCAACATTCCTATTCCTATTCCTATTCCCTCCTCTTTTCTCCTTACTATAAATACACTCTAGGTTTGTCTTAGTTGCAAGTGCAGAGTGCAGTGCGGGCAAAGGTGACGTTTTGGACAATTAAATTAGTAGAGAGAGTATTTGGTGATTTGATTTATAGGACATGCAGTGTATAAAAAAAGATAAAGATAAGCTCAAAAAATAATGAAGTTAAGTAATTAATTAACAATAAATAAATATAATTATTTTTTATAGGTATTCTCTTATGAGAGACAGTCTTGTTTAAGGTACTATCATACACTAAATATAAGTATATGAGAATAAAATGATATATTAAATTCTAAAACATTTCACATCTCTCAATTTAGTCTATAAATTATTAAAATACCAAGTGTTTTTGTACTACCCAGGTGCTCATATTTAATATTCGATAGTGTGTTGCCTTAAATAAGAAGATACTTGGGACACGGAGAAAACTAAAAAAAATTATTTTATTTTTTTAATGAATGGAGTTGAGTATTTAATAAATTATTTTTAATACCCGACACTGTCCAAGGCACTGCAGACACTGTCAGGTATTAAATGTGAGCACCTGATTAGTTAAAGAAAAACTTGGTATTTTTATAATTTATACTTTATAGGCTAAATTGAGATATGTGAAATGTTTTAGAATTGAATATATCATTTTATTCTGAGGTACTTATATTTAGTGTAGAACAGTACCTTGAACAGGAATAAGAGGTTACTCGTAAAAAATAAAAAAATTAGTTTTATTTATTTATTGTAAATTAATTACTTAACTTCATTATTTTTTTAGCTTATCTGTATCTTTTTTATATATTGCATATCCTATAAATCAAATCACTAAATAGTCTCCATACTAATTCAATGCTTAAAACATCAAGGCAGAGGATCTGTTTGGTAAAAAGAAAAGAGTTCTCCCTTCCTTTTTCTATCATTATTTCCTTGTACCAAATTCGGCCTAAGTGATAAGAATAAATTAGATTTTTTGTATGTTTCAAATTGATCTCATCCTAGTTTATTTTATTTTACAAATGACATATTATTAAAACACATTATGATTAATATTTTTTAGTTGAATGAAATTTAATATTTTATCCCAGAGGACTTTGACCTTAGGACATTTTTTAAAGTTTCTCTTCAATCAATAAGAGGGTCTTAAAATATGTGTTGGTTGATTTTTTACCAATTTTAAAAAAATTAATTCTCTCTCCACCAATCAAAAAAAGTCTTAACAATTATGTTAAGACACTTATTAGATAAACCCTTAATCAAATATCTAAACTAATTAATTTGAAGAAGGAAAAGAAAGACGCAGAGTGTGGTCGGACTCGGAGACTTTTTAGTAGTGGCTTGGTAACTGGTGTGTAGATCGGACTTAGGTTCGGTCACTGCTTTGACCTGCCGAAGACCTCAGGTATGGTCTCAGCTTTGGGTTCCTCCCTCTCAGTCTCTTTCTATTGTATAGCCGCTCATCTTTCCTTCCTCTTTCTATCTCACTGCTCAAACTTTCTTCTTCTTCTTCTTCTTCTTCTTCTTCTTCTTCTTCTTCTTCTTCTTCATATCCCTCAATTCAATGTCTTCTCTCAGCTTCAATTGCAGGAACCAAGCTTTTCCGCACAATTTGGAGCAGCAGCAGGAGATCCAAAGTCTCGACCGTGGCTGATTTATGGACCTCTAGAAGATAAGCTCTTCTTCCACTTGGTGAAGCTCAATTTTGCGAATCAGAGGAGAATGGGTACTAGGGTTCCGGTTCAGCACTACAATCTGAACTCGCCCAGTTCATTCATCGAGAGTCCGCTGCACGTTCTCAACACCGTTGAGGGTAGGACCAGCGATATGGACGACATCGAGACCGAAGTCGATCGCGAAGCTGTCACCGAAGATAGCTTGGAAAATGAGAACGATACCAATGCCGTCGTGAGTGGATTGCCCACCGAACTTGTTTCTTCTTTGAATTTGAAGTACTGGTGGTTTGCATTTAAACACTGCATATTTTGTCATGTCACATAGTCTATTTTGAATTTAAACTTCAATTTGGTACTGCAAGGATGTGTGAGTTTCTCTTCAAAAAATGAAGCTGTATTGGCATCATGTCCAAATACGTATTCACTTTTATCCCATACAACACACACTTCTAATTTACCTTTAAACTCTATATTTTGTCATGTCTTTAGTATCTTTACTTCTTAGGTTTCTCGTTGGAAAGCAACTAATCATTTGAAAATTTGCATTTGCTGATTTTTAGGACTGCATGCATGAATCCCACAGGAATTCTTTAACACTTCACAGTGTGGAAGTTGAAGAGGATCGCTCTAGTCTTGAGACGAAGGAGTCTTCAAGAGACATTTATGATATCTTGACCATTGATGGTAAACTACTAAAATTACTTGGACCTTTTTTTTTCTTTCCTTAGGAGATAGATTTTTTTTTTTCCTTTTGAGTTATATATTTGTGATTGTTTTAGAAGATGTTGTAAAAAACTTATTTGAATTCAACTTCAAACTAGATGTTTCACCCATTGAATCAGCAAGGGCGAGGTTTCTACAACTTGTTGTGGATCATTTTATTGATGATCATGTAATTGAAGTGGCTGATTCTGAGGCTGATTACACTGCTCAGTCTGGGCAAGATAATAAGAGGAAGACAAGAGACGCCCAATATGAAGGAGATCCGAATTTCGCTTTACCTCTAATGTATATTGCAAATATGTATGAAAGTTTAGTTAATGATGTTAATATTCGGCTTGCTTCCTTGAATGGTATACGTGAGAAGACAATTGGGGTAGCACTTGAAGCATCTGGTGGTTTGTATAGAAGACTGGCCAAGAAATTTCCTAAAAAAGGTACTAAAAATTTGCCCGTCTCCATCTAAAATAGATTGGACTTGCACACTCTTCTACTACACATCAATAAAATATGATTGACTGCACATTATGAAACTAATGCAGTTTGGTTTACAGGGTTTTCTTTATTTTTTCTTCACAACCTTTTGATATGATAGGTAAATTATAAGTTATAACATCTAATGTGTTTATTGAACTGCTTATCAACAGGACCATGTACCTATAAGAGAAGAGAATTGGCAACTTCTGTGGAAACAAGGACAAGGTTTCCGGAACTAGTAATTCAAGAAGAGAAGCGTGTTCGCTTTGTGGTAATCAATGGTTTGAAGATTGTTGAAAATCCAAATAACATTCCTATTGATGATGCTGAGTGGTAAGTTGAGCATTACAGTGATTTACTATTATTTGTTTCCCTTTAATTGTACCATGTCTTCTTCTTCTTTTTTGTTGCGTAAGGCTTGTATTTGTAAAAATGATTATTAAGATCTTTTTTACTGAATGAGCATACTGGAAACTGCTAGTGCATTCATTTGGTACTTTACTGTCTCATGTTAATAAAATAATATAATAGAAGATAGTTTATCTGTTAATGCTTTGTGTTAATTATTCTAGTTCTTTTTGTTACTTAATTCTTGTGCTGCCGAAATGAGCCTGACAATATAGATATATATATTTATTTATGCGAATGGTCGTTTTCTTTTCACTTTGCAAGATGTGAATGCGTTTCTGACTCATTTGTTTTGGTTTTCAGGTTTAAGAGATTGACAGGTCGTCATGAGTTTGCTATATCTGCTCGTGACTACAAATTTTATTCTCCTAGACACAAGTATAGGCGTGCCTCATCAAACTCACTCTCCAATATCTCTGGTCTTCCTGTAAGCCTTATATGTCTCATATTGGCAAATGAAGTTCTCCTTTTAAACTGCTAATAGAAATTTTGTGACTGTATTTATGTAAACATTATAAAAAACAATTTCCAGATTTGAACAACGACAGGAGTTCAACTGGCTCAGCTCTGATTATGATTTATGAAATATGAATATCATGCACTTGGTCATTAGTCAACTCTTTAATAATGATTCATAATTATAAAACTAATTATGTTAATAGCTTGATATTACTAAACTGAAAGGGTGAATACCTTCAAACTTAAGGGATTTGGAAAATCTGAACCTATTAGGTATTTCATGGTTTTGACTTTTGACTCATTTCTGCAGAATTTTCCTGGAGCTGAAAACTCTACTACATTGACTACCTCTCAAGGATTTCGCTCTGTAAGTGAAGTACAAGTTAATGTTTGTTTCTTTTCTGAATTTGCCGTTTGCATTCTAATTTAGTGGTCAGTGATTGATGTTTTCGTACCTTCAATACAACTATTTAGTTGTAGATTGTAGAGACTATGACAATTATCATGACATACGTGAGTATTTTCTGTTCAGTAAAATATAAGAAAACCAGTAGGTTGCAAATTGCAACACTTACTGTGAAATGGGATGTATGTCATGAGACATGAATGACGAATTGTATGTAATGTGAGATGTGGTAAGACAATAATGTTAGAGGCTGACAGAGAAGTAAATAAAATAGGAAAAAGAAACTGAAGAAATAAGGTGCAAGGATATTAAACACAATAATAACTCCAATTACTTGCCATTAGAAAGGACTTGAACCCAATACATAAACTTAATTAAATCTGACTTGAATTTAGAATGCAGAACCTTTGGGCCAGTGTTTTAAAAATCGGATCGACCATTGAACCGGAAAACCTGTTAGGTCACTGGCTGATCGGTTCAATTGATGGTCGAATCATAAGAGTAATTAAGTAATCTAATATCAATAATAGATCTTGTATTACAAAAATTATATTTACACTTATGACTCTTAAATATAATGAGTAATTTAAGTTGATTCAACTATATATATGAAACATATATATATATAGGTTCAAATCATAATAATTAACCATTTATATTATTTACACACTATATTAGTTGCTCCATATTCATATAAATTTCAAAATTCTAAGAACACAAAGAATATAGTCAAATCTAGGCCAAAATTTCAGACCCTAACATCAAAGAAGCTAAAACAAAATTGACCGGTTCGGCCAAAACCCATCCAATTCCCGGTTTTTTCCTGAGTCAAATGTTTTGACTGGTTCGACTAGTAGTCCAGGCTTTGATAAGAATTGGATCAGACACTTGAACGGTTACTGGTTCAACCGGTCAGAACGTCTGGTCTAGTTTGGTTCTTAAAACACTGCAATAGAGACATACCCTCTTTCTATCAAAAAAAAAAAAAAATAGAGACATACCCTCTAAATGATGACCTAAATTAAGGAAAGTGCTAAAGAACTTTGTAAAATAGGACAGAGGAATAATGCATAAAGTGCTGAAGCCTGAAAGTAGTTGAGCTATGTGCTCCCACATTCCTACACTAGAAAAGGAGTGTGGTGATTGATAGCTTGCTATTAGTGGGCTGGTAATTGCATTCCCTCTCACTATTTATAACTTCCTCTTCCTCATACACCCCCTTAATGTGGAGTTAGTGGGTTAAATGAGATTAATGAGTTCTAAAATCTTATCAAATGATAAATAGATTAATAGACGTGATATGAAAGGAAAAATGCAAAAAGGCCTCTACCTAGAAGATTGTGTAATTTACCCCCTTTAACTTTAAAAGTTGACTAAAGACCCTATTAACTTTGAGTTTTTGTTCTATCAAAAAAAGAACTTTGAGTTTTCGTGCAAACATACTCCGCTAACATTTTAATCAACAAGTATTGCCCTCAACTTTAAAAAGTTGACAAAACACCTACCAAACTTTCAATTTTGTGCAATATACCTTCTCAATTTTGCTGACTAGGATAGGTGCTCGGATGAAGAAGTCAATAGAGGGGATGTGTTGCACATAACTGAAAGTTTGAAGAGGTTTTACTCAACTTTTAAAGTTGAGGAGGAAACTTGCACAACACTGTAGATTGAGGAATGAGGAGGGTTTTTATCATTTTAGTCTAATTTTATCCAAGTTAGCTAAACCAATATCAAGGCCTTGTAAAGCCATGAAAAAATTAAATGAATCATAACTAATATTGTCAATGTAGAGCCTAGAATATAGAGGGTAGAACCAGAAATGACTTAGGTTCTGAATAGAACAGCTTAGACAGAAACCAGAAAATTACTAATAGCATAACAGAAAATTACAACAGAAACCTATTGCAACTAAAACCTAACAGTAATAGTAACAGTAGGCTATAACAGCTTGACATGTTGATTAGAGGACTTCTTGTTCTCCTCATTTGTACTCTCTTTCTTCCTTAATAATACTTCTTTTTCTATCAAAAAAACAGTAGGCTATAACATAATACATCCTAACAGAATGACTAAACAGAAGACAAAAGAAAATATCTAACAAATATGTATTCATGTCAACCTGATAATTATATTTTATTTTTATTTTGTATTTAGCTATATTGATTAGCACACAATTTTGTAACCAAAAGAACTACAAAATGTTATCCAGAGACTTCAAAATTAACAAGGAAGATAATCTTAAATGGAATTTCTGTGAACTGCCTCCAATATTTTCTTTCGACTCCCTCAATCCAAATTGTTATGAATTTTACCTAGTACTGACTAGAAGAATGGTCATCATGATCTTTATCATTATCATACAATCTTACTGTTTTTGGATTTTAACCATAAAAATGTATCCCAATCCTAGATAAAATTTTTAAAAAAATCCTAGATAAAATCAAAATCTATTAGGATCACATTAGGATCTTGATCTTGTATGTTTGATTCTATGATTTAATGTCCTACTCCTACCATTGTTATGATCTGACACTTTTATCTTGGAAACTTACGTTTTAAAGAAAAAAAAGAAAAAAGAAATTCAAATATCACGCTAGTAGTACACTGTACATATCAATGAGAAAAGGCACTTTATGAAATTTGTTCCATGTCTTGTGACCTCTTTTTGGAGGTAGAATGAGTTTTGGATAATTTTATGTTTATGAAAGAATTTTATAATACTATATCTTTTTTTAATTTATTATTAAAAAAAATGATAGGATTTTACAAATTACAATCCTCTATCCTATCTAACTAATGCCTCACCGATCCTTTGCAAGATCTCTATCTTGTTTACCTTGACACATGCCTTGTTTCCACCGATGAATATACCATTATAGAGACAACACAGGGCACTCAGAAATCAATTAAAAATTTGGAAGTTGATTGTTTTCATGTGATCACGTCAAGTCTTACTTATGATAATCTGTTGCTATTGCTGTTCTTGGGATTGATCCTGTGTTATATATTTTTCTTAAAATCACTTTTCAATAGTGCTAACATTATAATAGGAACCTTTTTTTATTTCGTTTTCTGTTGTCAGCCACAACATCAGCAGCAAACTCCATGCAAACATCACATGCAATCTTTGCCACATCAACCTCAGTTTCATTCAGTTCACCAAAACCATCAAACTTTGCACCAAAGTCAGCATGTAGGCCCTTATTCTCACAACCATCAATGTGGCTCATCCTCAAATTTGTCCGAAATTTCTCATGCTCACCAGTCACCGACAATGTCTCAACAGTTAGCCTGCTTACAAACACTCACAGGTGGCCATGTTGGGGGACGCTTGCATATGCTGGTGAGTTTGTTTTATAGATTTTGTTTTAATATGGATGATGAAACTTCTGTTGTTCAAATGAGTATACTGATTTTGTAATTTAATTTGCATATGTAAAAGCATAGTAACACCAAATCAAATTGTGTTACTATTTTGTTCATTTCTTTAACTGTCGGTCTAGCAATCAGATTTTATGTTGTGATAGCAAGCTCTATTGTCTGCACTCTGAGGCTTGAGTTTTAACTTCAAGTTATAGCTCTGAAAATTGGTCATTATTTCAAGGTTGTAAATAGAACTGTCACGAAATCATTGCTATGCGTAAGCTCTTTGGCATAGGAATTTCTTAATTGTTAGAAGGACAACCCCTATCATCCCGGGGGGGTTGTCCTCGGGATCTAGGAGCTTTCTATTAAGTTTACGGGATTTGGGAGGAACAAAGAACATAGAACTCTGTGGCACGCTGCTATTCTCGTTACTTTGTGGTGTCTCTGGTTAGAGCGAAATGCTAGGGTCTTCAATAACAAGTTCATCTCTCCTCATCTTTTATGGGATAGAATCACCTTCTCGGCGTCTCTATGGGTCTCGGCTAATGGAATGTTTAGAGGGGTTTCTATTACGGATGTACAAAGGAATTGGAATGTTCTGTTGAGCTAAGTCTTTGTTTCCTTTTCTGATTTTCTCTTTGTTTTTTGTTTGTTTGATTAGAGGACTTCTTGTCCTCTTCATTTGTACTATCTTTCTCTCTTAATAATACTTCTTTTTCTATTAAAAAAAAACCCCTATCATCCGGTTTAATTGTGCTTTCAGAAAGTTTAAATTTAATTGAAAATTCTGTTTAGTTAATCTCTTAGATCGAGTTAGTTTTTAAAAATTAGCAAGCTTTGTTTTCTTTAGTTTTTTGGAAGAAAAAGTATTGAAGAATTTAGATTAAAAGTAGCATTGTTGGGTTCCTTGGAGTGCAACCCAAGTAGTGGATACAAGCTCGGTTGAAGTCTAGGGGAATGCTTAAAAGATGTAGGTCGAAGAGTTTGAGAAGCTATTTTATTGCTTTAATTAGACTATGTGGTTGAAGTGAGTAATTAAGAGAATGTTGATTTGCTGAAGTGGCCACTTATGGGAAGCAAGTAAAAATATTTTGGGAGTTGCTTGTTTATTGAGGACATTATTACAGGAAGTACTAGATTGTGTGATGTTCTGAGTTGTGGTTAAGAACAAGTGTGACCTCGAGTTGCAATGGCATTCCTAGGTGTCCCATATTATTTGGATTTCATTTGTACAAAGCTGAAGCTTTTGCCTTGTACAATCTTCAGCTTGAGGGGCAGTATTCTGAAACCTATCTATTCTGAACTTCTAATAGATATGGAATTTATTATTATCTGGAGTATTAAAACTTTGCTAGAATCTTAAAGTCATCCCAGAATTTATTATGTAGAATTGTAGATTCATTTTAAAAATACCACATTGGTATCGTTTGATCCATATAGCCGACCCCACCTAGTAAGAAAAGGAAAAATACAAAAGTTAGTTACCTTTGGGTTTCCTTGTAATTCTTCTTTATGTTTAGAAATTTATCTTGTAGTTAGACTCCGCCGAATATCATAAAAATAAAGGGAGGATTAGATGGCTGATTGGGTGGTGTTTGTCTTCATCTCCTCAATTGTGCTATCTATTTTACTTTAACCATTAATGTCAACAGAACCTTTTATTTTCAGTAGTTGAAGATGGAGTCATGCCAATAGTTCTAGTTCTAGGACTAGTCACAGGAGGTTCCTAGTAATAAACAGCGATTCTAGATAAACACCTAACTATAAGAGCCTAAAACGTTAGTAAACGGAAATGTTTTCTTAAGTTTAAAATAAAGATTGAAAATTCTAAAGTTTACATAGAGCAGTGGAAATTTTAAGAGTTGAGTGCTTACAAATCTATTTTCAGTTTGTATACGTCCATACGTCTTTTGTGTGTTTTTTTGAGCCAGTTTGTGAAAGTCTAATGAGGGATCTATCAATAGTTAGAGGTATTACCGTAGAAGCAGTCATTAATTGATTAAGTGGACATATTTAAGAATACGGAATCCTGTATACACATTGAGTGGAAGTGAAAGAGATCATGGGTGTTACTCACATAGAAAAATATGTAGATGTGTATATGGGTTTTAGTTACTGGTGATGTGATTGAGTGGTGTAGGTTAGGGAGTAGTCAACCCCCTAGGGGGGAGAAGGCTTGCTCTTAATAGAACACTAATTTATTTACCAAGTATTAAAACCTTACTTTAGGATTGGGAAAGAATGGCATTTCTTCTAGTAAAGGTCTTTGGGCAACTATAGCAGCAATTTCACTTTTGGTGTGCCTTTCACAAGTAGTAAACACATAAAACAGTGAGGGAGGCATCTGTAAATTTTAGCACATGATTCTAGAAAGATACACTAATTACAAGAAACAGAGCACATTTATTTTTACAATTCATTGCTAGAAATGAAAAATATCCAGAATTAAAGGTGGTAGAAATTAAAATGTGAAGAAATGGGAGAAAATGATATGGGAACTACCTTGAGAGATAGAGAGATGAAAAGCTGAATCCCTTGCTACAAATGAAGAATGGGGGTTTGTAGAAGGTAAAAATGAAGATTATGGTGATGGATTGAAGTGTGGATTTGTAGAGTAGGGTTATTTCTAGCAATGGTGAAAAGGGAATTTGGAGAAGATGAAAGTTAAAGAAGATGAGAGAAGATGAAAGGAGAAGGTTAAAGAAGATTAAAGAAGGTGAGGGGTCACTTATTCTGAAATGTTTTCGAATTTCTTTTTATTTTTATTTTACTGCTGCCAGCTGTCAGAAATGACAGCAGGAGGATCTGCATGGCGGATCCTCCTCTCTGTACCACTCGCTGGCAGCGAGTGACACAGAGAGCAGTTTTGTTTATTAAAAATTCTGCTTCTATTTCTTGTAAGAAATGGCATGTTTTTATCTGTAATTAATAATTAATTCTTGGTAAATTTTGAGAAAGTTAAGCTAGAGTAAATATAGTTCTACTTTGATTACTGATTAGTCTTCGGGAGTGTAAAACAAACAAAAATTATAAAGTAAACAAAAAATCTACTTCCTACTAGGATGTTTCTATTCTCCCACACTTAGCATTTAAGCATAGATAAAATAACAGTGAAGGAGAGAAACGACCTGGCATGCAATGCATATGCAGGGAGTTAAGATGAACGTAAGGGTGCTCTCCCTCAAGTCCATTAAATTTCGGTAGTGAATGCACTAAGGTTCCTTTGATCTCGAAGTCAGATTGAATTAGAGGTGTTGCTCCTAGTAATGGTTCAAAATTAATATTCTGATTGGGTCAATTCTCTAATGGATTTCTTGGGTGCTACTATATTTGACCATTTTCTTGTTCATTAATTATTTCTATTTTCCTCTTTTTTTTCAGCCATGTTTCTGCTCTCTTTATCTTGAATCTTTAGCTTTCTTTTTGTTTTCCTCAACTCCCCTAGAGTCCTTTCGATTTCGAATTGAAGGGAATTAAGATTTTTAGGGTATTAATCATACACTAAAGAAAGAAAAATAAAGAAAAGAAAAGAAAAATAACGGAAATAAAAGATGGAAGATAGAAAAGAAAAGAGAGTAAAGCAGAAACAGAGAAGATTTCTTCTCTGCGTCACTCGCCTGTGGCGAATTGTACTGTGCTCGCCCTGGGTGATTAAACACTAAACAGAGACCAGATTACAAAGAACTGCTGCAGAAATACATAGGGCAGCAGAGAAAACAAAGTAGAATTGCAAAAATTAAGTGCAGAATGTAAAGTAAATGAACTGGAAATTAAAATAACTAATACAAACTACAAAATAAAAGCAAAACAAATATAAATGATAAAAATGGTAGAAGAACTGGATTCAAACTTGGCACGATTGTTCTAAATCTATCAATTCCCTGGCAATGACGCCAAAAATTGATCTCACTCTACGGCTTTGGTAAAACCTCGTCGTCAGGTTGATCAATTTAATTACCGAATTATGTAGCTAGGGGCATAACTAGGGTCGATCTCTCTCAAGGAATTGAATCAAATAAGACCAATCGCCCTTAGAATTGAATCAAATAAAACTACCTCTAAGAAGCAATAAAACAAACACTTGGTGTGCGTAAGAATAGAAATATTTTTGGGGTTTTTAATAGATCAAAAGCAAACTAAAATAGATTGAGGTATGATTGAGTGATATCTCTCCCGGAGAATGATTTCAGATTCATCCCAGCCAGCGCAAAAGATACGGAGTTAATTAATTATAGACCATTTTCAATTACGGCTTAATTAACCAATTAAACTCTAGGCAAACATCTATATGATAGGATATTAGGATTCATTAACAATAAGTGGGAAATAATTCTCCCTACTACCGGCCATGGAAAAATAAAAGAAAGAGTAGAAGAAAGAAAACTAACTAGAAGAAAGAGAAAGTAAATCTAGGTCTAGAGTGAAGAAGTGGAAAATTGTATAGGAAAATTGTACATCAAGATGAGAAGTGAAACCCTCTATATATATATTGCTTTTAGATATGAGCTTCCTTGAGCCTTTAGAGCTTCAATTGGGGCCTGAAATGGGCTTGGATTGACAGCCCTTGAGAGTGGTACAGTAAGTGGAGTGCTGTGTTTTATCCTTTTTTCCAAGCTTTTGCTTTGGTCCGTCTTCACTTTCTTCCTTTCAGTTTGGTCCCTGTTGAGTTATTCTTGCTAAACCTCCTTGAGATTACCTTGAAAATCATCCCAGAATGGTCGTCAAAGCTCACCATGAAAATTAACTCAAGGAATTAACATATGTTTGCATTAAAAACATCAATTTAACAAGAAATCATTTCAATTCCAATTCATTAAAACAACAACAATCAAAGTCTTTTCGCACTAGGTGGGGTCGGCTATATGGATCAAGCGACGCCAACATGTTCTGCCTTTATTCATTTCTATGGTTAGTTTATTAATAGGTTATTAATAGCTAAATCCATCCTAATAATTTCTTCAATTCATTAAAAGATGGCATTAAATCATGTAAAATGACTATTTAATCCTTGTAAAACTTGCCATTTAAGCACTGAAAACCATGACGGAATTGGGTGCGATCAATAACCAGTCATGGTTCTTCTCAGGTTGCATTGTGCTGACTTTGAGGGAGGGGATAACCTTATCACACCTTTCTACACCTTATCCTTCTTAAGAGAATGAATTCACTGCACACTCTAAAATACTTGAAGGAATTTATCATAGGGAGTTGAGATACATGTAGCATGTGACTTCCATAGTATTCAATATATAGTATTAGTACCACCGGGTTTGGGTTTTGTCGAAGGGACTAGTCCCTCACAACGTGATGAACTTGGGTACGAATCTTCGCTAGGAGAGGTTTCTATATTTAGTGCCCCATAGTACCTCAAATATGATTGCTTCTAATGAGATGCCTGTGGAAAAAAAAATAGTATTAGTAGCTACATCTGAGATCCATATTCATAAAGATTCGACAAAGTTTTACGTTGGCTGTCGACTGCCTAACACAACCCTCTTTTATCCGTGCTTGGGACTGCTGTTGGCGTTGCTTGATCCATATAGCCGACTCCACCTTGTGGGAAAAGGCTTTGATTGTTGTTGTAGTAGCTACATCCGAAAAGTGTAATGATACTTACTAGCAACTATGGGAATCTTTTGGAAATGTGACGAAGATTCCTTAGTCCTGTCAATATATTTCTGAATCTGGTACATGAATTCGTCTTATGTCACTGTAAAGGCCAAATGTAGTCACAATTGCATGGTTGTATTCGTGCATGTTTATTATTGAGGCTTTACATTTTATCTTGAACTTTTATCCTCTACTTCTATTCGGTTCTTTTATAATTCTTCCATGAATTTGTTTGGGTTTTTTTTTTTTTTCTTTTAATAAGAGTTGAAGATTTAGGATATATAGGCAAAAACGCATTTTATATCTCCAAACTTATTTTACGGTCAGTTAGTCCAATAAATTATGAATTCCAATTGATTTCGTCATAAACTCCTGACGCCGTCCTAATTACTAACAAAAAATGATGATATGGCACCACATGTGTACCATTAACGATTCATCATCACTCAATCTCCATGACACACTTAAATGACATCGTTTCTTATTATTTTGAAGAAACGGCGTCGTTTTAACTTTTGAGTGATGAGTCAACATTAATTTGAAGAAGTGATGTTTTGAGTTATGAGCTAACATTAATATTACATGTGTGATGCCACAGCATTAATTACCGTTAGTAATTTGGACAGTGTAAGGTGTTGTGATGAAATCGATTGCAATTCGAAACTTCTGGAACAAAATCGATATAAAGTTTGGAAGACAAAAAAAAAAATATTTTTCTTTTGCCTTCAGGATATTTAAAATGATCTGTGAGAATTTAGGTGTGCACCTTTGTTTTCACATATGATTGAATTTGAATTAACTTCAGTGTTGCCTGCCTACCTTGCAGCCAAAGAGTCCTGCAAAGTTTTGTGATGAATGTGGGTCCCCATATTTGAGAGAAACCTCTAAATTCTGCTCCGAGTGCGGTTCAAAGAGGTTAGGAACATGATATCGCTTGCTGGAGTTTTGCTTGTATAATTCTATTGGCTTTGTCTTCATCATTCTCCTCATCCTAAATGTATCAATCAATAGTTTCCATATGGATTAGGTTTTTGCCGCTATTTCACTTCTTCAGAATTGTATCCACATCACATTAAAATAGTGAATATACACACATATACATACATGTCTATTAGAAACAACACTTTTCCTTATTAAGTAGAGTGAGTTATATATATAGATCAGGCAACGTGAATGTTTTGTTTCGGTTATCTAGTGATTATATATATATATATATATATATATATATATATATATATATATATATATATATATATATATATTTATGGGCATGTTTGGATAGATTTTTTTCAAGTAAAATGTATTTCTATTTTAAATATAATGGCATGTTTGTAGGGAGTAAGTATAGGTGAGGTGAGGTTTTGATATGTTTGGTAGGTGGTGAGGTTTTGATATGTTTGGTAGGTGGTGAGGTGAGTGGGAAAGGGAAAAAACTTCCTTCATGAGGTGAGTAAGGTTGCTTGTACGTGAGGAGGGAAGTTGTGGTGAGGTGAGGTTTAAAGACCAAAATGCCTTTAAAAAATTTGTGTCTTTTAAAAAAGTTAGGGCAGAAAAGGTATTTTATACTTTTATCTTCTATTTTCCTATCTTCTTTCCACTATACCAAACAATATTATTTTTACATTTCACTTCTATTATCCTCCGTACTAAATATACTTTTGATCACTTCCATTTCTATTTTTATTTCCACTTCCCACTAAAATACTCACGGGATACCAAACGCCATCTAAGTACTTGTACCTAAAAAGTAAAAAAAAAAAAAAATCCTTTTTGAAGCTCATTTTGGCTTCTAGTCGTTCGTTGCTTACTTGCTTTGCCTAAAATATTTTGTAACGCGGGCTGGAGAACTGAACTGGTACATATATTTCTTCTTTCTTTCTCTTAATTAAAATATCTGAATCAAAACGTTCATTGGATATACTTTTCCTATGTTAAACAGTATTTGAAACAAACTTAGGGTCTGCTTGGCTGCAGCCAAATTTTTTCAAAAAGTGTTTATTTTTTTTATAAAAAATGTTGTGTTTGGCTACCATAATTAAGTGTTTTTGAGTTGTAGCAGAAGCAATTTTTTAACTTTAAGCAGAAGTTAGGAATTGAAACTTCAACTTTTCAACTTTTAGCTAAAAGCAAAAGCTAAAATTTAAATATTTTAAGACAAATCTATCCTTACTAAAATTTTATATTTACCATTTCATTCTTCTTTTTTATCTCCAAACAATAAAAAATAGTTATACCCATTTTATTGAATTATTTATACCCATTTATCTATTTAATAATATTAATAACACTCTAAATCTATACACTTTTTTTTGTAATTTTACAATTAAAAACACTTTTTCTTTAAAGTTGTCAAACACAAAATATTTTTGAACTACTGATAAAAATGTTTTTCAATTTAGTTTCTTAAATACAAACTACTTTTCTCAAAGCATTTTTTCTCAAACTCTATTTTTTTAAAAAAATTCATTTAAAAATAAGCACTTTTAAGTGATAGTTGATGCCTTAGGGTATGTTTGGATTGGGGATTAAGGAGGAGAAGGGGAGGGAGGGGGAGACTATTAAGATATCTTCTCCTTGTTTGGAAAGATGAAAATTGAAAGGGAAGATAATGGAAGATCAATCATTAACCCTCCATTATCCTTCCCCTTCACAAATTTAAGATACTCCAAATTGGAGTATTTTGGAGGAGGTATCAACACCCAAACAATGGGAGGGCATATGAAAGCTTAACCTTTCCTTCCCCTCCCCTCCCTTCTCCTCTAATCTCTCCCCTTCCCTCCCCCTCCCAAAATCCAAACAAAGCCTTAAAGTTAACAAGCTTGTCAATGTTTTTGCTGTCGTAGATATAAAATGCATATTGTGTGGATTAAGTTGAGGACTAAACTTTAGTGAAATTTTACAAATGTATGTTATTAAGTTTTTCTGGAATTTTACAAATGTATATTGTCCAACTCATGTTATTCATTCTTTAATGAAAACTGTTTTGCCCAAATCATTACAATTTACTGATGGAATCAACAATTAGCTTTTGTCCCAATCATTACAATTTAATATGTTCTCCAGTTATGCATGGTTTGTTCTTCTATCTAGTGGATCAACTCTGCGTACAGTAATTTTTAATGATTTTTTTATATGATCAAATTATCTAAGGCGTGTTTCAACTTATTTTTCTATAATAGGCGTGTTTCAACTAAATTCAACGTGATAAAAATGAAAATGTTGCATTAGATGATTAATGATCACATTAGAATGAATAAGACTAGGAATAATTGCATTAGAGAGAAAATTAGGGTAGTACTTATCGTAAAAAAATTAGTTGAAATACACTTTAGATAGTTTGGCCATGTATAAAGAAGACTGTTAGAGGCTCCTGTATATAAAGTTGGCCAGATGAAAGATAGTTCAATAACTAGAGGTACAGGAATATCAAACAAAACAATAGGAGAAACTATTAAAAATCAAACCATAGAAATGAATAAAGACAGAATATGTTGACATCGCTTAATCCATATAGCTGACCTCACCTAATAAAAAAAGGCTTTGATTGTTGTTGGTGCTACCCTAACTTTCTCTCTAACACAATCATTTCTAATCCCATAAAAAGAACCAAGATTTAGAGGCTTAAGGGGGGGGGGGGGGGGGGGGGGGGGGAGGGGATTTTTGGAGTAAGCACCTCCTTGGAGCTTTGAAAGTAAGAATCCCAAGGTTGATCTTTTCACTAAGATTGTGATTGCATTCAAAATCATCAATGCTTTTAGTGCTCAAAAGGCATAAATTATAAGGTTTAATCATACATTTCGCATGGAGTAATGCCTTATTTATGATGTAGGGTGCTGACATATAATTTCTTGCTAATTTTGGGTTTTTATCGCATTATTCATGTAGTTTCTTGAGGAAGATATTTTATCGAAGTTTGATGCAAAGTTCTATGTGTTTCAGAGGCTCTTCAAGGAACTAGAAGCAAGAAACAAAGAAAGAGGGACCAAAAGGAATAAGGAACGCAGGCCAAGAACTCAGAGCAGAAGGGAAGCTGTCAGCGACTCGCTTACAGCGAGTAACACCACCACTCGCCATAAGTGAGCCGCTACCTGAAGGCAACTAAAGTGACACCGGTTCGCTTATAGTGAGTAGGTGCAGCTCACTGCCAGCGACGACAAAACGCGGAAAAAAGACTACTGCACATGACTGAAATCGAGTCTTTGGAGGCCCATTTTGAAAGCAAAACCCTAGCCTCTTGCCTATAAATAGGGAGGCTAGAGGGTAGAGATAGGTTAGGCTAGCTAGCTTAGATTTTCTGAGGTCATTTGCCTCTTTTGGAGGCTAGGCTCTTAGGATTTCTTTTCTTCTATTTTCTTTCATTCTTCCATTGGCCATGCATATGGGGTTGCTCTTCCTTAGCTTCGCCCATATATGCTAACCTAGACCTCTCCTCCCTTTGAGGAGGATTGAGGTGTGAGCTTGAGCCGCAATTATGTAAATAGAAGAATCGTATTTTTATTTTATTTTGATGTTGCTTGGTTTTATTCTGTTTAACTCTTGGACTCACACTCGGATGGTGAGATGCTTAATTTCAGAGGATAGTAAGTAGACTCATCCTCGGATTCGTTCACTTAGCGAAAGCAGGAACTTGATCCTTTGAGAAGAGAGCACGAGTGTACTTCGGCCACTACCTACAAAATGTTAAAGCCATCATAAGAGTAGGTGTAGATCCATGTAATCATTTTGATTTAATCTAATAATAATTCATTTGGTTAATCGTGGTTACATTAATCTTTGCTGAGTTGTTGTTGAAACTTTAATAGTATGACTATGCAGAGTTGGATGGTGTGAGATCCATTATTCCTTAATCGGAGTAAGTGTCGATCTCCGTAGTAATCTTAGTTGAGTTCACGACAAGAAAAATGAGTATTTTTAACCACATATATTTCGACGGCCACACTATTAGTTGTTGAAAAAAGGTAACTTTTTAACAATTAAATTTTGACCGTCGTAATAAGTACCTATTTTTCAACAATTAAATTTTAGCCGTCAAAATAAAGTTATTAAAAAATTCAATAATATTATTTTCGACGGTCAACAATTTTTAATATTTATGAAAAATATGATTTTTGACAATACATTTGTCAATAGCGACCGTCGAAAAAAATATCGTTGAGAAAAGTGGTGTAAAGAAAAGTTTTATTACAATTGTTGATAGATGTAAATACTATTATTTTTTTTCAACAACTTATTTCGACAGTCAAAGTTTGATTGTTGAAAAAAATACATTTTTTCAACAATTAAATGACCATCGAAATGTAGATTGTTAAAAATACTTATTTTTCTTGTAGAGTATTTTGTTTTACATATTCTTACATTATCAAAGTGATTTGTTTAATTATATGTTTTAATTGAATATAATTCAATTCAACATTTAATTGTGTGGTAACCATATAACTCAATTAGCTAGCTAGTTAATTTTATTTGTTAACTTTTTTTAAACATAATTTTGTTGGATTGCTTCTTTCAAAAAGAGTAAATAATTATTGTTTTGCTGGGCGAAAATTCTTTCTCTCAATTTAGTTTTTAAATCATAAAATATCAATAATTTAGTCTTAAAAAGATTGTATTTGTTTCAATTTAATCTCCGAACACAAAAATATTAAATTTAATCCCAATATATATATATATATATATATATATATATATATATATATATATATGTTAAAACCTCAAATTTGTCCCTTTTGTTTGTACGAAGTTTCATATTGGTCTTTTATGTTTCAAAAAGTTTAAATTGGTCATTTATGTTTGCAAAAAGTTTCAAATTGGTCCTTCCGTCCACTTCCGTCAATTTTTTAAGTTAAGTGCTGACGTGTCCATTTAAGCTAACGTGTCATGCCACGTCATCACATATGATAGTGGATGATGACGTAGCGACGCCACGTCAACTTAAATGGATACGTAAAAGAAATGATATGTCCACGCCAGAATGCACGTGAGCACTTAACAGAAGAAATAAATAGACTTGGACGAAAGGACCAATTTGAAACTTTCTTGCAAACATAAAAGACCAATTTAAACTTTTTGAAACATAAAGGACCAATTTAGAATTTTGACACATATATATATTGTCTCAGAATTTCACGAGTGCCACAAAAACAACATTATAAAAAACATTGACGAAATTGTAACACAAGATAAATTTCACTCTCAAAGATTAAATTTAATATAATATTAATTTCACAATAGGAAGGAGATAGATAAATATATATATATATATATATATACACCATGGGTGTGAGCCTGGAAATGACGAAAGAAGAAGTTGTCTTGTTGTTGGGAATAAGATACGAAATAAGAGAAGCAGAGATAAGAGAGAGAGAGAGGGTAAGGCCTACGGCTTTCCTAGTGGCCCCCCCATCCCATCCCAATATCATCATCTCCTATTCACACACTACACTATATCTATCTATATATAATATATATTAGCTACCTAGCCTCTATGCAAGACCACCATAATAGCGACATAAATAACCCTGCCTCCCAATCTTTTGCTGTTCAGTTTCATGCTGTCTCAGTTAGTCACGATGATAACAAATCAAATAACAATAACCGTAGAAAAAATCTAATCACAATAGATCGTATAAACCTGAACAGTAAAGAATTTAGGTTAACCTTATCTATCTATATATATATATATATATATATATATCTTCATCACGGTGATAATCAATCAAATAACAATAATCGTAATAAAAATTTAGTCACGGTTATTTTATCGATCAGTCAGTCACAGTAGACAGTATAAACCTGGACAGCAAAAAATTCAAGTTAACCCTATATATATATATATATATCTTTGTCAACTTGTTTACTCTAACTTGCTTGCTAACTTAATTTCCATCACAGAAAAGAAAGAAGAAGAGAGAGAGAAAGAGATATGGGTGGGTATGGGTGGACAAGTATAATACATGTTTTATTTTAGTATTATTTTTGTACACACGACATCAAATGATTGAGGAATATAAGATGAGAGAGAGCTAAATTTTTTTATAAGGGATTATTATTATTATTATTATTATTATTAATTATTACTACTTGTTTTCTTTCTCTCTCCCTTTCCTCCGGATTGTAGCTGTCTCCCTTTAGATACTTTATGCCTGCTTGCTGTTTTCTGGGTTCATAACCTCTGAGATCTGGAAAATAGAACCAAACATATATATATATATATATATACACTACAGGTGAATTATATTATATTTTTCTTACTTTCTTATTTGCTTATTATTATTATCATATAATAATTTCTTTATATATGTATAGGCTTGAAAAGGAATATGTCTTCTTCTTCTTCACCGTTCTTTGGAGTGACGAGAGAGGAAAATCCTGTGCATCAGATGACACAACACCACCACTTATCCTCTTCCACATCTGCTAATTCCTCAACCTCCACACTTCCTCAAAAGAAAAGGAGGAATCAACCAGGAACACCAAGCAAGTACCTATACCTCTATTAATTATTATTATTATTATTATGTCACTCTCGAGTCTTCTGGTCATTGGTATCAGGAAATAGTTTCTTATTATTATTATTATTATGTATACGAATTCTGGACAGATCCGGATGCGGAGGTGATAGCGCTATCTCCCAAGACCCTAATGGCGACCAACAGGTTCATATGCGAGGTATGCAACAAAGGGTTCCAGAGGGAGCAGAACCTACAGCTGCACAGGAGAGGGCACAACCTGCCTTGGAAGCTGAAGCAGAAGAGCACGAAGGAGCCGAGGCGGAAGGTGTATCTGTGTCCCGAGCCGACGTGCGTCCACCACGACCCGTCCCGGGCTCTCGGCGACCTCACCGGAATCAAGAAGCACTACTCGCGCAAGCACGGCGAGAAGAAGTGGAAGTGCGAGAAATGCTCGAAGAAATACGCCGTCCAGTCCGATTGGAAGGCACATTCCAAGACTTGTGGCACCAGAGAGTATAGATGTGACTGTGGCACTCTCTTCTCCAGGTAATTAATTAAATTAAATTTCTTAATTACACACAATTTAATTTTATTAATCACGGTATCACATATATATATATATATATACACGAAATGCTTGTTTAAGATAAATTTGTTCACATTTAGCGTCGAACAGTGATTCTAATAAGATTGTCTCTAATAGAAAATAATGCACGTGAAAAACAAAAACGAAGAAGATCCTTTCGATCTGCATTAATTAATAATTTAGTTTCTGGAGTTCAAGGGATTAATATTCTATGTCATCACATGTATTTAATTTATTGGAAAACAGCTATGAAACTTTTTTTGTGGTTAAAACGTCTAATCCTTAATTGCTACAATATATATGTATAAACTTTATCCTTAATTTCTTTGCATAATTATTAGATGAGTTGAATAAAAAATTTCTAGCACAAGTTAAAATTTCTTAAATTAAAATAAAAATAATTAAACTTGATGTATAGATATCATAGAATTCTCCTTCCTCCTGTAAGTTAGTATATACGTTAGAATTGTGGATGAGGAATATGGCAGATAGAAGGAAGACTGCTCGCACGTGAGTGCACTACTGTATATGTAAAACCAGCTACCTAGGGTTCAAAAATTGAAATGTACCTTCCCTTTTTGTGTTCGCCCGGTTTTTGAAATACTGTCTTGATTAATCTGGACTCGGCTGAGAATAGATTCAGTGTTTGGCTCTTCTATGTATTAGTATGTTAGGCTGACTTTTTTTCGTAGTTTTCTTCACTTTTTTTTTATTTAAACTTGACAAATTGTAAACTTTTTCTAAAAAATAAGAGTTATAAACACAAAAAAATAAAAAATTTCAAACAAATAAGGACCTATCGTGAATGGTTTAGGGACCACCTTTATTAGGGACTAAAAAGTTATTCCCTAATCCACTCATAGTAAATCTCGATTTTTGTGTAGTTTTTAATTTTTTTGTATCTATATCTTTCATACTTTAGAAAAAGTTTATAATTTCTAAAATTTAAATAAAAAAAGTGAAGAAAACTATGAAAAAAAGCCGACCTAGCATACTAGCTAATGCATAGAAGAGCTAAGCACTGGATCCATTCTCGACTCGGCTCGTGTCACGAGTCTCCTAATGAAAATAACTGCATGCATGCATGCATTCTCACAAGGTCCTTAACTCGGGACCCTGTTTAAACGATATTGAACTGTTTACTACTTGGACCAACTCCGATAAAAAAAAGAAGCAAAGTAGTTGAAGTTTAAATTGGTTCTCGGGAACATCGCCATCCACCCTTATATATATTGGCATTCACGTGTAGTTTATAAGGAGAGGGGGCAGGCACACTAATACTGAGTTTGTTCTCTTATGACTTGGAGTTCCTGCATTTTGTTCTCTTCCTTCTTGGCTATTTCTATTTACTTTTAATTATTTTGAGGCTGCATTCTAATTAATTGCCATGGGTCCTAGCTAGATGCTTAAAACACTTCAATCTTACTCCATATCTTATAATATATAATCTAGAAGAAAGAAATTCGTTAGAGTTAGTTTATAGTAGAAGAAATTAGTCTCTCACGATGTAAAGACTTAAAGTTTGAATAATTCTGTTAAATTATATATCTCTAATAAAAAGATATCTGTTAAACTATATGTTTTCTCATAGGCTTTTCGAGAATTTAGGAATTCTTTTTTGGAGAAATTAGTTCCTCACCAGTCACAATATATATTACACGTATCAATAATATTTGAATCTCTACTGAAAAAATTGCCCGGTGCCACATTTAGTGTCTAATTTTTGAGCATATTAATTATCTCTAATAAAAAGATACTTGTAAAAAAACATTATATTCACCAATATATAGATATATAGTCTCTCTATTTTTTTTCTAATAGATTTTTCGAGAATTTAGCAATTATATTGTTTCTTGGGAAGGAACTAGATAGTCCCTAGCTCACAAAGTGGCGATGAATCAAGATTTGAATTCCTGTTGAAAAGATGTTTATATTTAATGTCTAATAATGTTTGAAGCAGATTAATTACTTTCGTTAAGAAGATACCTATACAAAAATTATTCTTCCAACTCTATATATATATATATGTAGTGTGTGTATTTTCTCACAAGTTTTTATGAGAATTTAGCAATTCTCTCTTGGTACCATAGTGTTTAAAATAAAAAGAATTGGCATGATAGAAAATTATGAATAAAAGTTCAGTACTACTGTATCACTGAACTTCAGTGCATCCTTCTAATCATGTAGTGTTATTTGTTAATATTAATAAAAACTGACATTAATAATTATTAGGACCCACCTTAAATGGATCGGATTAGGGACAAACTAATTGGAAGAATGTACTGAAGTTCAATACTGCCGTACCACTGAATATCTACCAGAAAATTATAATGGACAAGTCATGTGATAGTTTTCATTTATTGTGGGCGGTCCCATGTACTAGGGCATATCAGTATTGACTTTCATGAATTATGCAAATAATTCTCTCTTTTTCATTCATTAAAGAGATGCCTCAAACTGGCAGTTTCAATTGGACTTATTGGTGTGTATCAAATTTTGGTATAATCCCCTGGGCCCTCCACCTCTTGTAGTTTTCTTTATATGTTTTAACAAAAGATTAATTAATACATACATAGATACATTAATTCCATTTAATTAAATTTATTATTTATCTATCTTGCCTGCCTTGTGATCTTTTTACTTGTACGTTTCTTATTTCTTTTGTCTCATTGCTTGCCTTTGGATTTGATTTGGGTTTTTCATTAGAATGCTCATCTTACTGGTAATATTAAGTGCCCAAAAATAACATTTTCATGCCAATTTCTCCTTTCTAGTGTCAATTCCATTGTTGTACGCAAAATATTTAAAACAGACTTCTATATATATATATATATATATATTCATTAATCAAAATTTAAGTTATTATATATATAGTACTAAAATTTCCTAAACTTCAAAATTATTATAAATATTTAGAAAAAAAAATGCTTAGTAGTACCTGTACTGAACTTCTGTGCATAGGTGAGTCCTTATTAATATAAGTTTCTATTAATATTAACAAATGACACTACATGATTGGAGGGATGTACCGATCGATACTAAGTAGTATTGTAATACTGAACTTAATTATATATGTATATTTCTTGGCAATGAGTTTTTAAAGGACAATATTATTGCTAATTAATATTCATATAATTAAAAAAAACTGAATTAACAATTTTGTTTGCAGGCGTGACAGTTTCATCACACACAGAGCCTTCTGTGATGCCCTAGCACAAGAGAGTGCAAGGAACCCTACCTCCTTGAACCCATTAGGGACTCATCATCATCATCTCTATGGAACAAACCACCACCAACACCACATGAGCTTAGGGCTACTTCATCAGAACCAAAACCCTACTTCTAACACAAGCATGTTGCGTCTGATCCCACCTTCTTCCAACCACCCTCCATTCGGAGTCCAATCGTCGCCGGCCGCCGCCCAGTCCCCCATCATGCCGGCCTCCCCGGCTTTCTTCGTCGCGGATCCGATCCCGAGCCAAGGATACCATCAACAACAACAGCAACAACAACAAGGGACATTGTTCTCATCAAGCAATAATAAGCCAATGGTGCATGGACTCATGCAACTTCCTGATCTTCAAGGAAACCCTAATAACAACACCACTTCCTCCAATAATCTTTTCAACCTTGCCTTCTTTCCCACTGGCAATAATAACATCAACAACGGCGCCGCCTTGATCTCCGACGACGACCCGTTCGGTAACCCTATCGGCGCTGGCGATGATACTCAAGGCGTCGGCTCCGGCTTACTCTTTGCCGCCGGCAATAATTCCATGCAACAACACGAAAATGTGTCGTCGCCACATATGTCGGCGACCGCATTGCTTCAGAAAGCGGCTCAAATGGGATCAACCACAAGCACCACCAACAACAATAGTAGTAGTACCGGAGGAGATGGGATTATAAGATTATCGGGCTCGGAAAATGATGACCAGCATCATCGTCATCATCATCAGCAGCTACGAGGATTGATGAACTCTCTTGCTAATGGGAACACTTCCATATTTGGAAATGTGACGCAAGTACAAGGGAATAACAATAATAATAACAATAATGATCTTCACCATCATCATCATCATCATCAGTCTAATTTGCAGCAACAAAATGTGGGTGTGACAGTGAGCTTTGGTGGGTCTGATAAGCTGACGTTGGACTTTCTGGGTGTTGGAGGAATGGTCAGAAACTTGAATGCTGCATATTCACACAGAGAAGTACCACAACAACATGCTGCCATCAATAATAATATCACTTCTTTGGAACCTGAACATCATCATCATCATCATCATCATCATCAGGCAAGCCAACCTTTTACTAGCACCAAGCTGCAATGAGCAAAAGTTGTTACCGATTTCGAGAGCGGATCCTTTGAAGTAATCCTCTGCATTTGAAGTTATGAATGAGAAAGACAGAGAGAAAGACAAAATGGACAAATTGCTTAGATGTTTTTCCTAAGGTTAACCAATTAAGAAAAGACATGTGTCAATTTTTTTTATGTCATCTTCTCACCTTTAACAGATGTTTTTTTTAATTGGTTAACCTTAAAAAAAACATGTAAGCAACCGCATATAAGTTTTGTTCAAAAAAAATTAGGGGAGAGAATTCTCATAATTTAACTAATAAATGCTGGAGATTACTATAGAGGAAAAAATGTGGAGCCGGGTTAGATAGTAAAACTAGGAAGAAATATTATACATATTAAGTAGCTTTTTATTACAATTTTCTTCCTTAATTTCTTTCTTCTTTTTTTTGTGGGATTTTCCTAATGTGTTTGGATGATAGTATTTTGAATTCTATGAAATTTGAAATATATAAGGAATTTGAATTTTTAGAATTCAAATTTTTAGTATTTGAAATATCTTGTTTAAATAAAACAAGTAATTTAAAATTCTTACTTAACTTATAAAATTTTAAATTTAACTCTTCAAATATTAAGTTGATATCACATTAATAAAACTAAGCTTTTTCATTTTTTTTTCTTATGACTTTTGTTATATTATTTGATAAGAAAATAGAATAAAAATATCAAATAAGAAAATAAAAAAAAGACAAAAAAGAGTATTTATAACTTTATAAAAGTAAATCCAACTACTCCTGTCCCAAAAGGCTAAAATAGATAACAGACAAATATATTATAATTAATTACAAAAATAAAAATAAAAGCTTCCTAATAAAAGTTAAATACAAATTAAATTTAAAGCGCTTTATTATATATATTATAATTTTTCAATACAAATATAGCAAATTAATTCATTTACAACTGATCAGTATTCAGTAGTATCTATCTTATATATATATATATAATTAATATTTTTTAAAAAATTTAATGTTATATTTATTTTTAAATTTGATAACAAATAGATAATTAAATTAAACTTAAAATTAATTTTTATGTATCTATTTATTTATAATTAATTTTCTCTGTACATGTAGATAAAGTTAATAATTTTTTGAGAAATAAAGACCCAGAGAATTAACCCAGATCCTAGACTCCAAATTAGCGAATTCAATACACACAACATGAAAAATGTCTTCCATAAAAAATTGTCTCATTTTAAATTATTTGGAAAATCTGAAATGCAAGGTATTTTTGCCATTTAAAATATTTTATTAATTATAAGGTAATTAAAATACCTAAAACATTACTTTCTTGCTAAACTTCATGATATCCAAATATTAGGGTTTCTATAATCAAATTTTCGATTTTGGATCTTTTACTTTCATTATCTATTGTAGTAGTTTCCTACTTTTTAAATAGAGTTATGAAAAAGATAAATTAAAGGACAGAAAAATTTTCTCTCTCCTAATTTTTCTTCTCGATCTATCTCATAATAATTCCACCAAAAAATACAGATAATTATTCTAGAGGATCCATTCCTCCGATCCAGATGCAACCATATTCCAATCCCTGCAATATTTTTCTTCTCTAGAGTCTTCTTTTTAGTCTTAACCTTTCATGCATATTCTCTTCCTCTCATGACATATGTTCCAACCCCTCTTGATGGTGATACACAACTATAAACAAAATTACTGTTACATTGACTTCAGCGGTACAAACAGGGAAACGTTTGGTTAAAGTGATAGTTATTCTCTTCCTTTTAAGTAAGGTTTCAGATTTAAAATTTACGTATGAAAAAAAAAACCTCTATCTCTTATCTTCATTGTAAGACCTCTGCTAGCTGAAACAAGTACGATAGTTATCGAAAAAAAAAAGTGGTAAAGTCAAAATGTTTTACTGTGTCCACCAAACGAGGAAGCTGCCTCTCCCTTTCTGAGAATCTTCACATGTTGGCTACATTCCAAGAGAAGCGACAAAAGCTGATTTTTTTTATCATATATATCTTATAAATTAAACTTATAATTAATATGCACTATATATATATTCACTTATAAATAATTAAAGCTAAGATATTATACATTCGGCTATACCTAACCCTAAATATATATATAATTAAATACTAATTAAGAATTTTTTTAACTAATCATTCTATCACTTGTAACAACTTCAAAGGACCTGCTCAACATTCAGGTACTTTTGTTGTCATGATTTCATTTAACAATGAATCTAATTTAGAGCTTATATATATATATATTTTAAATATCACATTCCCTTAATCACACTGTCTCTCGAGTTTAATTTTAGAGGGCAGATGAAAATAGAATGTCATTTAATAAAATAATTTTTTTAAATAATAAGTCTTGTAGTCTCGATGAATTAGTCATTACTCATCATACTTGCTTTGGTGGATATACCATATTTTGGTCCAATAAACACACAAAAAGAGCTTGTATTTTCAGATAAATTAATGCTAATAATTATATCTATATTAATATGACTTTTTTAAAAATACAAGAAATTTTTTTGGTGTGAGGATGTGAGAAAGAGAAAATAAGTATGATGAGTAAATAACCTCTCATTATTTAATTTTTAATTTTAAAATATAATAATGATTTTATATTATATTTTAAATTTTACAAACTACAAAATATATAATTTTTTATTTTATATTAAAATATAAAAATTATTAATTTTGATATACACACACATCTTTTTACATAATAAGGCTCAAACCTTGTTCAACTACTCCGCCCCCACTAAATTGTTATAGATTACTTTTTTTAATCATGAATATCACATTCATAAACTTTTGAGTAATTAATTATAGTACAACATAATTTGGTCCTTTAAAAATATTTACTTTTTTACACTTCAGTCCTTAAAATTTAGTCCTGAACCATACAAATTGGCTTTTCAAAATTTGCAATACTACACACATATAAAATTTAATCCAATGTTCTAAAAAAAATTTTTTTTAATCCAATGAAAGGACTAAATTAATAATGTATAGCTAGTTACAGATTGTGATATTGTAACTCATATCATATATATATATATAGATGAAATAAATCCAAATATAGTTCAAATTCAAAGCATTAGAATCAAATTGTAAATTCAGTAGCTAAAAAGTTTGTACTAATTCAACATTGTTATAGTTCATTAATATATCAAAAAATCAAGATCCATAAATTTTAAATTAAAAAAAAAAACTTGAGTGCAGTTTTATATAGTTGTCAACTTGTCATTAAATTTTCTATTAGAAATTAATTAACATGTGTATATTTTATATAATTGATATCTCTTTCATGATAATTTTTTTTAAGAAAATTTTTGTACATAATTTTTTTATTGAAGAATATATAATTAGTCTCTCTAGTTGTCTGTTTTAAAATTTGACACTTTTACATATCCTCAATATTTTGAAATTCATTTTTATTAATCCAACCATTGGATTAAAATAATAATTACTATATGTCGATACCCTTTATACCATATCTCACAAAGATCATGATTCATATAAATATCCAATCAACTAGTTATAGATGTTCAGTGGTATGGTAGTACTGAATTTCAGTACATCACTCCAATCAGTTGGTCCCTAAACCATTCAAGGTGAGTCCTAATTAATGTGAATTTTTATTAATATTAACAAATGACACTACATGATTGGAGGGATGCACTGAAGTTCAGTGGTACGGTACCATTGAACTTTTATCCCATATATATATTGATAAGGCATCAAACTTTTTTCGATGAATTAATATCAAATTTTTTTTTGACAGTGATATTCATGAAGAACTTTCAAATCACAGCTGGATTTTGTTAAAATAAAATCATGTTATTCAATTAATGGCTATAACTTTGAATATTCACTACAAAAAGAAAAAAGAAAATTAAGTTTGGTGTAAGTTCATTAACTTAATTTGTTGATGATGTAATGTGTTAATTTACTTTTTAAATTGACATTAAAATATTCTCACCACAAACTCTATTTTTAGTTTTGGAACTAGCTTAGTTTATGCTAATAAAAACAGTGTATAATATATAATTAACCCAAACATTATACCTTTTTGTAGTGATTAATGCTGGTATAAATATTATTCTCTTGAGTATTAACGTAATAAGCTTTTGCTGATCACTACCCTGGTTAAAGTTTTTTTTTTCAGATTGATTCAAAAATTATTTAATAATTTCAAAAATAATAAAAAAATTTACAAAAATAATAATTTTTTTATCCAAAAATTTTATTAACAAAACCAGATCAAACCGTAATTGGTCTCCTTATAGTATTGGTTAGATCAAACTCTACAGTTAGTTTTTTAAAAAGAAAAATTGTAAGCGAACTTAAATTATAAAAAAGTTAAATGATATTTATAATTGTCTGGATATGATCTCCTGCCTAATAATACCGAAGAAGAATAACTTATAAATGATATTGAATTAAAAAAACAAAATAAAAGTACAATTGATCTTATAACTAAAATACCAATGTGATGTGGCACAAATGGCAAGGAGTCTATGTTCCTTTAACTATTGCCTCTCGGGTTCGATCTCTGGAGAGATGGGAATGTAGCGTCATCCGTTGAGAGGGCCACACGCCCTCAGTAGTAAATTCTGCAGTATCGTTCAAATGGATGGATATTTTAATTATAGAAAAAAAAAGTCCTATAAATAAAATACCTTTAAGATAAAAAATCTCATTAATATTAATGTTATCAACAAAATATTAATCATTAAAAAAAAAAGGTTAGGTGAATTGTCATTATTGAAGTTGTGAAAGTGGTGATTGTGAAAGAGAAAAAAAGGTAGGTAATGTGTAATGTTCGTTAGGGTAATTATTAGTAAAACTTATGTGACAGTTTTGTCCTCAGTGTTGTCTTTTGTTTCCTCATTTGGATTCATCAGTCCGTGAGTGAGCATCAAACCCACAGTCATGTTATTTCGTCCTTATATATATATATATATATACTTTTATTATTATTATTATTATTATTATTATTATTATTATTATTATTATTTCTTCTTTCCTTTCTCTTTAAATTCCATTTCTTATTAATTTTTTATTTTGTTAATTTGTGTGGGCCGGCCCGCGAGGCTTGCATGCTTAAATGGGCCAACCCGTTTAAACGGGCCTATTTTTTAATGCCCAAGTCTGCTCATTTAGCGGCAGGTCGGGCTAGCCCGTTTTGACACTGCTACTTTTATATTTTCTGCATATTTAATTTGAAGTGATCTTCACAGTTGAAAGTACCATAATTTCTTCTAACAACTTGATGAAAGAGTAAATATTTTTCGTTGAAAGATCCGCAAATTGCAACTCTAGATGTCACATATGTTGAATCCAAAAACAACTGCTTGTCAAGAAAACTCCACAATTGAAAAGAAACACACAAATATAACAAATAAATTTTAATTATCAGCTCTAAAGCGATATAGTAATTAAAGATCAAATTTTCACAAGAAAGACAAGAACTAGAATTAAATCTAGAAGATAACATTAAGATTGAGGGACGAAATAGATCTAAAAGATATACTTATTTAAAAATTAAAATATAAAAAATAACATAAAATTAGATAGGGTTGCCAATTCTTCAAATCTAACAACCCTGTACAATTGATATGCAAGAGGAAAGAGCCGAGAGAGAAGAAAGAAAGAACCGAGGAGAGAGAAGAAAGAAAGCAATTAGTTTCAAAAGAAACCTTGACAAAATAACATGTAACTAATGAAAGAAGTACCGATCGAATTCTATACTCCCGTACATACTGAAGATTCTCTCCATTATTAGCTCTAAAAGTCGCCACCGAAGAAGGTTAATTTTCACCACTAAAACAGCAATAAAAATTAGATTTTTTAGTGGCGACTTTTTGTCGACTGAAAGGACCTTCAGAGCAATCCCTTTTTGTCGCCACTTAAAACCTTTTGTGGCGACATCTTGCGACTTTTAGTCGCCACCAAAACCACTTTTAGCAGCGAGTTTTGGTCACCACTGAAAGTGGTTGCTGAAACTCCGTCGGCTGGCAACGACTTTCAACACCACTTTATATTTTTGAAAAATGGCGCATGGACAAATTCGAAGTCAAGACATGATGCATGATTCGAAGTCAAGACATGATGCATGGTAATGTCTGCATCAACCACTAAACCATATATCACCTTTTATTATATAATGTCATTATAATATATTTATTAAGTTTTATACCTTTGGTGGCGAAATTTTAAAGTTCCCCACTAAAAGTTTTCAGTGGCGACGTTGTTTTTCGCCACCGAAGAGTCTTCAGTGGAAACTTTTGTAAAGTCACCACAAAATCCCTAACTATTTTTAAACATGAAATTATATTTTATTAAGTTTTTTACTTTCAGTGGCAAAATTTTAAAGTTCGCCACTGAAGGTTTTTAGTGACGACTTTGTTTTTCGCCATCGAAGGTTTTCAGTGGCGAAAGGAATAGTCACCACTGAAACTCCTTCGGTAGCGACTTTTAAAATACGTGTTTGGCAAAATTTTAGGCTTTATCATAAGTAAGAACCATATTTTTTTTTATTGTTCAAATTTGACCTTATATCATTACAGGGAAAACAAGCTGAAATATTCATGTATTTTTTTGAATGAACATGCTTACAACAAAGTTAAAACTTGCCCTTATTTTGTAAACCAACATTATGAGTGCATTTGTTTTTTATATTTTTGAAGTTTAAGAACTTTAACATGCATTTACATATTTGTAACTGAAGTAATATATCTATGTATCAAAAGCATTCTTCTCCAATGAATAAGGGAATTCATGTTATAATTGCAGGGTGTAAGGCAGCTTTAGATCGATGCAAGACATGTAGACACAAATAATAGAACATTTTTAGCTAGTTATTGGATGCCTATTCCTTCACTACAATCACTACTTTTATGGATAGATCATAGATCAGTTGGGTCTATCACACTCCTATATAAAGATCTATAGTTTACTGGCTTATCTTATTCTGTTTAACAAGATTACTATTATTTTGCATTGTAAGACACTTGATATTCGGTAGCTAATTACTAATTATCTTTATGTTTGACATTGTGATTAGTACTATTTTGTATTGTAAGATACCACACTTGACAATCACTTTTTGGTATTAATGCATATGGTTTATTTATGGTATTTTATGCTTTTATAATTTTGTCAATTAAAAATTGGATAGGTATCGTCCTAAAAAGTAATGAGATACGTTTTTCATTAATTAGAGTTACCACATTTTTTGAAGGACACAAGCGGTCACTTTTTTGGGTGTCAAAAAATATTTCTGACGGACTGCATACCTGTCACTAATAATGTGACAGAAGTATGCCGTCAGACATTTTTTATAAGCACCTTGACCATCAAAACAGCTAGTATTCTCTGTCACAAAATGTTGTGACAGAAAGACATGGTGTTAAAAAATATTTACAATTCTGACAAATTTTGCATTATTTATGACGGATTGGTCCGTCAAAAAATTGATTTTTTCTAGTTGTGGGTGGCTACAAAGTTGTAGTCGTCATCAAAGACCTTCAGCGAGGACTAAAATGTTGTCATTGAAGATCTTTGGTGGTGACATGAAAATATCGTCACTAAAAATCCCTTTTCTTGTAGTGACTTCTCGATACAACAATATCATCTATTCAATTTTGCAGCCAAATAAGTAGTTTTGCATTCCACCACCTTGTTGTTGCACTGCACTACAACACTGTCAAAACCGATAGGCAACTGACATTCAGATTAGCTTCATAGGACGCTGCTCTACAACCCACACCCACCGATTTGAAAGACACATTAGAGGTTAAAGTCGTCCACCAAATTGATTTCATAGAAGTGTGTGGTAGATTATTATTATATGCAATAACCTTCTAGTTACCTTACACATATTATTATTTTAAAGATTTAATTATTTTTATGGACTAATTTATATAATAGTATAATCTTTAATTTCAAGGACTAATTTGTATAGTTAATAATCAATTGTGTCATGTAGGAGTTAACGATGCCGCGTATGCAGTTAACAGTCCGTGTCAACACTTCCGTTAACGGTTTTTAATAGAATTTGACGGAAGGACCAACTTGTACAGTAGGTTCATCTTTCAGGCACCAAATTGTCGCTGGACCAATTTTTCAGGAACTAAATTGTATATATACTCTAAAATAAAATAAGGATTTTTAATGCAAAATAAATAATTTTGAAATTTAAAATATAATGTTTATAATAAACTATATTATTTTAGAAAAATAATAATGTCATTAAGTGTTCTTTAATTAAAATAGACAAAATTGCAAGTTCTTTAATATTTCATTCAGCAAAGAAGAATGTATATTTTTAAAATAGATTAGAAAAAAAATGTAATTTTCATATCTCAAACTAGAGACAAGTGGAGTATATTTAGTCTAAACGATGAAAGATACCTACTAATATGAGTAAGAACATAAAATCTCACTAGCTAGCTACATGAGCTTAAGGAGTAAATACATACACACATACCATCAATTAAAGTATTTTTTCATTAAGTGTGGTCGGTTATATGAATTGAGTGATGCCAAAACATTCTATATTTGCACATTCAAAGAGTCAAAACAGTCTTCAAATCTTTATGCATTGTTCTTATTACATCGGAGACCTGCTGCGTCTGCTCCTCATTAGAACATGCTGCAAGCAATACCTTAGCCGTTCCGGCGTCCGGATAACAACCAGCATCGATCATCTCCTCGAATATTTCCAAGCACTTCGCGTAAAGCTTCTTCCTCGAGTAGGCTCCGATACGACAAGTCCACGTCAGCACGTCGGGCTTCAGATCTCTGGAAGGAAGCGAACGGAATAGCTCTTCCGCTCTCTCAATGAATCCCGCTCGCCCGTACGTGTTTATTAAGATGTTATACGTGCTGATGTGATCGATGTGGGACTTGTTCCGCATCATCACTTCCAGCACCGCCTCCATCTTTTGGAATTGGCCTAGCCGGCCGTACAAGTTGAGCATGGTGTTGAGAAGGTAGGTGTCTGGCTGGAGGCCAGATTTGTATAGTTGGTTAAGAAGGCTCTCGCATTTGCTCACATTGCCTGCTTTGGAATAGGCTGACAGAAGCACCATGTGAGACTTCATTGTTGGAGTCATTCCTACTCTCTTCATGTCTTCAAACGTAGCTTCAGCTTCTGAAAGTTCATGAGAGGATGATAACATCAGATAATTCCAGTGTGAAATTATAGAGCATGCAGGTTGTTCCCTATATGTTTGCAGGTTGTTCCCTATATGTCCTTTTGCCTAACACTATATGTGTTTTCCATTAAATAATGACGTGAACATAGCTGATGTGGATAAAATTATCTCTCTCCTACGTGTTCTTTTAGAGTTACGGGATTGAGTGATGAAGGATAAATGTAGCTAACTAGCTATTATGGATAGGATTATCACAATCGACAAAAGTGCCTTGTAGCATATTTATCTACACCATCACCATCTTCATTTCACATCAGTTTAAAAGGACACGTTAGGAGAGAGATTTTGTCCATATCAACTATCCACATTATCGTTTAACGAAGAACACAAGCAGTGTCAGACAAAAGAGCTTATTTTGAACAACGTGAAAACACAAAAGACCAAAATGGAATTTCAGGCAAACATTTCCTTTTGAAATACATATCCACCATCCATTTTAACAAGAGATTTCAAATATAAGTTGATAAGTTTACCCTCATGAAAACCTGCTCTCCCATATGCATCTACAAGGATGTTGTATGAAGCTCGATCAGGTTCACATCCCATGTGCTGCATTAGAGAGAATATTTCTGCAGCCCCATAAGGAAAGCCTGCACGACTGTTGCCACAAGGTCAGCATTCTTTTCTGCAGATCGGAGCAAAACATTTTATACTATAAATTAATTAACTAAAATATATATATATAGCTACAATTATAAATATCGTTGTGAAATGCATTGTGCATCTCTTGAAAACAAATAATTCAGGCTTTTCTTATGCAATTGTAAAATTGCTATGTTTAATTTTCCAGCAATTCCTTCAAAATGCACATTTTTGTTTTATTTGTGAAATAATAATGGGGCTCACGCTAATAAAGACTTACCATGAATAGATTATGGACCAAAATATTATTAATATTAACAAATAGAATCACCAAATAGCCTTGTGAGGCTATTTGTTAATACTAATAACAATTTGGTCCCTAATCTATTCAAGGTGATAAATTTTGCTAATATTAATAATATTTTGGTCCATAATCCATTCATAGTAGGTCCTTATATATTAGTGTGAGTCATCGTTATTACTTCACAAATGAAGCAAAAATGTGCATTTTAAAAGAATTGCACAGAAATTGCTAGAAAACGAATTGCACCGGATCCAATTTCCCATTTTTTACCACCCCGGCCACCACCACTTTCTTTTTCTTAATGAAAGTTTTTTATTTTGAAAATATATTATTAAAGACATTTTGATCGTTTGAGAGATTTTACTTTACAAAACATCCTTCTTATATATTTTGTTAGATACCAAACATCTTTTTTAACATTTGGAACATCCGTATCTATGATTGAAAGAGGTTAAAGTTGAATAAGAATAATGCATCCATAAAAACATATGGCATATGAATTATATTATATTATTACCTGTAAGCTTCCATGAGTGCATTATAAGCATAAACGTCCGGTTCAATCCCAGCTTCTTGCATCTGCTCAAACACCTCTTCTGCCTTCTCACACAATCCCTCTCGAGCAAATGCATTCACCATGGCAGTATAGGTGCAAATATTTGGTTTGCATTTATGACTCATCATTTCATGGAACACTTTTAGGGCCAAGGAGGATTTACTAGCCTGTATATATATATATGTATGTGCACAATTCAAAATTTAAAGCACATTAAACCAATAAAATTAAAGAAAATAAAATTGTTTGGATACTAAAGTCACGGCTTAATAATATTGTTGTGACTACTGCACCATCAAGCAAAACAAATTTACATCATGGATCATCTGTAATAGGAATTTAAGCTGAATTAGAGATCATAATTATGTCAAAAATTTGGAATATGCATGCAGAATATTATAGAAATTATTTTTATAATTAATTTTATTATGTTCAAAGTACATTTTACCCCATGAACTATAGTCTAAATGTCTAATTACAATATTGGTACTTAGGGTGTGTTTGGTAAGGAGAAAAGAGGAGGGAATGGGAATGGAAATGTTGGAAGGAATGAAAATATCATGTCAATGTGATGTGAATGGAATAAAAGTAGAAAAAATGACCATTTTACCCTTACATTAAAAGTGGGAATGGGATAAAAGTGGGTAAAAAAGTAAGAGTAAAAAAAGAAATTTATCACATTGTAAAAAGTGAGGTTTGTTTGGTAAGAAAAAAAGATGAGGGAGAAGGCTCCCTTCCTTTTTTCATCATATTTTTTCCATCCAAACATAACCTTAAATTTTAAAGGCTTTTTGAAAGTCAACCTAAGCTATCTGTTTTTGTGAGAAACAAGTCCTTTTCAAAGTGATTTAAGTAAAAGCTGATACATACATTAAAAAAATACTCTTTTTGATCAAAACAGAGATGGTAGAAGCCAACTTCTGGTTGCTTAAAAGACAACTTTTGTTCACTAAATGACTATACAATAGAGTTGATCGATGATTAATATTTACAATGACCATTGGGACCAGTTTTTATTAATATTGACAAATTGCATTTTAGTTATTTACAAGGCTATTTGTCAATATTAATAGCATTTTGGTCCCTAATCCATTTATGGTAAATTCCTATTAGTATGAATCCCTGTTAAAAAATTATTATTATTTCATAAGTAAAACATTTTAAAAGAATTGCAAGAAACGAATTGCGCCGAATCTGGTATTCAAAGTAAAAGGTAGTTTTCCCTTTTCTTAATTATTTTAATAATTTGTTATTTATTACATTCATAAAAATTTGACAACATTTTACGTTGATTATCAACTACTTAACGGATAAGTCTATAAATTGTATTGCAAGACGGCACAGCACACACTATATAGAGAAGTCATATCTACCCATAATATAAGGTTGAGGTACAATTTCAAGTGTGTAAGTGATTAATGGGCTTGGGCCGTAGATATGGCATTTATAAACAAAGGAAAGTCAAATTATTTTGTACAATTCAATTCTAATACTTAGACATCTTTGATAAGAGTGTCAGAGTGGATTCTTCAAAGTAATACTTTGTATTTTTTAAAGAGTTATAAAAGAGATAGAGAAAAAAAAAATTAGATGAGAGAAAAATTTAAGAAAAAATAAAAATTTTCTTCTCTCAATCTCTCTTATAACTCCACAAAAAAATACAAGCTGCATGATGTCAGGTCAGAAAGTTTATGGGTGACACGTTAATGATGATAATTTTGTGAGAAAAAGTGAAATGAAACTTAAGTAAGCTTACCTTTCCATACAAGTTTATGATCATGGTATATGTTTCAGTAGTTGGGTTGCAGCCATCCCTTTTCATCCTCAGGAAAATCTCTTCGGCCTTTTCAGGGTTTCGTCCTTTTATTAGCCCATCAATATATGCATTGAATACAACTGCACCTGAAATTTTTTATTATAATAAATGATTAGACAACTTAATTAGGTGATTAACTTTGTATTCCCATAAGCATTTAGTATTACAAATGAAATGGTGGACAAACCACAGCCCAACCTTATTTGGTGAAATTTTATTTAATTGAGAAGAATAGAGGTGGTAGGCTTTGAACTCCACTTTGTCATTGAGACTCTGATATCTTGTTAAATACCATTTTAGCTCAAAAGCATAAGTTGTTAAATGACATTTCATGAGTATCTTATAAAAATCTCTAACACAGGAGAAATTTGTGAGGCCCATAAAAGCTTTCTCGATATGGAATTCGGGTAAAGTATCTTTGGTAACTCTAATGTTTGAATCTTCGATCAAATATGCCTATAATATTTAATTGCGGTCAATTATGCCTCCAGCATTTCATTTTCTGAGCAATCATACTCTTTTTACTGACACTGTTAGAATAGATAACGATTGTAGCTTACGTGACATGACATATGGCAAGAAAATCTGACTGGGTTTATTTATGCCATGTCATATTTTCTTCCATTCTCCATGTCATCATAAAACGCTATCATTTTCCCTGACCCTTCATCTTTCAAATTTTGCAAAAAATCACTTTAGGCCCGTTATTTTTGTCATCACACTACAAGAAAATGCTGATTTAGCTACGGAAATTAGTTACGGATTAGCTAGGGAAAAAAATCCCTAACTAATTTGGTAAAAAAGTTTGGCGCGAAAAGGCGGAAAAATTTAGCTACGGATTTCCCTAGCTAAAAAAATTCCTAGCTAATTTATTATATGTATATATATAAAATGTTTTACTTTAATAAATCAAAAAGTGATAAATGACCTAGTGGTTGGTCTAAATCCGTAGCAATTAGCGTCCATATATTAGTTAGGGATTAGTTACGGATTTTTCCCTACCTAATCCTGTTGAAAAGATAAGATTGTTGGGGTCATAATTGACCGCAAACATTAAGGGTATATGTAACCGAATGTTCAAATGTTGAGGATACCAAAGGTGCCTACAGAATTCTAACCCGCAGAAGAAATTTGTGTGGTTAATGTATTAGTGAGGTGTTGAAATCTTAGATAAAACATCTCTTTTAACATTTATGTACGAGGAACACGGATCCTCTGCTGTCTCGGTCATGCTGTCCGAGTTTAGTCACGGTGGATCAAAACACTGTGGTCAAATTTTTAGCCATAGTTATTGATCGGTTATCCACGATGATAATCGTAACTAATCCAGATAACATAACCGTGGACAGCAGAAGATCCATACTCATATATGAGTGATAGGTTGCTTACTTGGAGGAAGGCCATAGTTTCTCATCTCAGCAAAGACAGCTTCAGCTTTTCCTAGCAACCCACACATGCAATAGGCCTTAATGAGAAGAGCATAGGTATCTTCAGTGGGTATGCAGTGTGCCTCAAGAAGTTGCAAATAAATGGACTCTGCTTCCTTGTATTGCAATTTTTGCCCAAATGCATCAATCAGTAAATTATAGCATATCACATCTGGCTTGAAGGAGCTCCTATACAGTATCCATTCACATACCTGCACAAAAGATTTTGCTATAACATTGATAATTTAACGTTTCAAAGAAAAGTTTCATAATTCATATATAAGAAAGGATCCAGTAGTCGACTTTACCTAGTGAGAAAAAGATTTTATTGGTTGTTTTGTTGTTGTATAAGAAAGGATCTATGACAAGAAAATATTGCAGAAAATGATTCTAATTTGTATTACACTGTGAGGTCCTTGGTGAGAATTAAGTATGTCAGCAGAATTTAGGGTGTTTTCCCTTGTATGGTTTAAGAGTTTTGGAAGAAAAAGAGGGAGAAGACGTGGAAAAAACTTAGGTGTAATTTTTGTAATCTTTTTTATAAAGTTTTTTAATCAGAAACACACATGTATAGTTTATGCAGTTCATCTTTTTCATGATTGGTTCTTTTAAAAGATAATTCCATATGTTTTATTTTGATTAAAAAACTAAATAGCTAAGATATAAGGAACTGTATATAGATTTTTTTCAGAAAAAATAGTGGCAAAATATAAAAGAAGCTTGGATAAGAGAAGAAAGTACAGAATCAAGGGATAAGACATGATCCTAGAACTACCAAAGGATAAGAAAAGGAGCCAAAATATGATGTAAAAAGTAAAAACTATATATACCTCAACCAACACTAAGAAAACAAATCCATACCAATGAAGATATGAAGGGAAGGCAGAAATCTGTGGAACACAAGAATTCTTTGCATTTCGTTTGTTCTTTAGAAACCTTGAAGGTGTTGCCAAGAAAGTGCTCTAATGCAGAAAATAGCAAGAATGACATCCCAAAGATATTAAGGGCATATTTGGTAGATAAAATATGATGAGAATGTGAATGGATTTATTATATTTGGTAGTAGGAAATGGGGATGGAATAAAAGACCCTTATATTATGATGAGTCCTTTACAAAGTGGGGAGCCTCAGATTGTAAGCTAATCGGAGAACTCTGTGGGGTAGTAAAGTCCTCTGGAACCCTTGTTGGGTTGGGGTTTATATAGGGGTAACTGAGGAGGCTAAAGTAGCGGTGATGGATGTGTTGGGGGCTGAAAGCTACGTGGTGTGCAGTGTTCTCGGCCAGTGTGCTGTGTAATCGAGTGGTGTACAGTGTTACGTGAGTATTGCGATGGTACTATGACGAGACGGGTGGAGGTCGGACGACGGTGGTAGGAGGTCGGCTGCGTAGCTATGCAGTGATGCCCCATCATATTAAAATATTAAAAAAAGTAAGAGCAAAAAGATAATGTCTTCACATTGCAAGAAGTAAGGTATGTTTGGTAGAAAAATTTTGCAAGAGAATGTTAGAGGACCTCCAACATTCTTGTTAACAGACACACCCTAAGAGTTTTAAAAGAACATCAAACAAGACTATAAGGTTACGTTCTTTAGGCACAAAGGGAAAGGAAAAGAGAATGAGAATGTGTTTGTTATGTTTGGTAGTAAAAATTTGAGAATGGAAATGGAATGAGAATGTGTTTCCAAAAGCTGCTCTACCTAAAAGAAAATTTACTGATGTGTTTATTTATTTATTTTTAAATGACTTCTTTTTAAATAGAGTTTGTGAAAAAGTGTTGGGAGAAAGAAGTAGTTATGTTTGGCAAACTGAGTCGAAAAGTACTTTTATCAATAGCTTAAAAAAAGTTTGTGTTTGGTAGCTTTGTGAAAAAAAATGTTTTTAACTGTAAAAGTACCAGAAAGAACATGTATAGATTTAGAGTGTTATTACTATTATTAAATAGATAAATGTGCATAAATATCTTTTTTGTTAAATTTTAAACAAATATATATATAATTTTTATTAATGAGATTTTGTATTTATGATTATTAGTTTTATTAATTAAATATCTATTAAAAAAAGCGAGTTAGATTGGTTTGGATTGGACATCATAATTCTTTTCAACCCAAAAAAACTCGAACCAATTCAATCCGTCCTATTTAATTGAGTTGGTTTCATTTATCCTTCAAACTTAATCCAACTCGCGCACACCCTAACTATAAGATTAATAACCATATTAATATAGATTGTTAAAATATAATATGAAATCATTATAATTAATTTTTAAAACAATAAATTAAAATTTAAGAAACTATTTTTTATTCTTTTTGATAATTATCATTAACCCTATTTTAAAATTAAAAAAATATCCTTTTTTTTCTCTTTTATTATCTTTTAACATGGTATATTTTTATTTTATTTTAATTATTTAAATAGGTTAAGACACCACTTACCATATAGAAGATAAGGACCATAAATTGTGGTATTGCTAATTAAATTAAAACAGCAAAAAGGAAAACGTGAAATTCCAGAAGAGTAATATATATGAGTTGGTCTATGATGCAACTTGTTACAATCGGCCGAAATTGTATTGCATGCATGCAACAAGTTGCATCATATAGTAACCGAAGTTAATTACTTACTGAAATGATGGAATTCCATTGTTTCCTGATACGAAGCTGAACAGCTACACTGAAAATATCATCCCAAGTAGAAAGTGAGGCCGGAAGAATGTCAAGGGAGCCCCATATCACCTCACCATTCACTCCTTTCTGTACATTTTCCAGAATCTTCTGTGCATTTGGGCTCAAGACAGGGAAAATTCCATCCACAAACCCAGATCCATATTTCCATCCTCGTCCTCTCAAAGAACCACCTGCTTATACATATTATTAGAGAGAAATACAAAGTCCCAAAAAGGAAGAAGCTTTGTTCTTTTCTCTTACGAGCTAGCTTCTGAGACCTTGTGAATGCCAGTTATTATACGTACATCTTTTGCGGGACAATTTCTTGTGATTGAAATTCCTCAAGTTGCCGCGCTTGTCGACGTAGAAGCTGTCTTGCTTGTACTTGTTGTTCGATGTGGAATCATCGTTTGGTTTCCATTGAGAATGGGTAATACAGTTATTTCTGGGGTCTAGAAATCTGTTATTGAGTGTACAGAGCATAGAGCAGTTTGAATATGCTTATTATAAGAGGGGAGAAAGCAAAAAGAATTGCGCAGAGAAAGTGGTGTGAGTAGAAGAGAATTGGAAGGCAAGGTTGGATAGAGATGATGAGCAAAGGAAGATATTAAAATTATTATTGTGCGGTTGTGACTTTTGGCTCTTTGCGCTGAGACCAAGTTTTTGAATAATAATAATAAATAAATAAAGAAGATAAATAATAGGGACCAGGGAGAGGCGTGGGATGACAAGAACTATCTAATAGATGATAATATCTAGTTATCTTATAATGGAATATACAAGTACTCATGTTATCTTCTTGTATTAGAGATTTCAAAGTGATGAATAGTACTTCTCTCGTCGCTAAATTGGATTTGAGAAGTGATGTTCAAAGTTCAAATCTTTTTGTATTAGCTCGCGAGTTAAATGGATTTGTCCTGCTCGAATCACTTTTTTTTTAATATTTTTAAAACTTTTTAATTAGAAATCTAAAATTAATAATGGTTGAGATGTTTATTTTTAAAATCAATTTGTTATGATTGATATATCATATTTTTATTTGACTATAATTGTTATACTAATATATATAAATACATTTATGTTAAACGAACGTTAAATTTTTAAGGTGAAATGATTTTTTTTTTGTTTCTCACAGTCACATATATTTTTTTATTGGAGGCAATCCTGTTCGAATTAATTGAGGTCCATAACGGGAGTAGAGTAAGTTTTTTATACTCATGACTCGAACCCGAGGCTTTATTTAAAGAAAATTCTGTTAGTATATATATAGATATATAGATATAGAAATGTAAAATTGAAGTTTAATACATTTTTAAGAATAATTTGTTAAATTATATTCAAAAAATAATTTATTAAATTAAAATATTAAATAAAAAAGCTTTTAAACCATAATCCAAAATTTTAATAAACTTTTAAATTAGGAATTAGATAACAATTTAAGATTAAATTGTTTGAATGGTTTATAATTTAAAATTCATAGATAAGATTAGCCAAAAAAAATTCAAACGTTAAGATAGTTTGGGCTTGAACATTCGTTGGGCTTCAAAATCAGGCAAAATTTAGATTCTTCTTCATTGCCCAATCCTAATCCATATGGATATGGGTGCGCTTGAAAGCCTATTTAAGCTACACGACAAAACTCGACAATTCTACTTCGGCTTCCTTCCTCTTGTGTTGAACCCTAAATCCTTCGTTGCTCCTTCTTGCATAAGCTCGAAAGAGAAGAAGAAGACGACCTGCTCTCTTCTCGTCGTTTCGAGAGCAGAAATCCAGAGGAAACCTAAGAAGCAGCCATGAGGCCGATTTTGATGAAGGGACACGAGAGGCCATTGACGTTTCTCAAGTACAACAGAGATGGCGATCTCCTATTCTCCTGCGCTAAGGACCACAACCCCACCGTGTGGTTCGCCGACAACGGCGAACGCTTGGGCACGTACCGCGGCCACAACGGCGCCGTTTGGTGCTGCGATGTCTCGAGTAAGTTCTTCACTTTTTGATACTTTTTTTGTGTTACTGAGAAAATCCGTTTGTAAGGTAAGGAATGGTGGTTCTTATTTCCTTGATATGTATGTATCTTGTGTGCAGGAGATTCAATGCGGCTTATTACGGGTAGTGCGGATCAGACGGCGAAGCTTTGGAATGTTCAAACGGGGCAGCAATTGTTCACGTTCAATTTTGATTCTCCTGCTAGGTCTGTTGATTTTTCCGTCGGAGATAATCTTGCGGTTATTACAACTGATCCATTCATGGAATTGCCTTCTGCGATTCATGTCAAACGCATCGCTAGAGACCCCAGTGACCGTAAGCTCAATCTCATATTCCTTTAATACTATAGTTCGACTTGTGGTTTAATGGGTCATTTATCTGATATGCTAAAACCTTTACATTTTGAGTATTTAACTTAAACATAAAAGAGTGGCCAACAAGTGAATTGTTCTGGGTTCTTTTTTGGATATTCTAAGATGTTATAATTGAGGTATGTATCTAAAGTTAATGAGTTTGTTTTGTTTGCTGGGCACTTATGGGCAATACTTGTGTGGAAGATTAAGTACTTTTTGAGCTTGATGTTTTCGGGCGTTTTTCTCCTTGTGTTCAAGGATTTGAGATGTTTGATGTTTGCTCATTGGTTATTGGGCTATTATGGAGAGGAAAAGGTTTATTTGGCACTAAGCATTAATTAGCATGTAGAACACAGCCTTCACAATCAATCACCTGGAGATAATATAAATACAAAAAGTATTCAAAGGTCAAGCAATTAATAACATTCCTTTGTTGTCCCTTTGCCTTTATCTTGGAAACATTTGGAATAATGCTTACATTTTATACATACAATGTATTGTGAATTGACTTATTACTACTAAATACCTGGTACCATCTGCTAATTGTTAATATCCCATTTTCCAGAGACTGGCGAATCTGTACTTGTCATTAAGGGCCCTCAGGGAAGAATAAACAGAGCCATTTGGGGACCCCTAAACAAAACCATTATTAGTGCTGGAGAAGATGCAGTCATCCGTATTTGGGATTCAGAGGTAAGTGACCATAATATGATGGTATTTGTAGGTTATATTGCTATATTTGAATCATAAGTTGAATATTTTATAAGTTTGTAGTTGAATGTTCTTCTTTTCTGTACTTCTGTGCTCTATTAAAACACAGACCTCCAAACATCATGCAATATTTTTTCTCTTCAGCCACTCAGCTTCTTTCATCCTCACTTCTTTGCATGAATTTGATTTAAATTTGGAACTTGCAGACAGGAAAATTACTTAGAGAATCAGACAAGGAATCTGGTCATAAAAAGACAATAACATCACTTGCAAAATCTCCAGATGGCTCACATTTCCTGACTGGTTCCCTGGATAAGTCTGCTAAGGTATAAACATATTTATTTTTCAGTTTTGTTTGTGTTAGGGTTGATATATTCCTTTTTATTTTTCTAATTAGAATTTTATGTGGGATTTAACTTTAGTTTCCTCTTAATTTTCTTAGCTCTGGGATGCCAGATCATTGACACTTGTCAAGACATATGTAACAGAACGTCCAGTCAATGCAGTTACAATGTCGCCTCTCCTTGATCATGTATGTATTATGCAAATTTAAATTATTTCACTCTTGTTATGATAGTTTAGTGTTTTGTTCTACAGAAGTATATTTGTTTCTAGTTTATTGACTGAAGGAAAGGATTTAATATATGAGTAGTGATTGGGTAAATGATATAATTAATTTTTTGGGTGCAAAATTATACCCCGAAAACTATACTTTTCTTTTACTATGTTGTATTGGTTCACCAACTAATGAAATACATGGATTTTCAAATAGTTGGTACTTGATGTTGGATGAAAATGATCCAACAACCTCATTTTCCCGATCCCTGTTGTTTAGTCCATCTATGGTCTTGTTTAATTTCAAGCCTTTTGTTTTCTAGGTGGTGATTGGAGGTGGTCAAGATGCATCAGCTGTTACAACTACTGATCATCGGGCTGGAAAATTTGAAGCCAAGTTTTTTGATAAGGTTAATTTGATGTTCTTTTTTCTTTCATTTACTTTAATTTCACTTATGAAATGGCACGTACAGATAATTCATCTCTTATATGTGGTATCTTATTTTTACTTGTTTAGATTCTTCAAGAAGAAATTGGGGGTGTGAAAGGACATTTTGGACCAATCAATGCATTGGCGTTTAACCCTGATGGCAAGAGGTATGTCCCCTGTTCTTGTTTACCATTGTGTATCAGCAGAGTAAATTTACATGATATGTACAAGGAACCGAATCAGAATTATGATGGTCCAATTAAGAAGGATGTTTGATACTTTGATAGTATACTGATTCATGCATTTAAGTTATCAATCATAAACATGAATTTATGAATTGTCAAGTTTCTACTCCTAAACACTATTATCATTTTCTGATGTAGCTTCTCTTAAATCTCAAATTACGTAGAATAGAAGTTGAGAACTTCCCTAAACATCATATACCTATCTCAGTAATCTATGCCAAGCATTAGTCACTTGAAATCTATACAAACCATAATGAAGCATTTGTTGAATGTATTGTAGCTATATGAGTGGAGTTCATTCAAATTTTAGTAAATGACAAAACTTGTGTTTAGTTTAAATTGTTTTCTATGAGGTTTTTCAATCAAATTATAACAATTGGATAATTTTTTCAGTTCATCAGTTTTTCAATCAAATTATAACAATTGGATAATTTTTTCAGTTCATCAGTTTTTCAATCAAATTATAACAATTGGATAATTTTTTCAGTTCATAACCTTATGGTTTGATCTTTCTGAAGTTTTCTCATATTGTGTGTCTATTGACCGACATGATAGGAAAGACATAAAATAAACATTTTCTCTTAAACGGGATTGCTTACCTATCTAATCTTGTGAAAATGAGCAATTTATATATTTGTGATTTTTACTAAAAAAATGTTTCACCTTTTTCACTAAGACAATAAATCAAGGGTATTTAAGTAATTTTATTTTTGAAGTTATTTGTTAAATTACCCCTGCATTAAATGACCTTAATGTCATTAAACCTATTTTGTCTATTAGTAAAGAAGTTAGACTTTGTAGTTTGTAACCTCCACAAGTAGTTGCCATAAATTATGATTTCAAGCCATACTTATGTTTTCCATTTTGATTTATTATACATTACTAGTATATTTTGCCATGTTACCATGTTTGTCTGAAACTTTAGCATTTAAAAATTAGTTGAAGGGCAAAAATCTTGGCTAGCTATATCATGTTCATGCCTTTATAGATGCAATTATATAATACTTAAAAATTGGTTTGATTTCAAACTCATTCTATCATTGTGCAGCTTTTCAAGTGGAGGCGAGGATGGTTATGTGAGGTTGCATCACTTCGACCCAGATTACTTCAATATTAAAATATAGGTCTGGACAGTATATGGTTGTGTTATTAGATGTGGGGAAGTTAGCTTCTAATTTCTTTCACTTGATATTTATGTAATAGCGTCTAGTTTCTTTCAGATTACTTCAATTCCCTTTAACAGTTTTGTGCATTTAGGTATACGTTTGATGTAAACATGATCAATTTTGAAAAATTCGTAATCCAAGTGTTCTAGTGTGTAATAGCGTCTAATTTCGTTCAGATTACTTCAATTCACATAAAGAAACATGAATGTTCTTTTTTAACAACATGATCGACATTGATACCGCCTCATTTGGTTTAATGATTCAATACTTGACAATGATATTGACTCATTTGATCAGCCCGAATTGCATGGTTTAAATTTAAATCTAAGTGAATTTTCATTTGGTGGGTTATTTGTAAGAATTATTGTACGTATTCTACGAGGGCTGGGAGTTTGTCGGGCGTCATCCCCTTGTTTAGTTTTTTTTTTATGTTCCAAAATATATGATTCATCATACTTCTGCAATCCAGTTCAGATAATCTCATAATATCAACAAATCAAACACAAATGAAGAACACACTTGTTATAGGCTAATAAGTTTATGATATTACTTTAGTTTAAATTTACTGATACTACAACAGCAAAATTAGGCTTACAGAGTTAAAAACAACTTATCTGTTCAGTGTAGTTTTAATCACTTTAGCATTATTAACATTTTTAATATGATATTGCAGTACTGTTTGTTTGTGAAGAATAGTAATAAGTAAATGATTTAAGGCACGTTCATTAGGTAAAAATGAAAATGGAATATATTTGATGTGTTTAGTAGTAAAAATTTGATAATGGAAATAGAAAGGAAATGTATTAAAGTGATTATTTTACCCCTTATATTAAAATAATAAAAAGAAAAGAGTTATAATTGTGTCAAATCATGTCAAAACAAAGAGGTATAATAGATATTTTATATATATATATATATATATATATATATATATATATATATATATTTTAAAATTGATGGAAATGAAAAAGTGAATACTATTTTCATTGACTTTTCCATTGTTGTTTCTTGCAAGTGAACATGCCCTTAGTCTATAAAAAATGACTGTTATTTCAATTTTAAGAATAAAATAATCCAACCTTTGTCCTTTCAATATACAATTTCCAATCAAAATGATATTTCTATTACAATTTTTTAATTAGTAAAATCTAATAATGGGTTAAGTTTAACCCATGAACTTTGATCAGTATGTTTATAGACTCATGGGTTTGAGTATAGTTTAAGCACATTTCCGGCAGTGACGTGCAAACTAGCCACCACTAAAAGCCACCGTTGTTCTATCAATTAAGATTCTAGAATATGATACCGAAACCATAAAATCAATTATTATATATCATCAATTTTACAAGGTACCAATTTGCAATTTTTTAGGGGATTTATGAGGGCTGCTTGAAGGCTCTAATTCGAATGTTCAAATCGTATACCCCTAAATTCCATTTTTAGCTCCCTAATTTCTGATACCATTCTTTGATTTAGTAATTTGGTATCAAATAGAAAAGATTTAGGGTATAAAAGTTAAATAACTACTGTAGATGTTAAAAATGATTATGAGCTTAAATAGTAAGTTAATGATACACAAAGCAAGACTCACATCAATGACTTCAAGTAAAATGTACTTCAACCGACAATCTGAACCTTTGATCGGTTAAGATATAATTTTGTTGCAACTGATCAATGGTCCATATTATTAATTGAAGTGCACTTCACGATCAGTCCATATCATTAATTGAAGTGCACTTCACATGAAATGCACTTTACTTGATCCAAATTGCACACGGCACTCAACCTGTCAACCATGGGATAACAGAAGGACTACTTGCCAGTTACCAGACTACCACGAGTAGTGATCCTCAATCCTCATTAATCTGTCTAATTCACAGTAGAATAATATTTTTCCAGATCAAATATTGATTTAGAAGAGAGCATTCAAGCAAATCGAACAAAGGCATCATGATCATTGACCACTTTGAATAGACATGAAAATTAAGTTCTTGAACAGCATAGTCTACAGTTATATGATCATGAAACATGACAGGGAAACTAGAACCTAACTGTTAAGCCAACGTAAATCTGAAGCCACTAAAAATTTACAAATGTAATAGCTGCCAGTGGGCAAAGCATGTTTCCCTTTGTCCTTGAAAGTAAATCTTCAATTCACAAACACAACAATCACAATCATGAAGAAACGTGTCAGGAATGTACACTTCCATTCCCCAATGGCCAACCCTTTTATGACCCTTGTATAAATAAGCAGAGATTTCTGTATCATATGCCAGAAAGATCTTACGAGGCCTTCTTCTGTTTGTACCTTGAGGCACAGACTGTGTAAACCAGCAAATTCAAGAAGCTAAGTCCAGCCAAGAGCCAGAAAAAGTAATCAAGATGGCCTTCATTCAAGTTATCAGGAATCCATCCAGTGTGTCCACCTTGTGTTGTGAAGTAGGTTACTAGTGTAAGAATGAAGGAGCTCAGGTAATTTCCCAAGGAAGTAGTCAATAAGGACAGTGCACTACATAAACTTCGCATTGCATCTGGAGATTGGTCATAGAAGAACTCAAGCTGCCCAATGAATGTGCATACTTCTGCTGCACCCAACAAGAAATACTGAGGGATTTGCCAAAAGATACTAAGTGGTACAGCAACAGCTTTATCAACAAGATCAAGCTCTCTTGCAAGCTGCAATCGCTTAATCTCCAAAATAGCTGCTGCTGACATGCACAAGACTGAAATAAAAAGGCCAATCCCCATTCTCTGCAACTCAGAGAAGCCCCTTTCTTTGCCTGTAAATTTCCTTGCTATTGGAACGATTACCCTGTCATAGACGGGGACCCAGAAAATGACACTTATGACATCAAAAGATGAGAGGGAAGCAGGAGGAATGGTGAATGAACCGATGCTTGTGTCCATCAATGTTCCTTGCTCCACAAACATTGTGGACATCTGAGCATAAACAGCGGAGAAAACAATTCCAGTAGCCCAAACTGGAAACATGCGAATCAAGATTTTCAATTCCTCCACCTGGGTCACAGTGCAGAGTCTCCATGAATTTGAATAGTCACCTCTTTTGCTCTCAACATCAGACACTATGGCTGCTTTATCAAGAAACCTGCATTGCAAAAAATTAAAAAAAAAAACAATATAAAAAGACAGAAAGAAAGCAAAACATTTAGAAGATTCTTAACAGAAATCCCTAGTTCATGGTTAACACATGAAAAATGAACAAATGTTAAAAACTTCGGAAGCAGAGAAGGATGCTTCAGCCACAATCATATCAACACAATAATATATGAAGGAAAATAAGAATGCCAAACAAGTTTACAATTTTGGCATGGCTTTTCATCTTACCAAAGCTTTTCTACAACCTAAATGTTTGCATCCAAATCTATCCTCTAAAATTATACAATGGAAGGTTACTCTAAAATAAGAATGCCAAACAAGTTTACAATTTTGGCATGGCTTTTCATCTTACCAAAGCTTTTCTACAACCTAAATGTTTGCATCCAAATCTATCCTCTAAAATTATACAATGGAAGGTTACTCTAGAAGGGGAAAAAAAGAAACAAGAAAAATAATCCACCATCAACATACCCCAAGGAGAAACCCTATGAAGAGTTTGCAACAATTTTCTTCCCTTTCTAAAATATTGCTTAAAATGGGAAAGCTCTTCCCTAAATCATATACACATTAGACACGACATCAATATACTTACAGTATTGGAGATAATTTATTTGCACAAGTGGAACTTGAAATTTTAAAAAATTGCAAATTGTCACAAAGATATGTAATCGTGAACAATTAGGCAATATAACCGAAGACCCGTTTTCAGCATATACATACAGCCAAAGTTCTTTCTCATCAAACATTTACACAGCAACATAGACATGACATGCAAAGTCAAATAAATTGCCAAAGAATATACAAATCACTGAATGCACATAAATCTCAAACTGAGGTATTTATTTTATAAACTATTATTTGACAAGCATTTACAATTTTATGGTTATACCTAGACAATAGATGTTCTCCTCCTTTCCTTTCTAAGTTTTAAGTAACATAACTAACCTCTAACTGGCTAGTCATATTGAAAATAGAAAACACGTCCTATACCACTAAAGCAGGGCCTATATTTCTCATTTTACACAAAATAAATCAATTTCCTATTAAGCATAACTTATACTTCACAAGTGAAAAGAAAGTCAACATGCTCACTATAATACTGCTTTTCCAATATCAAGGTCAATAACCATTAAGAACAAAATATGAAACTGAAAATAAAGAGAATTACTTTAGTTCATCACTATGGTCCAGTTTCCTACTTCCTTCAATGGCAGAGCTTTTGTCTGGTGTCTCATACAGGAGACTACTATCCACAGGGACTTCTAAATTCCGCTTGTGGAAAGATGCTACCACTACCTGGCACATTCTCGTTATAGGGCTTCCCCCTGGTTTCTGAAACCTGTAGAGAGGTGTGCCTATAAAGAAGAACAAAATAGCCAAGCCCATGAATAAAGCAGGAATGCCGAATCCAAGACCCCAGCCTGCATTTTCTTGAATCCATACAATTAAACTGCTTGATACAAGAGCACCTATGTTGATAGAAAAGTAAAACCAGTTAAAGAAAGATCCCTTCTTCATCCTTTCCCTGGGATCAGTATCATCAAACTGATCTGCCCCGAAAGATGACACACAGGGTTTTATTCCACCAGTTCCAAGTGCAATCAGGTAGAGACCAAAGAAGAACACAGCATATTGTGCAGGAGTAGCTGAAGGGCAAAAAGAACCGACACATTCAGCAGGCTTTAATGCTGGAACAGATGCAGAAAGAGTCAATGTACACATTCCCTGCAGGAAACAACCATATCAGCCATTAGAACATTTAAAGTATATTTAGTAACCAGTATATAGAAGCCAGGTATGGACCAAGAGATCAAAGAAACCTTTTTATGATAAGAAACTGAATATAAGAGAAAAAGAGAATTAAGGAAGGAACTGAGCCAGAGACTCCAAACTGATCTTCTGATATCTTCTACAAAATTTTTTGACAGCAGAACTTACGATTCTCTTTATATGCTTCACTTTCTTTGATTTATAAAATTAAATGTGTCAAAGGAATTCAATTTTCAATTATATACATATATAAATACATACATACACACAAACACACACAAACCTATATATTAAAAACCAAGCATATGATGCAGAGTACTGTATAATTCGTATGCCTAGAAGATTATCAGACTTTGGCCTAAAACAAGTTTGTATGTGCTTCAGCTTAAAATCTAATGTATGGGAAATCCTCCAAGACAATGGATTTGTTTTTCAAGCAGCATTTTAGGGAATAATTTCATATATGCACTTAGGAAAATAATAGCTTCCACTCAAGAATTGAGCGTTAGACCTCCAGCCTAAACCATTATATTTCTATTAGCATGAATATGATCATTTTCATTTTTCTTTTTTGATAGAAGATAATTTTCATAGCTGATACAAAATAGGATCAGGTAAAAATACCATACTAATATTCACCACCTCTCATAATCCATGTAGTACTAGATGAAAAAAGAAGTCTAGGAAGAAGATAAAAGATATTGATAAATATTTGCTAGAAAAATAAAGCTATAGAAGTATATATTTACAAGGAAATAAATTGTTGAGAAAACGGCAATTGTCCAATATCTTCCCCAGTAAGCATCAGCAAGAACAGCTCCAATAAGAGGAGTAAGATAGCACGTTCCTTGCCAGGTAGTGACATTTGTTGCAGCAGCAACGTTTCCTTGATGTAGTTTGGTGGTAAGATAGGTAACAAGGTTTGCTGCAATGCCATAATATGCTAATCGCTCGCAGCACTCATTCCCTGTAATTCATATTACATAAAAATGTTATGAATAGAATATATTGCTTGATGCATGAGAACACCATATTGTTACCTAGAATAAATGGACAGGCTCTCCAATTGCCAGTTTTCTGCTTAAGAACAGGCTCCCCTTTGAAGTCAACTGAGCCATCTCCAGTGTACTGTTTGCTCCTTTCATCCTTCAAATATAATATAAAGTATAAACAATTATACACCAGAGCAATTGACCAATTTCCATTTAGGGGTTCAAAAGGAAAAGGTAGGCACCAACTATGGAAAAATCACACTTTAAAGCTTGCAAAACAACATTCTATCTTTGAATACAACAACAATCAAAGCCTTTTTCCCATAAGGTGGGGTAAAAATTATAGTAAGAGATGATATAACTCCAAAAGATTTTAGGAAACGCGCCAGGTAGGGGTCAAACCTACAACTTTCTGGGTAGGAAGGAGTGGGACATTCTATCTTTGAATATCAAAGTAAAAAGCTAAAAGGAAAAACACATAGGGATGGACCCCTAAATGAATGAAGATCTAAATGTCAAACTATTGCAGGTTATATTGTGCCATTATGTTGGCCATCAATTGTCCTACTAGATACATATCATTTGACTGAAATCAAGTGACTCATATTGCGCCCAAAAAAAAATAATTAAGCAGAATATTCAAATAAACCCATTCCCCTGGCATATTGGAAAGTTCAAATCGTTAATGACAACAAATAATTGAATGATGAAATACAAAGATTAAGTAGGGTAAACAAATCACTGAAATCATAGTAAGCATGACATTGTTTTAAGTTACAGTTACAATAAGCATAAACACTGCTTGAAAATTCACAGTAACTTTATTTTTTTTTTCATAATGAAATTGGCCTCCAGAATGAAACAACATAAACTTAGTTAGTTTAACACAAACACTTCATACTAAATCAAGATGATAATCATAAATAAAACCCTTGCAAGTTTAACAGCTTTTAATGGAGGATTCCGAGTCGGTCAACATCGCACAAATTAAAATTGATTTCCCCCATCCCGAAACACAGTGAAAAATCATTCCTTGATTGACTAAACAAAATTCCACGAGTTGTGAGATTCCCTTTTTCGTTAAGTTACTCTACATAGCGATGGTTGACCAAAGATATTACCGATAACAAAAACAAAGACGGTTCATTCCACAATATAAATTACAGCTCACAACAAACAGGATCATTCAATTCGATTCAATCCAATCCAATCAAAGTCATGAAGCTAATTCATAATATTAAACAGGCAAAACTTAACTATCGAGAGAGAGAGAGAGAGGGAAGGCACCTCAAGAAGACCTCGTTCCACAAGCGAGGTATCATCCTCAACGGAGCCCATATCTCGAAATCTTCTTGGTATTTGCAAAACTATAACAAGAGAAGGAATGAAAGAATACTAGTGAGAGATATTTTGCGAAATTCTTATTATTATATAGCCCAACGTCGTCGTCCTTGGATAGATGACGTAGAAAAGAAGGCCGCAATGTCTCGATCTGCGTAAAGGAAGAGGCAGAGAAAAAGATGCGAGAGTGCGAGTCGGTAATTAAATTGAAAAAATGAAGAGTAAAATTGAAAATCGAAGGGGAAATGATCGAAAAATACGGAAGAAGACAATTGAAAAGAAAAGGATCGAAGCTTAATCTTCTTGCCCTACAAAAAGAGCGTGTAACTAACTGGTAAGGGAGTGACTAGTTGCCCCCACTTTTGTTGAATAAAAAGAGAAAACTTGTTGGATTAGTTTTTGAATTTCCTTTTCCAAGGATCTTCAATCAAATAGAACAAACTAACGTCAGGTTGTTTACAAAGAATTAAGGAAGAAAATGATGAAAAAATGAGTGAAGTTTATTGGGTTTCATCCCTTTTTTTCATTTTTTTTTTATTAACTTAAAAAAAATTTAAAATATAAAATATTTATTATATTTTTTGATTTGACATGATCATAATTTTTTTATTATTTTAATATAAGGGACATAGTGATAATTTTAATATATTTTCATTCCTAATTTTTTACTATCAAACACAATAAATACATTCTGATTCACTTTTTCTTTTTATTTCTGCGTAAAGGACGTGCCTGCATTTTGTGTTTTGAAATTCAATTAAATTAAAAAAATAGAATTAGAATGGGTGGAAATAAAATTGAATTGAATTTTTGAAAAAATATATTTAATTTTTAATAAATATATATAAGATAATAAATACAAAATATATTTAAATTAATCGGTTGTATTCACTTCAATTTGGATGAAATATAATATTATCCAATAAATGAAATGAATAAATCCCTTTTTTTAAAAAAAAATCATCCAATCATTTTAATTAAGTGATTGATTTTAATTACACCGATTCCATTGTGATGTATTTATTCAAGTAAGGCTTAATAAGAATCTTAAATAGTAAAATACATGTTCTCGCGATCATAATTTTTTACATACTAAATAGTAAATACATATTTTATTATACTTTTTCCTCTCTTAACTTTTCTTATCTATTTTTTTCTTTTTTTACAGTACTTTCTTTTATTCTACAGTATTTTACTCTACATTATTTTATATCCCTTGTATTTCTACCAAGCCTAACTTTGAGATTTTGTGAAATCCTATTAAAATTTTAAATTTGACATGCAGTAGGTTTACCGTTTACCAACACTCTTTCTAATAACTATCCCATATCCTTATATATATATATATATTGTATTTTTTAATTATTAAATATATATTTTGTTTCTCAATTTTTTTTTTGTTACGAGTTATGAAAAAAAATGAAGGGTGAAGCTGTGCGTTTCATAGTTATCCCCTCTTCCATAAATTCCTTCACAGAGTATTACCAGTGGTATGTGGCCACACTTGCACGCTACAATCTTCATTCTTCCCTTCGTTGCTTCCGTTCATCGCTGCAATCTTTCATCGTCCGACGATCACACCATCTAACGCACAGAAGAAGCAGCTCAACCCGCAAAACCCGACCCGATCCTAACCAATCATCTCTTATGTCGGGATAAGCAGAAACATTTCTTGCTCTTCCTAGCAAAAGCCCCACTCTTTGATTCTTCCTCGTCGCTCTCATTCCGGAGATGTAATTAGCATCGTCTACTATGGCGCTTCAAGGAACTTCGTTCTCCTTCAATGTAAGCTGTCCATTTCTTTTTCCCCTGATGATTTTGATTTTTAATTTTGTAGTGTTCAGAAATGGTCATGTAAGAGGATTTGGATTTTCAGGGTTGAGTTTGGACTTGGCTTCTTGAAATGGGATTTTGGCAAAATTTAATCTTCAAGTTCAATAACTCTGCTTTCTCTGATTGTTTTGACTTTTGACTCTGTTAGTGTTAGAATCTGGGATGCAATTCATACATACTCATTCACTCATGATCACATCTCAGGGAATTTGATTTGATCACATTGAGATCTAATTGATTTTCTCATTTGTTCCCTTAGTACAATATATTGATTTCAATTATTCTTTGTGAAGGGACTTTCTTCTACCACCAAGGAGTTTAATTTCTCGCCTGGTTTATTCATCAATACAATTGGGAAGCTTCAACATGTTTCTCTGCCTTCAGTGACCAAAAACAAGCTAGTCTGGAGCAAAAGTTTTGGAAGATTCAGTAAGTTTCTTTGCTTGGGACAAAGTAATTCATATTTGGATTGCAATTTTCTTATGATATTTAATCAACAACAATCACAACAGACAAAGCATTTTGCTAGGTGGGGTCAGCTATATTATGAAATTGAATAGCTTTTAATCAATGATCATTATTCGTCGTCTAAGTTTCTGAAGATAGGGAAAAAATAAAGAAAACAATAGGAGGAACTATTAGGTTGAATTTAACTATTCATAACCTAACCATAGAAATGAGTAAAGATAGAACATATTGGCGTTGCTTGATCATTATAGTCAATCTCGTTCAGTGTTAAAAGGCTTTGATTGTTGTTGTTTAAATTTTCTGAAGATAAAACTTCAAGTTCATTTTGTAGGTGTTTGCTCTTAGATTATCTAATAAAAATCTGATATGTAACCTTTTTTAATAACTCAGCATCACATGATTTAGTTCTTTTTATTAAATTCCTCAACGTGAGAACAAACACTTGAAAATCTACTTCTAAATTTTATTCTTTCCTGAATCTACCGAAGTTTTCAGGGCATATTATGGATTATTCTACTGAATATAGTATACCAATTCTCTAACCAATCTTCTAGTTTTCTGTCAGGGAGAGTGGAGAGAGTTAAAAGTGAAGATCCAGAGAGTATGTTGAGTGGTGAGAGCATTGCGTTGGATGAAGAGAGTTTGGAGGAGGAGCTACAGAATGCCATTGCAGAAGAGAACTATGCAAAAGCAGCAAAAATCAGAGACACTCTAAAGAACCTTCATAAAGACATCAAAACCACATTATTGGGAGCAAACAGCCGATTCTATGAATCATTCAGGACTGGGAATCTCGCTTTGATGCAAGCCCTGTGGGCCAAAAAGGATGAGGTATGTTGTGTCCACCCTGGTGTGAAAGGAATATATGGTTATGATGATGTTATAGAGAGTTGGAATTTTGTATGGGCTAATTATGAATTTCCACTGGAGATTAAGCTGGAAGAGATGAAGGTTCATGCTAGAGGTGATATGGGGTATGTCACATGCATAGAATTCGTCAAAACAAAAGGAGGAAGATGGGGAGGACAGTTTGTAACAAATGTGTTCGAGAGGATTGATGGTCAGTGGTTTATATGTATCCATCATGCATCTCTTATAGACCTATGAATACTTAAAGTTAGTGACACTCTATGAGACTGTGATTATCAATTTTGTTTAGACTGTGTTTGGATAGTAGCATTTTGAATTTTGAAATGCAAGGAATTTGAATTACTACGATATCTTATTTGGATAGAGCATATAATTTAAAATTCATTATTTAGTTAATTTATGAACTTTTGATTTTAGTTCTCATATTAAATTGATGTGATGATATGTATACGATATAATATAAAATTAAAATCCATATTAATATGGCTTTGAGATTTTTATTTTTTGCCATTGATGTTACAAAAGAGCTATTTTAAATAATTTAGAATAAAAAAGTTATTGATGTGAGAAGAGGAAAGAGAGAAGATAAAGATAATGGATGAGAAATTGTATCAGTAATTGAGAGTTTAAAAAAATCAAAATTTTAATTTGTTAGTTTAAAATATATAATATTTTATATCAATTTTTTTTTAAAACTGAAGAAAAAGTTTCATACTAATATGTAGCTTCTAGTATGTTATATGACTCTCAATATTTGTTTTATACAAAAAAAGAAGAAGAAATATTTGTAATTTTTTAAAGCAAACTATGGAATTTGAATCAAAACAGAGTTATTGCAAGTTCTTGAGCTTTAATTTAATATTTTTTATATGCCGAGTTTTTAGTTTGTACTTTAACCAGATTTAGTTGTTCAGTCATAAATATAATTCTTAGGATCTACTAATTATATTTAGGGATAAAAATTTAATACTATATGTACTACATTTTTAGTACTTTCCATTCATTTAAAATTGTTCATCAATATTAACAATGACTCACAAATATGTACTTATCATGAATGATTATAGGCCAAATTTTTATTACTAAGGCTCCGTTTGGTTTAGGAAGGAGGGAAAAAGTGAAGGCATGGTCAAGTGGGAAAAAAGTTTTCCACATTGGAAAACTTGAAAAATATAGAAATATATATATATATATATATATATATAATGTCTATTATATCTTTTGATTTAACACATTCATAACTTCTTTTTTTTATATTTTAATATAAGAGGCAAAGTAGTAATATTAATCTATTCTCATTCTCATTCTCAAATTTTATTACCAAACAGAAGGGAGTTTCGGTCAATCCCATAGTACTTAACATCCTCATTTCTCTCCATATTTAGATATTAGGCACAAACTATCACACTTTATCTCATTAGTCAAGCTATAAGTTTTGTTCTCTTGTAAAGATGAACTCTTGCATCTCATAAATTATATGTTCGGTAAATTCTTCGGTTTCCAAAATTATATCCGACCTTGAATTATAACTATTTGATGATTGAATATCATCTACATACACCATATCAATCTATATTCAAAATAAAATTTGAAGTCAATACGTAATGAAAATTTTGTGCAGTTGATAACTCCCTCTAATTTTATTTATAATTTGTACAAAGATAGTGTTACTATAGTTGTGCTGCAGTAGAGTGTATACAACAGTACAAAGAGCATTATGTAATCTGCCACTACACTTTGGTAGAGAGAGAAAGAGAATGCTTTACCATATTTTGCGTATTGAATGGCAAAAAGGAAGAAAGATAGAAATTTTGAAGCTATTTGAGGATCTTTACTTGCTAACTGTGAACCAAAAAAAAAAAAAAAAGAAGCCCCACTTGGTTTCTGAAACTATACTCTGCCTACAGGGGAGAGTGGTGGGATTGGAGTGTATTTTGCAGGTGCTTTCCCTAGGAATACACCATTGTTCTTCGAATTGAGTTCTTTGGCGATCTCTTCACACATGTTATTTGTTTCAAAGGCACTTGGTTTCTGGGAGCTTAAAAGAGCCACTGAAATGAAGAATGCCTGTAAATGAGTGATTGATGAATTGAACTCCACCGAATAAAATCTATCCTTCAATGGCACCAAAGAGAAATGAGGTGTGTTTTGCTCAGCTCCTTCCTGAAAGATCAAAGTTGATGTGTAAACGAGTACAGTACAGTAATTTATTGTTGTACATAAACACACACATCCTTAGCTAGCCAGAAAGGTTGGAGCTATATACCTGAACAAAAAGTTGGAGACGCTCCCCCATGTGAGATTTTGATCTTTCCTTGTGGTTATTAGAGAGGACAAGTAGTTTGCAACCAATGTCCCAACCTCCACAATCACATAATCCTCCGGTTTTCCATCGATAGATCAACGGAGTAGGTTCTCCTTTCTCTGGTGAACCATGTATGCCACCTGGTAGTATGGCTGTAGTTCTACCAAAGACATCATTTTCTAAGCACTCTAGACATCCCTTCGTCAGCAGACTATTGTTATCACTGTCCACTCCTTGGCTAAAGTTTTCGCGAGGGATCTCAACAACGACAGCTGCAAGCTCTTGGCTTTGGATGAACTTTGGAGGCACTTGATCTTTCTGGCAAACTTCAACACCCAATAGAACATATTCTTTAACCAAATGTTGTTTCTTACAACTCTGATTGCTTGATTCAGTGATTTTAGAGTGCAAGGACTTCATCTGACCAACAACGTTGTAGACATAACTATAGCTTTTTTCTTTACTTCCGTGACTAATCCATCCACCACTCTTTTTCTTAATTTCACTGACAAGGTAGAATGTAAAACACAACCCGGAATTGCCTTTCTCTGGTGATGCTAAATTTACAGTAGCAGCAAGAATCTTTCTTCCATTGTTGAGCACAAATTTGAACAAAGGTAGTCCATTTTTTATTGTAAGATGCAAAAGGGCTTGAGTTGATAATCCCTCGCTCTTTTCAGCATGCAATAATTCATTGACACAGGTTGTCTTGAAGCTAATTGAATCCATGGTTTCTTTTGTTGTCCTACTGCTTTCGGTTGAATGGTGCACTTCTGATGCCTTATGCTTCAATATGGGGTCCAATAATCTTCGCAAGGGGCTCGATCTGGTTCTGCTGTGATTGTATGCCTTCTCCTTGCTTGAATTATCCAAATGAGCAGAAGATTCAGATGTCATTGGACCGGACTTTACACTGACATATGTAGAGCTAAACTGTGGGAGTGTGGACCCCTCTTTGAAACTAACACTTCTACCAATCCGACCTAAGCTGAAGCTGAACCGACGATTAGATGATGAATTCCTTCCTCTATGAGCTTCCACCTCAGCAGTTTCTTGGTCATGTGATTCATTTGAGCTATTGGAGACATGCTGATTTCTGAGGTTACTGTCTAATGCATCCTTTTCATTGTATGCAACTTCAGATTGTAAATTATTCATCTTATTTGAGCAATCAGGTGGCTCAGAGACAGCATAAGAATGTTCAGTACCCTGAGTAGTATTAATTCTGTGTTGCATTTCTTCTAAAGTCGAAGCTGGTTGAACCATCGAATGCAGCGCACAAGAATGTGGATCTTTTGAATATAAATCCTCAGAGTAAACCTCGTCAAGAAGGGAAACATCTGATAATCTGCTTTGACTTGGTTCCTTAATGTTCTCATCAAATGCCATTCTCAATTGGTTAAGTTGAATAACCTGTGGAGAATTTGATTGGGCAGGCTCTTGGGGACGTAGAAGCACAATATTATTTGGCTTGCTGTGGCATTGTAGTTTATGACTAGCATCAATATTTGACTCCCGCAATAGCTCTACATCTTTCTGGGTTTTTTTCTTAGACTGGAATGGGACCCCTCTATCTTTTGACCTTGATGAATTCAATCCAATGCCAGATGTAGAATCTCGAATTTTATCTTTCTTCCGAAGGTTATGATCTTGCAATCCCTCCAACCTCTCCTCAGCTTCACCATTTATGTTTTTGATAGGTACTTGTGACATCCCTTGGTGCCTCACATTTGATGCAAAGTTCCCCACTGGTAAAATTTTCTTCTTATCCTTTTCAAATGATATCTCCAAGTGTCTTCTTCCAGAGGACTTAATTGTTGAGGGTGTGAATATTTGCTCATCTCTAATGCTCTTAATTTCGCTTCCAGTAAAAGACTGTTTGACAATTTCAGGAGGGCCTTTTTTGTAAGATGCCTTAATACTTGAAGAAAGGAAACCTTGTTGATTAGCAAATTTTTTATGGCAAGCAGCACTAACAGATGGTTTCGTACTTGTTCCAGATGATGAAAATGTTGGGATATTATGTGTTTGCTTGTGCTTCCATTTTTCAAGCCGTCCCCAATCTAGAACTCCGACATTTAAAGCCTTTCCTCGAACGTTTTCTCCTCTATCATTACCACGGAGATAACCTGGCAAATTGGACATGTGCCTGACAAGCTCATCGCTTCTGGTAATACTTCCCTTCAGACTCTCCCTGTTCAGATTCTTTTCACCTGCAATCTGTTGTGATCTATGATCGGGTTCGCTGGATGGTGGACAAACACCATTCTTTGCTTTCAACCTATCCTCCTTAGTTGTTTTTGAGCTGATCTTTCTGAAGTCTAAACTGAATCCCATTTCCTCACTGATTTCAATTTTCAACAACTAATTAATTAGCTTTATGTCGCAGAACGTACTCAGGCTTACTCTGGAACTTCATCCATAAGTTGCTGCTCAGGACTTTCTCATAGAAACTGTGACATGCTCAGTTCTAATGACAAGGAAAAAAAATCAAGATTAAAAAAAGAATATGGTGAACAAATCTACAAATCAATAACAAGAGAGTCAGGGTTCTAATGACAAGGAAAAAAAATCAAGATTAAAAAAAGAATATGGTGAACAAATCTACAAATCAATAACAAGAGAGTCAGGGTTTTCAAGCAATATGAACAAATCAATTGGAAAAGGCAGCTAAACAAGCAAGATAAATTTCAGAACAATAAGCAGATGAATCCATCTTTTGAATCTGAATGCATTTTTTCAAATTATTATCAGAGCTTGTAGGCACAAAAATAGCTCAGTGTGCAAAATATGAAAACGAAAGTTTTAGTCATGATTCATTCAACAATCTGTGTTAAATATGATGATTAAAAAGGGGAGATTACTTTCTTCTGACACTAAACACGTACGTAGGTGTATTGATCTTATAAACATTGGAACCTGATTTTTTTCATTTTTTTGGGGAAATTAAAGCCAGAAAGCCACGTGAAAGGATTGAAATTATTGAGAAAATGAAATGTGTAGACCCATATAACTAATCAACTTTCTAAATAATCAAATCAAGTATCAATTTACAATAAATTAACCAATGCAACCCTTGGACTACGATAATATATTAATATCTATCTCTAAGAAGATTAACCAAAAATAAATCACAAATCGGAGTAGAAACCAAATATGATATCAGATATTTATGAAGGCTAAGCTCTGTTTTGTACTAATAAAGCCGTAATTATATAAAAAAAAAAAAAAACTACATACAAAATACCCCACAAGAGAAAAGTAGTAGGAACAATTAAATTAACTAACGCTCTTGTCAAGAGAAAGAAAGAGAAAACATTGAATAAGTAGTTTAGTTTCGCTTTCTTTCTTTCGGTCGGGTGAAGATTTTTGCAATAATTTTACTTCATTTCATCCATTTTCCAGGGCAAGAACAACAGAAAATCACAGAAGAAGAGCAGTGATCGATGGTTGGAGAATGTATGTACCATCCCAAACTATCTCAGAGAGTTCACGTGGAATCAAGAACGGAAGCGAGGGTGTCCGATCCGGAAAAAGATCCGAGAACACATAATTGGATTGTGAGAGGTAAGGAAAGAATTATGGTAGCTATTATTATATATGATGATCATATGTTTGGGCGTCGTATGCGTTGTCTCCATTTCTTCCTCGGAAAAAGAAAGGGAAAATCCATCGGTCACAGTTAAGAGAGAGAGAGAGAGAGAGAATGAAATAGAGGTGAAGTTAGTGGGAGAGTGGTAGTGAGCAGTGAGAGTGAGAATTGAGAGAGACAAAAGAAAGAGAAAGAGAAAGAGAATGAGAGGCCTTTCGCTTTCAATCCAACGGTGAAAAGAAGTGAAGCTGATAGGTTTTAGTTTCATGAAAAAATTAACATAATTTTTTTTATTAAATATATTTTATTTTTTATAAAGAGAAAAATGCTATTTAGTCCCTCAATTTATAATGGAAAAAACTTAGGTTCATTTCTTTATGTCCATTACATCCAATTCCACCAATCATATATTGTATTTACACTCTCTCTCTTCTATTATTGGTTATATAAAAGGTGATCTTCTATATTATCTCTCTACTGTGATTGGTCATTTAAATACTTTTTGCCACGTGTCATATTTATATTGGAGAATTGGATGTAATGGACATAAGGAAATGGACCTAAGTTTTTTCCATTTATAATTATGTCAACTATTTAGTTTCCAAACTTGGCAAAAATACTATTTAATCCCCGAATTTGCAACTCTGTTAACTAATTAGTCTCTGACTGTTACCTGTTAGAGTTGACAGAGTTGTAAATTTGAGGATTAAATAGTATTTTTGCCAAGTTTGGAGACTAAATAATTGACATAGTTACAAATTCGGGCACTAAATAGTATTTTTGTCAAATTTGGGGACTAAATAGTTGTCATAGTTACAAATTTCAGGAATTAAATAGTATTTTTGATAAATTCAAGGACTAAATAATAATTTAACCAATAATTCAGGGATTAAATAGTATTTTATCTCTTTTTTATAAAATTATATTTTTATTTTTTTACTCACTTTTATTTTATTCTTATTTTTAATATAAAGATAAAATTATTTTATCCACTTTTATTCTATTCAAATCACATCATTTTTACGTTACTATTCTCATTTTCTCCGACATTTCTATTATATTCATTTATTTTTATTTGTCGCTGGTATAAAAATTACAAAATTAAGTGAATATTATTTATGTGTCGCAATTTATGTACATCTAATTCTAAAAGCAGTATCAAAAAAATCTTTGGAGAGGAGAGAATTTGTGGGTCCTACAGGGAGACTTCTTTTGTTGTCACAGATCCCTACGGATGTGGTGTCACTCCCATTGGTTCCCAAATACTATAGAATCGAGTGGGAGTGGTTTGATTAATGTTTGGTTCTTATTTTATAAGTTAAATTATTCTTTTGATCCTCAACGTTTACATCAAATTTAATATTGGTCCTCAACGTTTTAAAAAGTTATTTTAGGTCCTCAACGTTTTTTTTTGTCAAAATTGATCCTCTAGTGTAACTCCGTCTGATTTTTTTTTAAATACTGACGTAAAAGACTTATGTGACACACTCTCTCTCCTACTCCTACGTGTCATATTTTAGAAAATTTACGAGGCAAACTATTATTTAGTCCCTGAATTGTTGGTCAAACTACTATTTAGTCCCCGAATTGTTCAAAAACACTATTTAGTCCCCGAATTTGTAACTATGTCAACTATTTAGTCCCCAAACTTGGCAAAAATACTATTTAATCATCGAATTTGCAACTCTGTCAACTATTTAGTTTACTGACTGTTACCCGTTATAGTTGACAGAGTTGTAAATTCAGTAATTAAATAGTATTTTTGTCAAGTTTGGGGATTAAATAGTTGACATAGTTACAAATTCGAGGACTAAATAGTATTTTTGTCAAATTCGGGGACTAAATAGTTGATAGAATGAACAATTCGGGGACTAAATAGTAGTTTGACCAACAATTTGGAGACTAAATAGTATTTTGCCTCAAAATTTACAAAATCGCTCCATTATTTCAAGTAACATCTAAAACGATTTTTCCAAACATAAATCTAGACATGTATGTACCATTATGACAAGGAATATGACATTGAAAATACTCAAAAAGCAGTCTCCTATCTATCAAAACAGACTCGATGATTAATTTTTTGAATATTACAAAATTTATTATTGAAAACGATCCTTTTAACGAACAGCACTCTATTCTCGTTACTTCAAGAATTAATCTCTGAGAGGTGTGAATGGTGGCAAACAAAGTTGAAGGGCCCACGCACTAATTATAGGCAAACATGTTTGGACTTTGGAGTGTTTGAGAGGAATCTTAGAATATCTTTACGCTGCGCCTCTTGCTTCTTTGTCTTCTTCTTTATTGGCTTTTTCCTTCTTTCTTTCTCAATCCAACTCTATTCTTTTGTCATATTTGTGCAATCATGCTCAAAAATACCACATTGTCTTGTCAAAAAAATGAATTTGGTCATTCGATAGTTTGGATTAGGATAATAAACTAGTCGAGCCGAATTGAATTTTAGTAAATTTGAACTTAACTCTTTTGATTAATGAATTTAAAATTGATTTTCGACTCGACTCGTGTTATTGGTATAAAAATAAATTAAATGACTTTAATAAATTATAATTAATTGAAAAAAGATTATAAACCACAAAAATTTAAAAATCTAAAAAATAATATCATAAAAGATAATTTAAATGCAAATTGATTATATACTAATTAATTTATGTTATACTAATCTATTATTTTTGACTAAACAATCTTAAGTAATTTTAAGTTCAAGCTTGTTCATTTTAATAAATGAGCCGAGAGACACTCAACTCTTATACGAGCTGAGCCAAGTTTAAGCTATTCATGAATGACTTGTTTTATGGGTCGGGATTTGAATCTCTATGATAAAAATCCTAAAACTCCAATGTAACAATATTAAAAAAAAAAACAATTTAATTAGGTGTAATTTGTATTTATTTATCATCAATTCTTCAATCAAGGATCCCGAGGAAAGTTCTCGTCTCACCCATGGGCGAGGGTTCGAATCCCCTGAAACCATCTAAAATTCTATTTTGGTGGGCATCCCTCCCCAAAGAGATCCCCTGGCACCCAAGGGCTAGTTGAGTAGCTACGACTGAGTAAAACTGTTTGCGGTTTAGGCCTGTGCAGTAATTCTTTGAGTTGGGCCTCTATTGGTCTCCCCAACATGCTACTGGCGCCCTGTTCGGTAGTACTTGGGAGTGCCTTCCCTTTCTACTATTTTTCCTACCCAAAAAAAAAACTTACTGATAAGTAGTTACTTGGATTGATAGGTACTTTATTTCCCTTAAGCAAGATCTCAAATTTGAGTCATGTGTATAAAAAAATCTATGCTAAAAAAACTTAAGACCTCATCTAAATCTAATTCAAACAAAATTGCCTCCATTAAAAGATCTGATCCACACATTTTAATAGAACCGATATTAATTAGAAAAGATGTTGCATTGAACTCTTTTTCTCTTTTTCTTTTCTTATCTTTTAGGCTTCTTTGGTTTAAGATAAACATGTGATCTTATGAGATATATATATTCAGCCGAAAAGGAAAAGATTGATTGATTGATTGGTTTGCTTTGTTAAAGGGGAAATAAATAGTATGTCATATATATATACTCATATTTGAATGAAATTAAATATGTAAAGTTTCTTCTTCTTCTTTCTTTCAATTTCTTGTATTGTATGTACCTAGCTAGCTAGCTTTTTCAAGTGCTTTGGCTTCTAATTTGTTGTTTCCGGAACACAAGTTATTATGACATGAGAATATATGATAACCTTTTTGTTTGCGTGTGCATGACACTAGGAATTCATGAAACTCTCTTTAAACCCAATTTGAATTTGTCATAATGCCATACTATATGAAGTAATTGTTGTTTTTAATCATTAAAAAAATTTTACTTCCTCATTTTAATCTTTAAAACAATGTTTTTAAAACCGGATCGATCATTGAACCGGTCGAGGCATTGGTTCACGGTTTAATGGTCGAACCGTGATCGAATCGGTGGCAATTAAAAATATTTTTTTAATTAAATATACTAAAATATATCATAAAAAATTTATATACTTCATAATTATATGTCTCCATCTTCTTCTAAACATGATAAAAAAATAGAAGTTGTAAACTAACGCAATATCATATTAAACTCTTCAAATAAGTTCAAGGAGACATATAATCACAAACCAAACTATAAATACTGAAATAGAACAATCCTTACAAGTCACAACAAATTCTCAATAAATACTAAATAATAAACAACACAGATTGACAACCGGCCAAACCATCTAAACCACCAATTTTGACCGGTTTGGATGGTTTTTGACCGATTTTCTACCTGACCGGTTCTTTGGTTATTCCGGACCGAATTGACAGGCGGTTTACCAGTTTTTCGGTCCGGCCAGTCCGGTCCAATTTTGATAACACTGCTTTAAATCATTAAAAAAAAATCAAATTTAGTCCCCTAAAATTACATTATATCACAATTTCGCCCATGCCAAAAAAACTAAAAAATATAAACGCAATGACTGAATTACAATATAAAATATTTTTAGAAACTAAAATTAACATTTTTATACTTTATATATTAAATTAAGACAAATAAAATTTTTTAGGAACCCAAAGAATAATTTACTCTAATATATAATAATCATAGGCCATTTCTTTTCATCATTAAATATATACGGGTAATGTCATTTCTATTAATCGTTGAATCTGTTTAAAATTTTGTGCTATTTTTTTAATTTAAAATGACATAGATTTTAAAACAAATCTAATAACTGACAATTGATGAGTTTAACCCTTTATAACTTCAAATACTTATCCAATATATATTCTTTAATTTATCCGGATCAAATTATTGTAATGCCAAAAAATAGAAACTTATCTAGTAAGCCTAGGCGCCTAGCTAGCTAGCTCATTGAATTAATTATGATTATTTATTGGCCAAATTACTCTTTTGGTCCTCAACGTTTGTACGAAGTTTAATATTAGTCCTCAACGTCTCAAAAATTATTTTAGGTCCTCATCGTTTATTTTTTGAGTCAAAATTAGTCCTCTAGCGTAACATCTGTCTAGTTTTGCCATTAAATGCTGACGTGAAAGGCTTATGTGGCACACTCTCTCCTACGTGTCATATTTAAATGACATGGCACCCTCTCTCACTCAAACTCAACAAAACGACGCCGTTTTGATTTATTTAAATGTTCTGTTTTGAATCAAAATAGTGTCGTTTTGCTGAGTTGGAGTGAGAGAGGGTGCCATGTCATTTAAATATGACACGTATGAGAGAGGGTGTACCACATAAGCCTTTCACGTCAGCATTTAATGGCAAAAACAGACGGATGTTACGCCAGAGGACTAATTTTGACAAAAAAAAAAACGTTAAGGACCTAAAATAACTTTTTGAAACGTTGAGGACCAATATTAAACTTCGTGCAAACGTTAAGGACCAAAAGAGTAATTTGGCCTATAAGTTTTTAAGTTAATATTTTGGTTTTGCAATAATTTAACCTTAAGAATAATGAATAAATTTCTATTTTGGTTCCTATAAAATTCTACGGACTGAAGTCTTGTTATGGAGATTTGAAATTTTACCTTTAATATAAAATTATATCGAGCATGTGATATTTATAAGGCAGTGGACATGTGATAGACCAAAAACATTGAAGATCAATAATTAGAGGAGAAATCAAGAAAGCACATCTCATGTTAGCCTGTTAGCTTTAAAAAACAGTCAGGCAGAAAGTATTTAGAACATGTAGATTAATGAAATTGGATCGAGTTAAGTACAAAAAAGTATAAAGTGTATGAAGTGTATTATCCAAACCGTTAAATAAAAATCGAAATTCGTGTCCGTTTGGATCGAGTTAAGTACAAAAAAGTATAAAGTGTATTATCCAGACCGTTAAATAAAAATCGAAATTCGTGTCCGTACTGTAATAGTTTCATCCAACGGCCCTTAAGTGTATAATTTACACACTTCACCGGATCTGCACTTTAACAGATCCAGATCCTCTACATAATAGCAAGGTAGAATTGTCATAGTACACTCAATTCGAGACAAGTAGTGGTTATACTAGAGTATAAAATGAAGTTTATAATTTAAAAAATTTATGACACAAATATGAGAAATTTTACTTAAATTTTTATTTTTATTTTAATTGGTTGATTGAACAATCACTCCAACTTTTGATTCACAGTTTTACTTTTAAACACTCTTAAATTTTTGAACCTTACATCTAACTTCTTTTTTTTAAGAAACGAGGCGGTATCTTCTGGTCGGTAGCCAAAGATTAATCTTTACGAGGCTTAGAGATCATCGAAGTAGCTTTTGTCTTTTCCAGCAAAACAATTTTCATACACACGGCCTGATTCAAACTCAGGATAGCATGCTTAAGAGACTTAATGTACCGGACCTTGTTGGTTACTCCTAACCTTTTAAACTTTTAATTTTTTTTCCATTAAAAATTATGTATATATTTTTTAAATAAAATTCCATATGTCAGCATTTTCTTAATTAATTAAATATTTCGATCATTTTAAAAAAAGTCTCCAATTATTTATTTAAATAATAATTAAAACTAATAAAATATTAATTTAAAGTAAAAAATATTAATTTTTAAATAAATATATAATTTTATAATTAATTTTTTAAAAATATATATTTAAAACATATATAAAAAGTGACTTGCGAACTAGTCTGTTTAGCCTACGGGCTAATACAGACGAATTTGACATCACTTTTCAAGCCCGCCTAATAAACGGGTCAACCTGGCTCGTCACGGATCAGTGCGAGCCAGACCGTTTTGATTAGGGATGATCAAAATACCCATACTCAATGGGTACCCTGAAATTTTACCCTGTGGGTCTGGGTATGGATCCGTGTATAACGTTGACGGGTTCGGGTCGAGGTACCTTACCCACAATAGTAATTATTTATTTTTATATATAAAAAATAATATTTTTAAACTTTTTTTTGTTGAGAAAATATATAATTTTAAGAAAAAAATGTTAAATATTTTATAAATACTAAAGTAATTTAATAGTATATTTATATTTATGATTTAATTTAATTTTTATTTTTTGAGATTAGAGATGAAAAAGTTGATAAAAATAAATTTTATGTTAATAAATAATTTATTTAAAATTTTTCTGGGTCCGGGTCCGGGTATAGGGATTTGACTATCCATAAAATTCGGAGACGGATATTAATTTGATACTCGCTCAAGTCCAAGTCCAAATTCGAGGAACATTATACCCTATCTACCCATCATCATCCCTAATTTTGACGGTTGTCCCTAATGAAACCCAACGAGTCACCCTAATAAAAAACCCATAGAAGCAAATGGGAGAGAACATGGGGTGGGGTCCCAAGCCTTGTGGGTTTCTATCCATCCACTACCGCCGCCCTACTATATTTGTCGCCCACTTGTACCTTGTCGTTGGGCTTAGGATGCATTGCATGTCCTTCTCAATTTTTTTTTTTTGTCTAAGCTGTGAACAAAATAACGAATTCTCTCGCTGAATTGTAAGCACCTTAAATGATAAAATAGTTGTTTTAAAGATTTAAAGTTGTTTCATATTCTCTCCCATTTTAGGAGTGTTCAAATATTTGGGTTAGTTCGATTTTACTCTAAAAGAGAATCGAATCAATCAATGTAATCAATTTTCAAAATACTCGAATTTTGCTGGTTTTGTTTTCAATCGAATTGATTCACAGATATTTAGGTCACGTTCGTTCCCTTGAAACCAAAAAGTAGCTTTTTACTTTTTCTTTTTCTTCTCGAGAAAAGAAAATACAAAATACAATACCCTTTGATTTGATACAATTGTAACCTTTTTTTTCTTTTTAATATTTTAATATAAGGGGTAAAGTAGTAATTTTAATACATTTCCATTCCTTTTTTATTCCTAAATTTTTACTACCAAACATAGTAAACATATTCCCATTTATTCTTTTTCCCTTACCCTCTTAGCGTAAAAAACGTACCCTTAATTAAATGTTTCATATTGTGATATATTAAACAAAATTATAACTTTATAAAACTTAAAAATTAATTTTAGATATTTAAACATATAATATTATACTATATATAACTATTTATAAATTTGTAAATGAATATTCTAAAAAATACTAATAAGAAGTAAAAATATTGCAACTAATTAATTACGATAAAAAAAATTATTTTAGCCTAAGTTAATTAACGTCATTTGTTAAAAGTATTCTAAAAATGGTATAGTCGGACAATTAATTTTTAAAATGATATGTTTAGCTCTTATCAAGAACTCTCTCACTCCAACTCCGAGAACCTTCCAGACCTGTCCTCTCAGCTCAACACCCCTTATGGCTTCTCCTTCATCGTTCCTCGTAGTTTTCTTGACTCATACAACCAAATGAATTGCATGGACTCTTATCTCAATTATGAGTATGTAGGCCCTGGATCTAGAAGTGACAAAGTGAGCCAACCTAGTTTACGCGGTTTGGAATTTTAGGTGAGCCAGAAAATGCCAACACAAGTCACTTAACGCACCTATTTCTTTTTTAGATTTTTGAATTATTAATTTTAAAATGTATTTTTTTTCAAAATTTTATTTAATGCTCCCACATGATACATTACATTAATTAAGATTACATTAGAAATACATAAACAATACACATGAAAACAAAAACAACAATCAAAACAACCAAATAATAATAATATGCATGCCCCAAATTAAATAAAATAACAAGTTGAATTGCATTTTTTTCAAATTAAAAGTGGAGGTTGTATATTTGTGTACTATGTTCAGAGATGTCAATACTTAAAACTAAATCTAAAGAAAGTCTTAAGTTTTTTATAAAACATTTAGTGATTGAAAAAATTTAAAAGAAAATTAAATGGTCCAATTGACGACCGATATAAACACAAGGTTTACACCTCCAATCGCGCGTCACAAGGTTGTGATAAAATAAAACCTAAGTTATGCAGCTAGGGCATAACCCAGGGTCGAATCTCTTACTGCACTTCAAGTGAAGATTCAGAGTAACTACGTGATGACGCCTGTATTTCTTATATAATAAAATATGTATTTTATACTAATATTAATAATTAGTAATATTATATAATTTTGCGTTATTAATTCTATAAATAGGTTCATGTGTGTTTAGTGATTTTATTATATATTTTGTAATAAGTCCTTAGTTATTGAGTAATTATAATTATTTGCATTAAATTGGGATTGTTATGAATATGTTTGGTTAATTTAAGGCCAAACTAGGAAGAATAAACCACTAGAGATTCGAGAAAGGACCTTTGCGAAAGGCCAGGAAGTGTAGTAGGGATAGAAACACACAACATCACTTAAGTAATGTGTCCTTCGACTTATAAAAAAAAAAGTAATGTGTCCTTCGACATGATGAGGTGGCATGTTCGCCACGACGAACGAGACCGAAATTAGAGATTTTAATCCGGTTAGCGTAGCCCATGGTTTGAATTTTTATCTGCATTTAAGGAGATTTCTGAGTAGATTCTGAATTTTGAATCGCCAACGACCCATCCTTGACTTATCAGGATTTAGATACACACGAAAGGCTATAAATATGAAGCATGAGGAGACATTCGACAACACATCCTATCCTATCTCACCTTCCCCTCTAGTCATTGTGTTCTTCCAAGAGCATGAGTGATTAGATTCTGTAGTTTGCCTTAGGAATTTTCTATACGAGCCGGGTTGGTATTTTCTCAACCCGTGAAAATCTTGACCCGTGCGGGTTGGCCCGTTTGGGTCACGAGCCACCCGTACGGGCCGAGTTGGCCTGTTTGACACCTTTAGTTATTTCTCAGACAAATAATTATCGAGGCAAAATATTATTTAGTCCCTGAATTGTTGGTCAAACTACTATTTAGTCCCCGAATTGTTCAAAAACACTATTTAGTCCCCGAATTGTTCACTCTGTGAACTATTTAGTCCCCGAATTTGACAAAAATACTATTTAGTCCCCAAATTTGTAACTATGTCAACTATTTAGTTCCCAAACTTGACAAAAATACTATTTAATCATCGAATTTGCAACTCTGTCAACTATTTAGTTTACTGACTGTTACTCGTTATAGTTGACAGAGTTGTAAATTCGGTAATTAAATAGTATTTTTGTCAAATTTAGGGATTAAATAGTTGACATAGTTACAAATTCGGGGACTAAATAGTATTTTTGTCAAATTCAGGGACTAAATAGTTGACAGAATGAACAATTCAGGGACTAAATAGTGTTTTTGAACAATCCGGGGACTAAATAGTAGTTTGACCAACAATTCAAGGACTAAATAGTAGTTTGCCTCAAATAATTATCTAAGTTCAACGCATTGACCTGAACAACTTTCGAAAATATTTTTCAAAGATAATTCCTAAAAAACCTTTTTACATAGCGATGATAGCAAAGTGACCGAAATCCCAAGGGCAATCTTATTTCTCATAGTTTACACTTTCTTCTCAAATTCATAGAAATAAACTCAACTACTCTTTTCTAATACTTCCTAAATATTTTCTTATTATACCAGCCGGTTCGATATTTTTACGCATAGTTACTGCGGGATTATTGAAAGTATCGCGAGAGATTTGACCTTGGGTTAAGCCCTATCTGCATAACTTAGGATTATTTGATCCAAACCTTGCGACTAGTTAGGGGTATAACCTTGTCTTTACACCGTTCATTAAATTGGCATCATTTCCGACTTGCCAGGGAATCTTTTTGGTTCTATGATAATTGTGTATGTCGAATCAGATTTTAACCTAGTGACAATTAAGGAGTATTTTACTTTTGTTCCTTTTCATAAATTTTTGTTTAAATAATGTTTTTTATTTTTTTTCTTTAAAAATTTTTCCCGCCATTGCTCGCCGTGGCTAGTGGCCTACTACCAATCGTCGTAGCCCTTCACCCCAGTTCATCGCGGCGAACGCATTAAGATTTTTCTTCCCCTTTTAGTTTTCTGTTCGTTTTTAAATTTTGTTTGATTTTATTTGTATTTTTAATTTTGTATGCTTAGTGAGTCATAGGGGAATTTGATCCCTTTCGACCCAGAAATTGAGAAAATCCTTAGGCAACTAAGGCTTAAAAAGAAACGAGAGGAGCTAACTAATAAGATGGCTGCAATAACTAGAATTGAAACTAGGATTTTTTTTTGCATTTTCATTATTATGATTTCATGCATTTTTTCTATGCATTTTATCTTGATTATAAGCATATATTTTCTTACGACGTCACATCATGCATTTTTAATTTTTCATTGCCTTTTCATTTTTATATTTCCAGCACTATTGTTATTTACAATGAACTGGCCTATTATGTTTGAACTATGTTCACTGAATATTGCCCTTTCAATTTTAAATTTCACACTGTACTGTTAGTATAATATAATTATGGACTAGCAAAATTTAGGTGTTCATATCATTTGCATCCCCCGCAAATTGTATCAAGTAAAAGTTTTTCAAAAATAAATTAAACCAACTCGCAAATAACCTTAGTTTAATCCTAGGTCTTACACTCTGATATCATCTTTGGGTACATAAGCCCCAAGTTCATAATTCAGTTTGAGTCCGTGCCCCCTCAACCTCCCTCTGGGACCTCTCTCATCCGATATGGATTCACACCAAACGAACTATATGGACTCTGATGTCATCCTTGGATATGTAAGCCCCAAATTCATAACTCAGTTTGAGTCCGTCCTCCTGCAACCCCCCTCTGGGACCTCTCTCATCCTATTTTCGGCTACCGACCATTTACGAGACATCAATGGTCATTACATCCATTACATTGTCAACTAACATTAGAAAGAAACAAGGAAAGAAAAGAAAGAGAGGCAGAATAGATATTCACCAAATTGATCAAAAGAGCATGGTAACCCCAAAAGTTTTCGATCATCTTGCAACAAGAAGTTTTTTTGCAATGTGCCAGCATCTCATATCAGTTCAATCTGTAGCCACTTTAACTCAAAACAATGAAAGTAAATATACAACACAGACTGCTCAATAGAAATACTCATATACATGATGGAACCATGCACATCCCCAAACGGAAACTATGGCACTTTATAACAGAGAAGAGATAAAATCTGTTTATAACACTGCAGAAGCACTGTAAATGTATATTTTATATAACTTGCATAGCCCTTAGTCTTTCTTTCATCTCAAAATTATGGGCCCGATATTTATGCAGAAATAGAGGGAATGAGAATGCGTTTGTTATATTTGGTAGTAAAAATTTGGGAAAGAAAATGGAATGAGAATGTATTAAAATTACCACTTTGTCTCTTATATTAAAATAATAAAAAGAAAAGAAAATTATGATTGTGTCAAATCAAAGAGTATAGTAGACATTTTGTATTTTTTTTAAAAAGGAAAGAAAAAAATAAAAGTAGGTGAAGCTCCCACCTACTTTTTTATCACGTAGATAATGTGAAATAAATTTAATGGAGTTGGAATTTGGAAATTAACTCCCCCTTACTTTTTATTATTACAAAAATATAAACAAGGAAAAAGTATTACATGCCAAATGTGAAATGCCAAACCATTAGTATAAGAAATTGGTCAAGTAAAATTAGAGTTATAGCAACTTTTTGTCACCATAGTAAGCAACCTAATCAAACAATTAGTGTGACTGCAAGTAGGTGGCAGTCTTCAGACACAAAAAAGGTACAAGGTGGGAAAATAAGTTACCAGAATATATTTTTGCTTAAGCTATTTAATCATTATATAAATCAAAAGGTAGTTCATTACATTACGGAGCAAAAGGCATGCCAATTGAATTGGCTTCTCATTCATGGTCGCCAAATGTGGCGTTTGGCAGGAAATAAGTGTTTTGGTGGAAAGTGGAAGTAGAAATGAAAGCGGAAGTAAGTGAAAAAAAGTGTGTTTGGTATGCAGGGAAAAGGAAGTGAAAGTAAAAAGTAGTTATTTGGTATGATGGGAAGAAGATAAGAAAGTGGAAGATAAAATTGTAAAAAAATATTTTTGCCCTTGTGTCACATAACACACTATTCAATTTTGAAGGGCAAAATAGTCTTATTCAGTTCCACTTCCCTTTCCCTGTTCAGCTTCCTTCTCATCTCACAGGGAATGATTGTTCCCTCTAGTCAGGGAAGGTTTCATTCTCTTCCCTTTCCCTATCTCTTACCAAACACACTTCGGACATGTTTCCCTTTTCCTTCCCCTATTCTTTGTGCATACCAAATAGACACATAGGGCCTGTTTGGTAGCAGCTTTCAAAAATTGTTTTTTCTTAAAATCTCTTTGATTTACTCTTTTTGACTGAAAACTGAAAAAATAGAATGTGTTTTAGGAACAAAAAACACAGAACAATTAAAAGATGTTCTGAACTCTAATTTTTTAAAAGAAAGAAAATTCAGAAAACAAGTCATTTTATAAATAGCATATATAGATATACATGAAAGTAGTTTTAAAAAATGAAAATACAGAATAACCTTCAAACAGGCCTTTATCTCTCTCCCATTTTGGGTTTTTGTTTGCTTTTTATAGTATTTAAAATTTCATTTCTCTTTTGCTACAGATATATATTTCAGTTGACCCAACCACTCAATTGCAGTTCAGACAATTCACAGTTAAATCCATAAAAAACTTAAAAGAGAGATATAAGATATGATAAAGCAAACGAACAAAGCAATGACACTGCTAACTAGTATTTTATGATAGCATCATGGCTTCTGTCTAAGCAATGATTATATGAAATAACCACATAAGTGCTTTAAGCAGAGGGAAACACAGAAGTAAACCCATCCAAGCAAGGAAACAAAAAATAAAATAATGCATATTATTCTTCAATAACATTATTTAAACAAGCAGTCAATATTTTGGATTTAAATGCACCTGACTTACCTTAAAGAATAGACACAAATGGGATCAAATAACCAGAACGAAAACTTTAAGAATCAACCAAAGTTTATATGCAAGCTAAAGATAGAACTGTTGTGGTAATTAAATAACTGCAATATATTTCCAGGTGATAATTTTCCACCTTAGACAGAAACATTAGAAAATTAGATATAGTAAAACAATATTATGCTTAGTTTGTTCAACCAAGATTGAGGGTATAGGAGAAGATAAAAAATAAATAAAATTAATAGTACTACAGCCAATTTTTTATATGTTATCTCCATATCACTAAACTTGTTTGATCATGAAAGCTAACTCTTGTCAAGAAATGGAAAGACCAAGGCCTTACCACAGCTCAACTAGAGCAAATCTAAGTACTTTTTTCTTTCTGGACAAAAAATCCAAGTACTTGGAAGTTGGAACTCTATTATTGCTCTCTCTCTTTCGTCTGAATTTGATGAATTTTTTTAGAAAGTCAATGAATTGAGGAACTATTTCAAATCCTTCTCATATAAATCTCACATTGTCTGTTAGATCATTGGAATGAAGAACCATAATATCTATAACAAAATGGAATGATGCATAAAGAAAAAGGATAATTAATCTTCATTGATTGCTAAAAATGGAGCTGGGTATACACTGACCTAATGAAAATCGGAATCACCATCCACAAACTAGAGCATCCCAGGCTTCGAATGGTGGCATGTTGTCCTTCATTGGATTTCAAGCACTAACAAAGCTGCAAAGGAAGCCTCGAACTTCAATCTAACTTACCCGTTCGTCTTCCTCCAAACGATGAGTATTGAGTGGCATGATTAGGGGAGAGTGAAATATTTGAAACGATGCTGCCCTTATGCTACGTGTTCGTTACAATGATGTGTCTATATCCTACCTGGTTTTAAAACATCTAATTTGGCATCCCTATTCCCTCCGTTAAGTTTTGGATGGAAAACTTAATGGAGGGGGTTCCTTGCACACAATTGAAAGTTGGGGGAGTCTGAGTCAACTTTTAAAGTTCAAGAGGATTATATGCACATGACCTATAATTTAAGGGGGTTATGTAGGACCTGCATTGTTGATGGTACTAAATGTTGGAAGATAAAAAGTCAATAAGCAAAAATTCATGTTGGAGAAATGAGAATGCTCCATTGGATGAGTAAACACACTAAAAAGCATAAAATTAGGAATGATTGCATTAGAGAAAGTTCAAGAAAGGCTTGTCATAAGAAAGTTGGTAAAAACACGTCTTCAGTGATTCAATCATGTACAGAGGAACTCATTAGAAGCACCTACGCGAAGAGTTGACCAAACAGAAAATAGTCCAATAACTAAAGGTAGGGAGAAACCAAAGAAAACAATAGGAAAAACTATTAGGTATAAAAATGAGCCAATATAGAACACGTTGGCATCACTCAATTTATGTAGCCAACCCACCTAATGTGAAGCACATAAGCTACTGATAATTTACATAAATGTAGGACGCAATCTTCCCATAGTTAGACTTAACAAGAGAGGGAAAGGAATGTTTTCCCTTGTATATTAGACAACAATCACAATCATGAAGAAATATGTCAGGAATATTGCACGTCCATTCCCAGATACCAACCTTTTTTTTTACCCTAGTATGAGTAGATTTCTGTATCAAGTGCCAGAGAGATCTTACGAGGCCTGCTTCTGTTTGTACCTTGTAGCAAAGACTGAGTAAACCAGCAAATTTAAGAAGCTAACTCCAGCTAAGAGCCAGAAAAAGTAATCGAGATGACCTTCGTTCAAGTTATCAGGAATCCATCCAGTTTGTCCGCCTTGTGTTGTCAAGTAACTTACTACAGTAAGAATGAAGGAGCTCAGGTAATTTCCCAAGGAACTAATCAATAATGACAGTGCACTACATAAAGTTCTCATTGCATCTGGAGATTGGTCATAGAAGAACTCAAGGTTCCCGATGAATGTGAATACCTCTGCTGCCCCCAACAAGAAATACTGAGGGATTTGCCAAAATACACTAAGTGGTACAGCAATGGCTTTATCAACAAGGCCAAGCTCTCTTGCAAGCTGCAGTCGCTTAATCTCCACAAGAGCAGCTGCTGACATGCACAAGACTGATATAAAAAGGCCAATTCCAATTCTTTGCAACTCTGTGAAGCCCCTTTCCTTGCCTGTAAATTTCCTTGCTATTGGAACGATTATCCTGTCATAGACGGGGACCCAGAAAATAACACTTATGACATCAAAAGTTGAGAGGGAAGCAGGAGGAATGGTGAATGAACCAACACTTGTGTCCATCAATGTTCCTTGCTCCACAAACATTGTTGACATCTGAGCATAAACAGCAGAGAAAATAATTCCAGTAGCCCAAATAGGAAACATGCGGATCAAGATTTTCAGTTCCTCCACCTGGGTCACAGTACAGATTCTCCATGGATCTGAATAGTCACCACGTTTGCTCTCAACATCAGACACTACAGCTGCTTTATCAAGATACCTGCATTGCCCAAAAAAAAAAGTTTTAAAACATTTAGAAGATTCTTAAGAGAAATCCCTTTTCTAATGGTTAATATATGAAAAATGACAACATGTTAAAACTTCTGAAGCAGAGAAGGATGCCTAAGCCGCAATGATATCAGTGTGACAGGTTAATAAAGAAAAAAAAAATGAAAATAAGAAAGCCAAAAGGTTTACAATTTTAGCACGAGTTTTCAGCTTACCAAAGCTTTTCTACAAACCTAAATGTTTGCATCCAAATCTATCCTCTTAAATTTTGCAATCCAAGGTTATTCTAGAAGGGGGGAAAAAAGAAACATGAAAAATAATTCACCATCGACATATCCCAAGGAGAAACCCTCATAAGAATTTGCTACAACTTTCTTCTCTAATAAAAAAATTGAATAAAAAAGGCAAGTTCTTCCTTTTATGATATGCACATTAGACAGAAAAACAAATTATACTGTGAAAGAACTTTTTGCACAAGTGAAATTCAACTTGAAAAGTGAGTAAACTGCCAAAAAATAAATAAATCACTGAATGCACATCAATCTAATGGGGAAATTAATGAATAAATTATCATTTACGATTTTATGGTTATTCATAGCCAGTAGCCAATAATTGTTTGGACTAGACTTATATGCAATTCTTTATATCTTTGCTATAAGGTTTACCAATCAAAATAAAACATGTAGACTTTTTTTAGAAAGAACCAATCATGAGATAGATGAGTAGTATAAAACTATAAATCTTACATGTGTCAGTTTCTCATTGGAAAACCTGAGGGCAAAAATATAAAAACTACACCTAAATTTTTTTCCTAATGGTTTTCCTCCTTTCCTTTCAAATCTCAAGCTAAGGAAATAAAATAACTAACCTGAAACTGGCTTGTCAGATCCAAAATAGATTACTCTTCCTATACCACTAATGCAAGGCTTATATTTGTCATATTACACCAAAGCAATTGATTTCCTTTTCAGCATAATAAATTATACTTGACAAGTGAAAAGAGAGTTAACATGCTTACTACAGTACTTCTCCAATATTTGCAACAAAAAAACAATGTCAACAACCATTAGGAACATAATAGGAAACTCATACTAAAGAGGCAAAATACGTTAGTTCATCACTATGCTCCAGTTTCCTACTTCCTTCAATGGCAGAGCTCTTGTCTGGTGTTTCATACAGGAGACTACTATCCACAGGGGCTTCTAAATTCCGCTTTCGGAAAGATGCTACCACAACCTGGCACATTCTTGTAATAGGGCTTCCCCCTGGTTTCTGAAACCTGTAGAGAGGTGTGCCTAGAAAGAAGAATAGAATAGATAAGCCCATAAATAAAGCAGGAATGCCAAATCCAAGACCCCAGCCGGCATTATCTTGAATCCATACAATTAAACTGCTTGATACAAGAGCACCTATGTTGATAGAAAAGTAAAACCAGTTGAAAAAAGATCCCTTCTTAATCCTTTCCTTGGGATCAGAGTCATCAAACTGATCTGCCCCAAAAGATGACACACATGGTTTTATTCCACCAGTCCCAAGTGCAATCAGGTAGAGTCCGAAGAAGAACACAGTGTATTGTGTAGGACTAGCTGACGGGCAAAAAGAATCCACACATTCTGCAGGCTTTAATGCTGGAACAGATGTAGAAAGAGTCAACGTACACATTCCCTGCAGGAAATAGCCATATATACCAGATGACATCTGATATAAACACCATATATTCCTTATATTGAACATAAATTTTTCAAAAGAGAGAATGCATTTGGAAGGAAGGAACATAAGCCCATAGATTACTCCAAATTGATCTTCTGATTTCTTCTTTTTCAACCGCATGACATAAGATTCTCTTTATATGATTTACCTTCTTTGATTTATAAAATCCCATGTGTCAAAATAAATCAATTTTTACTACATAAATATACACACAATAGCACACACACAAATATATAAAAAACCATGTTATGTAAAAAACAGTATAATTCGTAAGCATAAGAAAAGAGATGATTAGACTTTGGCCTAAAACAAGATTGTATTTGCTTCAGCTTCACATATAATGTCAGAATCCTCGAAAACAGTGGATGCTACTTTTCAAGCAGTATTTGAGGGAATAATTTCATATATGCACTTGGAAAATATAATAGTTTCCACTAAAAAATTGAGCCTTAGGCCTTCAGCCTAAACCATTAAAGTTTCTATAGCTGATCCAAAATAGAATCACATAAGAATAACATACCCATTTTCATCATCTCTAAAAATTCATGTAATACTAGATGAAAAAAGATGCGTACGAACAAGAAAAAAGCTTGGCATGTTGAGAAATATTTCCTTGAAACATATAGCTATAAGAATATATATATATATATATATATATATATATACACACACACATATATACAAAGAATTTTATCTAAAACTAAATATTTACAAAGAAATAAATTGTTGAAAAAATGGCAATTGTCCAATATCTTCCCCAGTAAGCATCAGCAAGGACAGCACCAATAAGAGGAGTAAGACAGCATGTTCCTTGCCAGGTAGTGACATTTCTTGCAGCAGTGACATTTCCTTCGTGTAGTTTGGCAGTAAGATAGGTAACAAGATTTGTTGCAATGCCAAAGTATGCTAAACGCTCACAACACTCATTGCCTGTAATTCACATTACATAAAAATATTATATGCAAAATATCTTGTTTGATGCATAGAACACCAGATTATTACCTAGAATAAAAGGAAAAGCTCTCCAATTGCCAGTATTCTGCTTAAGAGCAGGCTCCCCTTTGAAGTCAACTGAGCCATCTCCAGTGCATTGTTTGCTCCATTCATCCTGTTAAGTGAAAGAATTTCTGTGTGTATTATTATGAGAATACCAAAGGTATTTATACAAGAGAAGAAAACCTATTCTAGGAAGTAAGAATAATTACAATAAATACAATAGATAGGATAAATCAAGGTCAGCTATCCTAATTGATACACATAATCCTAGAATATTCACAACACTAATCTAGAAGATTCACAACACATCCTTTAGATATAATGTAAAGTAAAAACAATTATACAACAGAGCAAAAGACCAATTTGCTTTTAGAGGTTCAAAGGAATAGATAGGCAACAACTGTGGAAAAATCACATGTTAAAGTTTGCAAAACAACATTCATCTTTGAATATCAAAGTAAAAGGCTACAACAACAACAACAACAATCAAAGCCTTTCCCATTAGGTGGGGTTAGTTATATGGATCAAGCGATGCCAACGTGTTATGTCTTTGCTCATTTCTATAGTTAAGTTATGAATAGTTAAATCTACCATAATAGTTTCTCCTATTGTATTATTTTGGTATTCCCCTATGTCTAGTTATTAGGCTATCTTCCATCTGGTAACTCTACATACAACCTACAAGAGCCTCTAACGGCCTTCTTTGTACATGACATCAAAGTAAAAGGCTAAAAAGGAAAAACACATAGGGATGGACTACTAAATGAATGAAGAACTAAATGTCAAAGTATTGCAGTTTATATTGCCATTATGTCACGCACCACTTATCCTATGTGAGAGATATGTTTTGACTGAAATCAAGTGACATACTTTGAAGCAAAAAGCAAAACAAAAGCAAAAGTAGAACATTCAAATAAACCCATTTCCATGGCTAATTGGAAAGTTCAAATAACAACACATAATTGAATGGTCATACAAATGTTATGTGGCATATACACATAGGTAATGCATTGCATAAAAAAAACTTTGACACAAACTGTAGTGGGCAGGACTTCGTTTGAAGTAACACTTTCAATAAGCCATGAACATTGTGCGGGAAATTGACTATAACTTTTGATTTTCTTGTTTGCAAAAGAAATTGACTGCTGCTTTGCTTTAAAATCAAGTTCAATTGACTAAACCAAAATAAAATAAAACTAGTGGATGCAGAAATTGTTGGAAACCAACATCCTCATCATTTTTTGACATTCATTTTTACAAGAACATCACAAGTTCAACCCTTATGATCCAAATATATCTTCATTGTTGCAGTTAAAAAGGTATCTTTGAAGGATTCATCTTCACTTTTTTTAAAAGATAGAGTTCAGTTTTTCCAACTATTTGTGATTGCAAGAAATTATGACCGAAGTACTGCTTTGGATACTACCAGAATGTAGATGACAGAAAGCAGTACATTCAATTTTTACTCAAAGCCATCCAAACAAACCCCACATAATTGGATTAAACCTTGTTGAAATTTGTCCAATTTAGTACTAGTATCGTTTCTTTATGCCATGTCTTTATAGTACTCAAGTCACAAGAAGATATGATTTCAGTAATGAAGGATGCCAGCAACCTAGTGAAATGGCACTTGCAAATTCAAAAAAAAAAAGAAAAAAGAACAAACTCTACAAGTAATATTAATATAGATTTATAACCCCAACACGGCATCCCACTTTAGGTAGAGTCAGTTATCTGGATCAAGTGAGCCCAACGTATTTAATCTTTGCTCATTTATATAGTTAGGTTCTTTTATTGGCCTATCTTCCATCTGGTCAACTCTATGTACAAAAGTCACTAACGACATTCTTTCTTTGTACATGACTAAACTACCTAAGGCGTGTTTCAACTAATTTTCCAGCAATAGGTGTTACCCCGACTTGCTCTCTAATGCAGTCATTCCTAATTCTAAGAGTGACCATCCCCACTAAACAGTGATTCACTATTTTCTCTGGTCATTACAGATTTCATCGTATGAAATTTGTCTCTTGAAAGGAACACTATAATCATAGTGGGTTTTTAACACTAACACTTAAAACAAAAGTATTACTTTTTTCACCGAGTTGGAAAAAGTTGTTAATCATACATAAAATCCTTGCAACTTGCGAGTTCAACGGCCTTTAATGGAGGATTCTGCCCCCGTCAACATCCTACTATTTGAAATGAACAGAATCGGAAAGAGGTTCGCGAAAAGAGAAAAATCTGCAAAGATAAATAATAAAGATATTTCGCTGATCATTCAACTTTCGTTTTTCAGAAGACTGATTTTCTCCGTCCTAGTACAAAGTGCTGAGTTACTAAATGAATTTCGAAGAGTTGTGAGGTTCCCTTTTCTAACGATTACTTCAAGAACCCATGGGTGACCAAATTTTAGCACAACGACGAGGGCATTCCAGTGATGAATTACACAGTATAGTTATGAATCTAATTTAATATATATCAAGAGGCAAACTAATAAGCTATGTTGAGAGAGAAGGTGAACCTCGAGAAGAGCCTGTTCCACAAGCGAGGTATCATCCTCAACGGAGTCCATATCTTCTTCCTTGGTATTTTTGCAAACGATAACGAAGAGAAGGGAGATGGTACAAGAAATATTTTGCAAACTTCTTAACAGATAAACCAACCTCCTTCGATGTATGACGTACAACATAATTGAAAAGGAGGACTGCATAATTGACTTCTTCCTTGGGAAGTTATCTGAGCTCCTTCGTTCTTACTGTAGTAAGTTACTCTATTAATATCTACCTCACTCACTAATGGTAAGAAGTGGATATTGGATTGAGAGTAAAATGGAGGGATGCTTTTAGTATAATTAATTTTGAAGTTTAAAGAATTAATTAGATTTAACATTTTCACGGGTGATTTGATATATAGATATCTATGTAGATATTTGTAATTTTGTTTACAAAAAATTTACAATTTAGGACTCCATAAGCCATTTAACTAGATTTTCCCTTGTAAAATAATATTCCAGCTTTTCGTTCAGAATTTAGAGCTCGTTTGGTACGGAGAATGTGGTGTGAATGGGGGTTGGTCTATCATGCAATGTGTGGCATCTATGCAACAAGTGAGGTGACAATGGTGTAGCCATTGATATGATCCAATGGTTTTAAATAATGAAGAGGTAACCTATTGAAGAGGTAAACATGTTTTTGAGAAAATTAAAATTTGGCCCATCAAAATATGTAAAATTATAATTTTGTCCAAAATATAAAATAACATTTTTATTAAAAATAATTGTGATTAAAAAATAAATAATTATTTATAGGTAAGAATTTAGTTAGAAAATTTAAAAAAACTTAAAAACATAAAAGTATAACATATTATATTAAATATACAAAATATCACGAAATAGTCAACTATTATATGAAGTAGTTGACTATTATACTGATCCAAACAACAAAGACAAAGACAAAGGTAATAGTCATATAAGAGTTTAGTATACCTAGGCTAAGGATGCTCTGTTGTGGCCGTGGGGATGTTCCTTTTTTTTTTGTTTCTTTTAAATTACGCTTAAAAGTATAATATCACAAAATTTGGGGTCAAAAATATAAATATATTAAAACCTCTTCTTCAAGTTACATGACCTCTTCTCCAAGTCACTTGATCTATTTGTCACAATTTCATTGGCTCAAAATACATTGTATTTATGCAAAAAAGGCACAAATTGCATTATAGACAAGCCCGTGAATGGAAATGGGAGTAAGAATGGGAATTGAATAAAAGTTGACAAAATGATCATTTTACCCTTATATTAAAAAATTGGGAATAGAATAAAAGTGAATAAAAAATATGGATAAAAACATAATTTCATTATATTTTAAAAAGTAAGTATATTTAGCAAGAAGAATGTTGGATTAACTCCTAAGTATCAATCCAAAAGGATAAAAAGGTAACGAGAGGATGAGAAGAAGAAAAAGTGAGAATACAAAACTACGTGGAAAGAAGATGAGTGATTTTTCTTAATCCATGTAATATAAAATAATGGAGAGAAAGATATGACGCTCCAAATGAATGAATATGATTAGTAAAAATGAAAGTGAAAATTTAGTTTTGGGTACCCTCAACTCCCATTCACGCTCTAGCACAAGAGAGGAGAGCTTCTCACTCATCACGAGCAGTTCTTACGCCTTTTGAATCTCCTTCCTGCAACCACTTAAACTAACATGACAGGGAAATTAGAACCTCACAGTTAAGCCAACATAAATCTGAAGCCACTTATATATTACAAATGATAATTAACATAAATGAAGGAAACAATCGAGAGAAGGCAAAGAATGTTTTCCCTTTTGTCCATAAGAATACATGAACAGCTTACAATCTTTAATTCACTACACAACAATCACAATCATGAAGAAACAAGTCAGGAATGTGCTTCCATTCCAATCAGCCAATCCTTTTCAACCCTTGTACCAGTAGTAGATTTCTGTGTCAAATGCCAGAGAGATCTTAATCTTACAAAGAGGCCTTCTGTTTGTACCTTGTAGCACAGACTACATAAACCAGAAAATTTAAGAAGCTAAGTCCAGCTAAGAGCCAGAAAAAGTAATCGAGATGACCCTCGTTCAAGTTATCAGGAATCCACCCGGTCTGTCCGCCTTGTGTTGTCAGGTAACTTACTACAGTAAGAACGAAGGAGCTCAGATAACTTCCCAAGGAAGAAGTCAATAATGACAGTGCACTGCATAAACTTCGCATTGCATCTGGAGATTGGTCATAGAAGAACTCAAGCCTCCCTATGAATGTGAATACCTCAGCTGTACCAAACAAGCAATACTGAGGGATTTGCCAAGCTATACTAAGTGGTACAGCAACAGCTTTATCAACAAGGTCAAGCTCTCTTGCAAGCTGCAGTCGCTTCGTCTCCACAACCGCAGCCGTCGACATGCATAAGACGGATATAAAGAGGCCAATTCCCATTCTCTGTAACTCTGTGAAGCCCTTTTCCTTGCCAGTAAATTTCCTTGCTATTGGAACGATTATCCTGTCATAGATGGGGACCCAGAAAATGACACTTATGACATCAAAGGTTGAGAGGGAAGCAGGAGGAATGATAAATGAACCAATACTTGTGTCCATCATTGTTCCTTGTTCCACAAACATGGTTGACAACTGAGCATAAGCAGCAGAGAAAACAATCCCACTCGCCCAAATTGGAAACATGCGGATCAAGATTTTCAATTCCTCCACCTGGGTCACAGTGCAGAGTCTCCATGGATTTGAATAGTGACCACTTTTCCTCTCAACATCAGACACTACAGCTGCTTTATCAAGAGACCTGCATGGCAAAAAAAAAGTGCAAAACATTTAGAAGATGCTGAACAAGAATCCCTTTTCTCACGGTTAATATATGAAAAATGTAAAAACGTTAAGATTTCAGGAAGCAGAGAAGGATATCCATTTTCTCGTCAAGTCATGGTTAATATATGAAAAATGTAAAAACGTTAAAATTTCTGAAGCAGAGAAGGATTTTCAGCTCCAATGATATTAGTAATTAGTATGACAGGTTAATAATAAAAGAAGGAAAATAAGAATACCAAAAAAAATTACAATGCAAGGTTATTCTAGAAGGGGAAAAGAAGAAACATGAAAAATAATCCACCATCAACAAACCCCAAGGAGAACCCCTAACAAGAGTTTGCTAAATTTTTCTTTCATTTCTGAAAAATTGCTTAAAAGGGACAGTTCTTCCTTTTATCATATGCACATTAGACAGGAAAACCAACTACTTACTATCTATGAGCACAGACACAGACATGGACACGGGACCCGGCACGGACAGAGACACAACTCACACAAGGGCACACCAAATTCTTAAAATCATAGGACACAATACGCCATATATATATATATAAATTAAAAATAATATATAATAATGAATATATATATATATTTTTTAATACCATTACCAATGGTGAGCTAAATAGATAAGAGTAAGAAAAACTTCAGACTCAAAGAAAAGAGAAGATGCTAAAAAAATCATAAAAGTTACAAGAACACCACAAAGATGATAGAAGAAGGGAGAAGAGATAAGCTGGAGAGAAGGAAAATGGGTTTGAGAATGCAACACGCTTATTAACAATTAGGGAGAGAAAAGCCCGATAAAATGCACACTTAAGTGTAGCTGCTACTGCTTCAATTGGTTATTCATCTGCATTTTCTCTATATATCAATATATTTCCTATTGTGGAGTTTGGATCATTTTATTTTATTTTTTTTATAGAAAAAGAAATATTATTGAGGAAGAAAATAAGAATACAAAAGAGGAGAACAAGACGTCCTCAAGTTTGGATCATTTTATTGCATAGGGTTCCTATCATCATACCTAGGGAATGAATGTTTGCCTCATCTCCTATCAAATTTCTTGCTATGGAAGTAAAGTAACTAACCTGTAAGTGGCTAGTCAGATGCAAAATATATGACTCTTCCGTATAATGCAGGGCTTATATTTCTCATTTTTCACAAAAGCAACCAATTTCCTTTATAGCATAACAAATTATAATTCACAAGAGAACAGAAAGTCAACATGCTTACTAAATACTCAATTTCCAATATTTGCAACAATAAAACAAGGTCCACAACCGTTATGAAATAATAGGAAACTCAAAGTAAAGAAAAGAATTACGTTAGTTCATCACTATGTTCCAGTTTCCTGCTTCCTTCAATTGCCGAGATTTTTTCTGGAGTCTCATACAGGTGACTACTATCCACAGGAACTTCCAGATTCCGCTTTCGGAAAGATGCTACCACAACCTGGCACATTCTTGTAATAGGACTTCCCCCTGGTTTCTGAAACCTGTAAAGGGGTGTGCCTGAAAAGAAGAATAAAATAGATAAGCCCATAAATACAGCAGGAATTCCGAATCCAAGACCCCAGCCGGCATTATCTTGAATCCATACAATTAAGCTGCCTGATACAATAGCGCCTATGTTGATAGAAAAGTAAAACCAGTTGAAAAAAGATCCCTTCTTAATCCTTTCGTCGGGATCAGTATCATCAAACTGATCTGCCCCAAAAGATGACACGCATGGTTTTATTCCACCAGTCCCAAGTGCAATCAGGTAGAGACCAAAGAAGAACACACAATATTGTGCAGGAGTAGCTGAAGGGCAAACAGAACCCACACATTCAACAGGCTTTAATGCTGGAATAGATGCAGAAAGAGTCAATGTACACATTCCCTGCAAGAAACAACCATATCAGCCATTACAACATTTGAAGGAAACTTAATAACCAATACATAGAAGCAAGGTATAGACAAAGAAACAACCAAAAAATATGGAAAAGAATACCAGATGACATGCTGATATAAATACCATCTATTCCTAATGTTGAACTTGTAAATTTTTCGGAAGAGAGAATGCTTTTGGGATTTTCATATCAGTGCTCAAAGTGGAAATACTTGACTCTGAAAGAACCATGCAGATAAAAAAATCCTTTATAATAAAAAAACTCAACTTAAGAGAAAAGGGAGAATTTAGGAAGGAACTTAGGGACATAGATTACTCCATAATGATCTACTGATTTCTTCTGCAATTTTTTTTTTTTGACAGCGTACATACAATTCTCTCTACATGCTTCACCTTCTTTGATTTATAAAATTAAATGTGTCAAAAGAATTCAATTTTCAATATATACATACATAAATACACACACACATAAGAAACCAAGAATGTTATGTAAAATACTTATAATTTGAATGCCTAAGAATTGTCATACTTTGGCCTCAAACAAGGTTGTATTTGCTTCAGATTAACATCTAATGCATGGGGAATCCTCTAAAACAATGGATGTTGTTTTTCAAGCAGTATTTTACGGGATCATTTCATATATGCACTTGGGAAATATAACAATGATGGGCTCAAGGATGATCATGGGCTGAAGGTCTATAAGAGGAAGAAGAAAAAATGAAAAAAGACAGGTGGCAGCAAGGGCAACTATGGAAAACAATAACATTAACAAATTCTGACAGTAAGGTTGTGGAGGGAGAAATGAAGGAGGTATATAATGTTGGAGGGGTTGGGGTTGGCTCCTTAGGCAAGAAGACACTTATGGAGGGAGAGACTAGCCTCTCGAAGAGCTAGACTATCTACAGTTATTTTTCCTTTATGTTATTTCTGTTGCTTGAGGTTTGTGAGTGCTTGTTATTCTGTTTCAGTGAGTATTTCTTACTGTTGCTGTGGTATTTTCTGTTCTGTACTCTCTGGTGAAGCTGGTTATTAAATATATTGCAGTATTTTGTTCTTTTCTATCTAGTGCTCTATCAAATACCTTCCATTCAAGAATTGAACCTTAGACCTCCATCCTAAACCATATTTTCTATCAGCAAGAAGATAATAATTTTCATAGCTGATCCAAAATAGAATCAGGTAAGAAAAACATACCCATATTCATCACCTCTCATAATTCATGTAGTACTAAATGAAAATAGAAGCATAAGAAAATAATGAAAGATTGGCATGTTGATAAATATTTTCTAGAAGAATAAAGCTATAGTAGAAGTATATATTTACAAAGAAATAAATTGTTGAGAAAACGGCAATAGTCCAATATTTCCCCCAATAAGCATCAGCAAGGAAAGCTCCAATAAGAGGACTAAGATAGCATGTTCCTTGCCAGGTAGTGACATTTGATGCAGCAGTGACATTTCCTTCATGCAGTTTGGTGATAAGATAGGTAACAAGATTTTTTGCTATGCCATAGTATGCTAATCGCTCACAACACTCATTACCTGTAATTCATATTGCATAAAAATGTTATAAACAGAAACTATTGTTTGATGCAAGAGAGCACCATATTATTACCTAGAATAAATGGACAAGCTCTCCAATTGCCTGTATTCTGCTTAAGAACAGGCTCCCCTTTAAAGTCAACCGAACCATCTCCGGTGTATTGTCTGCTCCTTTCATCCTTCAGATAAAATGTAAAGTATAAACAACTATACAACAGAGTAGAAGACCAATTTCCTTTTAGGGGTTCAAAAGTTAAAGGTAGGCACCAATTATGGAAAAACCACATAATAAAGGTTGCAAAAAGGTAAAAGGAAAAACCACAACATTCTATCTTTGAATATCAGAGTAAAAAGGTAAAAGGAAATACACAGAGGGATGAACCACTAAATAAATGAAAATTAAAACGTCAAAGTATTGCAGTTTATATTGCCATTATGTCGGGCGTCATTTGTCCTAGCTGATAGACATTTTTTGACTGAAATCAAGCAACTTACTTTGAGACAAAAACAAAAAAGTAGAACATTCAATAAACCCATTCCCATGGTTAACCAAAAAGTTAAAATAAAGAATGACAACAGATAATTAATAAAAACTTTGACAGAAATCAATGGAATCATAATAATTAATAACTTCATTTTTAGTTACAATTATAAATTTATAATAGCCATAAACATCGCTAAAAAATTAGCTGTAGCTTAAAATCTAGTTCAATGGACTAAGACAAAAAGAAAATAAAACTAGTAGATATGTGGACGCACAAATTGTTGGAAACCAACATCCTCATCATTTTCCTACTTTCATTTTTACTAGAACATCACAATTTCAACCCTTGTGATCCAAATATCTCTTCATTATTGCAGTTAAAGAAGTGACTGAAGGATTCCTGTTCACTTTCTTTAAATTCAATTTCTCCAATTCTTTATGATTGCAAGAAATTATAAGTGAATTACTGCTTTGGATACTATCAGAATGTAGATGCCACAAACCAGTACATTCATTTGACTTATAAAACAAACCCCAAAACCAAATTATGAGATTAAAACCTTGTTGAAATCAGTCCAATTTAGTACTAGTATCAGTGTCCTTATGCTATGTCTTCATAGCACTCGCATCATAAAAAGATATGATTTCAGTTAAGAATCAGTGTCCTTATGCTATGTCTTCATAGCACTCGCATCATAAAAAGATATGATTTCAGTTAAGAAAGATGGCAGCAACCTAGTGCTTTTGCATGCCCAAAATACTCCAAACATGAGAATGAAATATATGGAATTTGTTATACAAAATATCAAGCCCCAACACGCCATACACAACACCATCTCCACTAAACAGTGATGCACTGTTTTCTAGAAGTTACAGATTTCATCCTATGAAATTGGCCTCCAGAAAGAAACACTATAGACGTAGTGGTTTTGAACACAAACACTTCATACAAAAATATGCAAAACTAAATCAAGATACTTCGTTGATCACTCACGTCTTCAGAACATTCATTTTTACCATCCATATACTAAGTGCTTAGTTATTTAGGGGCTCACTAATGAATTTTGACGTGTAGTGAGATTCTTTTTCTCTAACAGTTACTCTCCAAAGCGATGGTTGACCAAATGTTAGCACTTACCACAACAACGAAAGCAAAGACGGTTCATCCTTTATTTAGCCTTTGCCTCCACGAAGGCATTTTCTAGCGACAAACTAAAGTTTACGAGAAACTGGATCATTCAATTCAATCAGATTATGAAGCAAATTTACAATATCCATAGGCAAATTAAGCTATCGAGAAAGAGAAAGGGAACCTCAAGAAGACACTCTTCCACAAGCGAGGTATCATCCTCCTCAATGGAGCTCATATCTTCTTCCAAAGCCTCCCTCTTCCTTGATTGGATGAAGTAGAAGCGAAGGCAGTAATTTTTGGGTTGCAGAGAACAGAAGCGAATCGATTAGTGAATATAAACCGGAAGATTGAAATTTGAAGGTAATCGAAAGAAACAGAAGAAGACAATTGAGAACGATGAAAGATTAAATTCATTGTTTCGGTTATCGCACCAGGACAAAAGAAGATGGTGAAAAAGGTGAAGAAAAGAGGAAGAGACGGGGCCATATACAGATAAAATATTCAAAATTAAGACACAATTGGTAAAACTATGAAGTCGTGTTATTTTGTAAGAATACTATTTAGTCTCTAAATTTATAATTATGTTAATTTTTTAATTTTGAATTTGATAAAAATACTATTTAGTCTCCGAATTTGTAACTCTATCAACTATTTAGTCTCCAAATTTGATTAAAATACTATTTAGTCCATGAATTTGCAATTTTGTCAACTATTTAGTCTCCTGACCATTACCAATTAGATAACCAGGCACCAGCTGATGTGGCCGTTAAATGCTTATGTGGCACCGTTAAGTGCCTGGGCACATGGCACCTCACATGCCACATCAGCGTTTAACGGCCACGTCAGTTGGTTATCTAACGGGTAATAGTTAGGGGACTAAATAGTTGACAAAGTTGCAAATTTGGGAACCAAATAGTATTTTTGCTAAGTTCAAGGACTAAATAGTTGACATAGTTGCAAATTCGGGGACTAAATAGTCTTTTTGCCAAGTTCAAGGACTAAACAGTTGACTTAGTTGCAACTTCAGGGACTAAATAATATTTTTGTCAAATTCAGGGACTTAATATAAATAGTTAACAGGACTGTAAATTTGAGGACTAAATAATTTTTTTTTCTAAATTCAAGGATTAAATAGTATTTTGACTATCAATTCAAAAAATAAATAATATTTTTCCGTAATAGATTTTTTAGTCTTTAAAAATCAATTTTTAATTAATTGAATCAGTTTATTAAAAGATAGATAAATAGATAAACGACACTAATATTTGTTCATATTAATATATTAGAGGTTCTACATCTATATTATAATGACTAGAGAAAATTTAATTAGGAGTGGAGTGTTAATCACTAGTGAACGGTTTGATGTTATCTAGTAGAGGAAAATCTCGAATGAGATTCTTTGTTGTCTTGGTTATACTATTCAGATTTAGTTATAATAATAATTATAATTAATCGATAAAAAAATAATAACTAAATTTTTAGTTATAGTTGTTGATCAATTAGTTATAATTATAATGGTAAGTAATATAGACAATACAACCGGAGATAACAAAAGATTCCGACACAGAAAATCTCTTTCATTACTTCTATTGAATGTAATTGGGTACAACCGTAAAAGTTGTTTGGTTCATAAAAGTTTTCTATTTTCATAATTTATCTCTATTTTGAGATAGGATTCTCTAAAGTAATTCTCTATATTTTTTGGTGGAGTTATGAGAGAAATAGAGATAAAGAAAATATTTTTTTCTTGATTTTTTTCTCTCTCAATTTTTTTTTTCTCTATCTCTCTCATAACTCCACCAAAAAATATAGAGAATTACTTTAGAGTATCCACTCTCCTCTATTTTCATGATAGCAACCGCAATTTAAAATCTTGGGTGTGCTTCTAGCATCTCAATGGAGTATTCTCAAGTTGGAAGCGGAAACAAATAATGTTGTTGTCTCAAATGCTTTTAAATTTGTCTTTGACATCTTGATGGTCGATACTAGAGAATAGATATTTTGTTATTGTTTTTTATGTCATTCTTTATATATAATTAGTCTAAAATATTACATTTAATAATATATTTTTATAATTAAAAATTTTAGTTGCCTCAAATTTACCATTTCTCAAAAGTATGAGAGAGATATAAAAAAAAAATTGAATACTCTATATTAATCGGGACTCATCATGAATAGATAATGGACCACTCTTTTCTTTGTATCTATATCATATCCGAGAGAAATTTGTCATTTTTCAAATTTAGAAGACTCGAACTCCAAAATTTGTCCGTCACAAATATATTTTGAAACACTTAAATGTTTTTTGTAAAAAAATATTAAAAAGTATTATTTTAAACTAATGACAAAAAATGATAGAAAAAAAATGATAGAGGATTCACTCCCGTCAATACGATAATATAGTCCAAGATGTAAGTATGAGTACATATATTCGTGGGCCAGGCCGGGCCAAGCTCGGGCATAAGCCCATGAGTTTTGTATATATGGGCTTGGCTTTAATCCCAAACTTATATGTTTTAGTACCCATTATAATGAGCCAAGTATTTATCCAAACCCGTAAGCTAAACCTTGGCTTAACCCATTATTATACTTAATCATAAAAAGAAATATATTACTGTATCAAACTCATAATAATATTTTGAGTAAATTACACATTCCTCTCTTGAGAGATGCTGAAATTACACTTTCCTCCCCTCTAATTTAAAAAATTATACTATTAAAAAGTCATTATACTTTAATCTAAAATTTTATTTTCCAATAACAAAAGTCTTAAAGGTCAACTTTTTTCAACTTGTGTTTTTATGACCAAATTGCCCCCATTTTGCATTATCCAACTATTCTACGAAAAAAAATAAGGAAAAAATTTAGATCAAGTTTTATATATCTTTGCCATCAAGTTTCAATAATCATATGATTTTTTTCCTATGATTGGTCCTATAAAACGTACTCTTTTGGTCATTTAAACACTTTTTATCACTTTTTTATTTATATTAAAAAACTTGAAGACAAAGATATATGGAAATTGAGTTGAGTTTTTTTTTTAAATAAGAGCAAGGCTTGGAACAACACAAACTCATACTCATACCCGTACCTGCAACAGACAAAAAAAAAAGATATAAAAACGGGTATAAAATTGAACAAGGCTAAAGGTTTATTTTGGTCCTTAATGTTTGCATGAAGTTTAATGTTGGTCCTCAATGTTTCAAAAGTTTAATGTTGATCCTCAAAGTTTTTTTTTTGTCGATTTTGGTCCTCGAGCGTAATTAACACCGTTAACTTTTTGCCGTTAAATGATGGCGTAGCATGCTTATATGGCACACCCTCTCTCCTGCATGTCATATTTTAATGACGTGGCATGACACATCACTGCCATGTCACCCCACATTGCCACAGCATCATCTTCTCTCCTTCATCATCATCTGGGGTGATGTGGCAGTGATATATCATGCCACGTCACTAAAATATGACACGTAGGAGAGAGGGTATGCCATATAAGCATGTCACGTCATCATTTAACGGCAAAAAGTTAACAGTGTTACACTCGAGGATCAAAATCGACAAAAAAAAAACCTTTGAGGACCAACATTAAACTTTTGAAACATTGAGGACAAACATTAAACTTCATGCAAACATTGAGGACCAAAATAGTACTTTAGTCATTGAACAATGACGAGAGTATATAGGTAGAGATTTAGGCGGTGGTGGAAACGTTCATGAGAGAATGTGTGCGTTTTTAGTGCTGATGGGTAAAGTTTATGTACTACTCAGATATTAGTGCGTACCTTTTTGAAATTAGATATTTGATGGGTATAACTCAAGTATTGTCTGTATCTTATTCTTAATGTTAAGTAGTTAATTCATGAGATTGGATTTGGATAGTTTTATGGACTATCTGGCTCATGAGCAACTCTAATTATGAGCCTAGGAGGTTTGAATCTTTTTGTTTGAGACATGTGAAGGAATAAAAGTTCAGTACTATTTAAGTTTGGTACATCCCTCCAATCATGTAGAGTTATTTATCAGTGTTATTAAAACCAGACCGGACTGGCCGATCGGACCGGAAAACCGTCTGCCAGTCCGGTCCGGAATAACCAAATAATCGGTCAGGTAGAAAATCGGTCAAGAACCGTCCAAACCGGTCAAATCCGGTGGTTTAGACGGTTTGACCGGTTGTCAATTTGTTAGCACTGTCAAAACGGGCCGGCCCGTGACGGGTCGGCGTTAAACGGGCCGATCCGGGCCGGCCCATTTATTTGGCGGGCTTGGGAAGTAATGCCCAAGCCCGCCCGTAATGGCCCGCGGGCCATTTTTTTTATTTTTTTAAAATATATTTTTTTAAAAAATTAATTATAAAATTATATATTTACTTAAAAATTAGTAATTTTTTAACTTTAAATTAATATTTTAGTAATTTTAATTATTATTTAAATTATTTATATACTTTATTAGAATAAAATTATTATTTAACACATAAAATTATCTAAAATATATATATTTATACATATTTTAAACAAATATATATTAATTTTTTATTTTTTTTATTTTTTTGACGGACCGGCCCGCGGGGCCCGCGGGCTAGCCCGTTTAGGCCCTTTTTAAACGGGCCTATTTTTGCTTGCCCAAGCCCGCCCATTTAGCGGGTGGACCGGGCTAGCCCGCGGGCTCCGGCCCGTTTTGACAGTGATACAATTTGTGTTGTTTATGATTTAGTATTTATTGAGAATTTGTTGTGACTTGTAAGGATTGTTCTATTTCAGAATTTATAGTTTGGTTTGTGATAAGACTTAAGACTTAAATATGTTGATTCTTGAACTTATTTGAAGAGTTTAATATGATATTGTGGTAGTATATAATTATGAAGTATATAAAAATTTTTATGATATATTTTAGTTTATTTAATTAAAAAATATATATTTTAATTGTCACCGGTTCGACCATGGTTCGACCACGGTTGGACCATTAAACTGTGAACTAGTGCTTCGACCAGTTCAATGACCAGGTCAATTTTAAAAACATTACTATTTATTAATATTAATAGGAATTCATATCGATAAGGATGTACCTTAAAGCTACTATTTGTTATTTGAATGAATGATTTGGAATTAAATAATAATAACGATTTGTAAGTATTGTTGCACTTAAAAAATCAAAATAAAAGTGCAACTTATTTTATTTTTAAGATGAAAATCTCCATCTTGGTACGTTGTCAATATTCTACTATATATAAAAAGTTAATATTCCAGGCCAAAAAAAAAAAAAGGTTAATATTCTACTATATCTTGGTACGTTGTCAATATTCTATTATACCTCCAGCATATATAACATATATAAAGAGTTTTTCAAAGTTATAAGTGAATTAAACTTTTTTAACAACGTAATGTTTTTCGACGAAGGTAATTAATAAAATTTAAATATAGATATAAGAGATCTTGAATCTAAAAACAATCCGCTTATAAAAAAAATTTACTAAAAAAAATAAATACACAAACAAATTGTTAACCCTACTTATATTATTTGACTCGTTCTAACAATTAAAAATTACAGGAAATTAAAGATTAGAACTAGAAATAGATATGAGAGAAAATCACTGACAAAATTAAGGGATAAAAGATTTAAAGGCAAAGAAAAAAGGGAAGAAAAAAAATTGGAAATTACCGCAAAATAAAAGAAAGAAATTGAAGAAAGGGCTAGCCCAAATAAAATTATCTAAAGGTAAAACCGTGAAGCAAACTTTAGCAAAGGCAAAGCACATAAATCTTACTGATCCGAATTGATTAGAGTGATTTCATGCGAAGTGCACTTTAATTAATAATTCGGATCATTGATCGATTAAGATGCAATTTTATTACAATCGATCAACGGTTTTGATCTAAAGTGCAAATCATACTCTTGAATCATATTGGTTTCACACTATATATGAATGTAAAAATAAGAGATTGGATTGGTAGATGGCATGAAAGATTGAAAGGTGGGAGTGTATGGTATCTTGCTTTGATAAAAGTAATTAATAATAGAAAAAAAAATTTAGATCAAGTTTTTATATCTCTTTCTATGGATTACCAACAAAACCAAGTGAATTGAAGCTGTGGATCATCTCTTTCCACCTTGCTTTCTATGGATTACCAACAAAACCATAAGCCTGGTTGAAAACTTTTAACTTTTTCCAGGAGTTACATTTTTATTACAAAATTATATTTTAATTTAAATATATGTCCTTTTTAAAGATTTAGTTAAATAGTTTTAACTTGGTTTTATTTTAAGAACACAAGGCAGGTACGTCGATTGCAGGAGGTAAAAGAAGAGAGAAACGGTAGGACCCACTTCTGAAACAGTTGACCCCACTTTTGAAGAGAGTTCAGAATTTTTTCCTCGGTTTTATAAATGTGTATTTGAATAATATAGTTCTAGAATATGAAGCGTTGTCTTTATTATTAAATTTTTAGAAATAATAAACAATTAAACTTTACTAACATTATGATTAATTACGCATTAAAAAAACATTATGATTAATTACGTATTATACTAATAATTTAAATTATGTCACACAAATAATTAACTTAATTTTGTATGGTTGGGTATGCGCTAATTTTATTTCAAATATCTACCTTCTTTTTGGCAACAGTCATATACATTTCATAATATCAAGATCACATACATCAGTGAAATTCAATGCCAAAAAACAAAAATAACTAAATCATAAGAGTTCAAATATAAAATTTTAAATTATTTGGCAAAAATACATTTTAATTATAAATATTTGACTCTTTTTTTTGGTAGAAAAAATATTTGACTTTTTCAAGTTATGACCAGTGACCACAACCCAGAAGAATTCGTGTGGGTCCCACCACATGAGTTGAAAGTTCTACAGCTGTTCATTTGGTAGAAATAAGTACTAAAGAAAGGAATGGAAATGAAGAAGTAAATGAGTTTTATTGGGTTTTATTTACTTTTTTATTTTTTCATTTCCATCAAATTTTAAAAAAAAATAAAAATAAAAAATATCTACTATACCCCTTTGATATTTGACACAATTATAACCTTTTTTTCTTTTTATTATTTTATTATAAAAAGTAAAATAGTCATTTTAATACATTCTCATTTCATTTCTATTACCAAACTTTTACTACTAAACACATCAAATACATTCTGTTTCAATTTCTATTTTTATTTCTGAACGTGACCACGTTCTCATTCTTTCTCCCTTTCTCACTGGCATGTTTCCGTTTTGTATTACATTTATATAAAAATTAATATATCTACGACTTCTAGTTCTAGAGTCGTTGTTGTGACTTGTGAACGAATTACAATTAATCCTATTGACCATAGAAACAATCAAATATATATACATAATACATCTAGACAAAATCAACCTCACGAGATAATACTCCTTTTACTTTTCTATAAAATATATTATTAAACAGAAAAAAGGTCATTTTGAATTCACCTCATTTCCTCACAATAAGAATAAGATGACGATTCTCCGCGTTCTTACCAAACCCTCTATGCTCTATGCATATATAAATACCACAATCCTCACCAACAAACCAAACACAACAGAAAGAAAGAAAGAAAGAAAAAACCTTAACACTTGTAATTCCACCATGGTTTTTCCAAAACCACCCTCTCACTCTGATCTCTTGCTTCACTCTAATTTTGCTTCTCCATATGCTACACACTCCCTTCCCAGGTATATATATATATATATATATATATATATATATAACTTCCTTCATTTCTTCCTCTTATAATACTTTCTTTAGTTTTTTTTTTTTGGGTTTCTTTTTAAGGGCTTGTTTAGTTTAAAGGGTTTGTTCTTAATTTTTTTTTTAAACTAGCTACGTACTTTTGAAAATTTATATCAATATTGTTCTTAGGCTAAGATGCATATGATACTCATAAGTTTTGGATCCCGAGTTTCAAACCTTAGACACAATCTTTTTGAACTTTTAACTTTGGACACAGAATTTCGTCAACGTTAAGAATTTCATCTATTTTTTTAATGGAGTTCTCTTGTATTAGCAAACTTTTTGTTGTGCCGCCAATTCTTTTAAAAAAAAATTGAAGAGAATTTCAATCATTTAATTTCGTAAAAACTCTAATCACTCAACTATTATTCGTTAACCCAATGCCTAAATAATACTCGCTAGAAAAAAAATTGAAGGGATTTTGGGTATTTTGGTCTTGTAATTTGTATGTTTTCTTTTTACTCGTCCGACTTTCGAAGCACTATCTTGACTAATCTAGACTCGATCCGTATTATGTACCTGATTGTGATGAAAGACTCTCCAAACGAAAATAGTTACAAAGTCTCGAACTCCGGACCTTGCTTAAACAAATATATTAATTTGCTTACCATTTAGACCAACCCTTTCGTTAGTTGTTTTCACGTATTTATGTACATGTTACTAACAAAAAGAATTGTTTATAATTGTAAATATAATTGTAAATTTTGTGTTTGATCCAGGTTAAGCATGCCGGAGAAATCGATGTCGAAAGAAGCAGCATACCGGAACATACACGACGAGCTGGAGTTAGATGCGAATCCAAAGCTGAATTTGGCTTCCTTTGTGACCACTTCCATGGAGGAAGAGTGCAACAACCTCATTATGGAATCCATTAACAAGAACTATGTCGACATGGACGAGTACCCCATCACCACTGACCTTCACGTACGTACTCCACTTCACTCTCTTCAAAACTATTCAATTAGACGTGGGGCTTTAATTAATTATATCGATCTCTAATAATATATATATATATATATATATATATATTGATTGTGGAAAAACAGAATCGGTGCGTGAACATGATAGCACGGTTATTCAATGCTCCGATTGGAGAAAGTGAGAATGGAATTGGAGTGGGTACGGTTGGATCGTCGGAAGCCATAATGCTGGCAGGGCTTGCTTTCAAAAAGAAATGGCAACTCAAAAGGAAGGCTCAAGGCAAGCCTTATCACAATCCCAACATTGTCACCGGTTCCAATGTTCAGGTGAATTTTTATTAATATCAATAAATGGTATTTTATAAGTGAAGAAATGTATCGAAATTTAATAATATCGTAGTATTAAACTTTTATCACAATATAAGATTCATGTGTCTCATATTTGAGGGTGTGTGAAATAAAATTATCCCTAATAAAAAGAAATAGTTATAAAAGAAAAAAAAAATCGTGACTTGGTTGACCCAATGGTTAAATTATTTTCTCATTCATAATGAATGGAGAAATATATTTTAGCCTAATTATAATATTGATATTTAAATTTTAAAATACAAAATCTTATTTTCTAAAATATTATAAAATTTTTTAAAGATAATTATTTGTTAAATTTAATATTTATTAGTTAGCTAGACAAGAATATAATTAAGTTTTATATTTTTAAGTCAAATTATTTTATACTATGTATATATTTATGAGAAATTAGTCATTTTCAAAACAAAAACAGTGTAAATCAATTTTTGAAATTTTAAAGCTCCATTTTATTAATTTTTTTTTTACTTTTTAGAAAATTTTAAAAGAATAAAGTGTTATACATCAAAGTTCAAAGTTCAAAGTACAAATACAAAAATTATAAATAAAATATAACTTAGAGAATAAAATATGTAGAATGGGCTATATGGGGCATATTGGCCGAAGAGTTTTGAACATAATACCACCAATTTTAGATTAGAAGTTGGCTCGTGCATTTTAAATTGAGAGAGTTATTAATTTGATTCTTGAAAGATACAGGTTGTTTTAATATAATTCTTGAAAAATAAAAATATCTAATTTAATCACTGAAAAATATTTTTTTTGTTCAAATTTGATCCTTAGTGCTTAAAAGAAACCACAATACACTAACAACAAAAATTAAAAGGATCAAATTGAGACAAAAAATATCTTTCAGGGAATTGAAACAGTTTGTATCTTTTAGTGACTAAATTGATAATTCTCTCTTTTAAATTCAACCTTGTGGTTTATCTTATACTACCGGGCTTGGAACTTTTGGGTGGTTTAGGTGCATTCATTTTCTCCTTTGTTAGAAATGATTCATTTGTCCAAAAAAATTAAAAATTATGATATTTATTATGAGGATCAATTTGCAATAATTAATTTTTGATGTAGGTATGTTGGGAGAAATTCGCAAGATATTTTGAGGTGGAGTTGAAGGAAGTGAAGGTTGAGGAAGGGTACTACGTGATGGACCCTACCAAAGCCGTTGAGATGGTGGATGAGAACACTATTTGTGTTGCAGCAATTTTGGGTTCAACCTACAATGGCGAATTTGAAGATGTCAAACTTTTGAACCACCTTCTTTTACACAAGAACAACCAAACTGGGTAAGAAAACAATATCAATCAAACAAGTTCATAAATAAATACAGCGAACGAGGATTGACACAGTTGCTTAAGGTTTGGGCTCTTATCTTACAAGGGTGAGGGTTCGAACTCTATGACCGATGGTATTCCCTGACCCTGGTGGGATACCAGTGTTTACTCTCACCTAAACTTTCCTTCACAAAGAAAAAAGTACATAAATACAAGTTTTTGACCATACAAAAATTATGTCAAATGCCCATTTTGGTCCTCTATATTTCACCCAAGTTTCAAATTAGTCCTTTTTATTTCAAAAGTGTCAAATTGGTCCTTTATGTTTCCCAGAAATTTCAAATTAGTCATTCCGTCCAAGTCCGTCCATTTCTTCCGTTAAGTGCTGATGTAACGTGCTGAGATGGACATATCATCTCTCATACGTGTCCATTTTAAGTTGACATATAATGCCAAGTAATCGCCACGCCATCTTCTATTCATTATATGTGATGACGTAGCGATGATGTGACATGACACGTCAGCACGCCACATCAGCAATTAACTTAAGAAATTGACGGAAGTGAACAAAATGAGCATTTTGGAACTTCCGTGCAACATAAAATACCAATTTAAAACTTTCGAAACATAAATGACTAATTATTTAAAAGAACTTGGACGAAACACAAATGACCAAAATAAATATTTTAGCTAGAAATTAAATTTGGGTTGTGATTGTGTTTTTTGTAGATGGGATACACCTATTCATGTTGATGCAGCAAGTGGTGGGTTTGTTGCCCCTTTCCTATACCCAGAGCTAGAATGGGATTTCAGGCTGCCATTAGTGAAGAGCATCAATGTTAGTGGGCACAAGTATGGGCTTGTTTATGCTGGAATTGGTTGGGTCATTTGGAGGACCAAACATGACTTGCCTCATCACCTTGTTTTCCATATTAATTACCTTGGAGCTGACCAGCCCACCTTCACCCTCAATTTCTCAAAAGGTCCTAATTCTCTTCACACACACACACACTGTAGTACGGTAGTATTGAATTTTAGTACATTTTTTCTAATCAGTTAGTCCTTAATCCATTCAAGGTGGATCCTTATTAACGTGAATTTTTGTTAATATTAACAAATGACACTACATGATTGGAGGGATATATCAAAGTTCAGTAGTACCGTAGTACTGAACTTTTAACCAATTAATGAAAAGATGTTCAGTAGTACGGTAGTACTCAAGTTTAGTACATCTTTCTAATCAAGCGGTCCCTAATATAATCTATTTAAGGTGAGTCTTTATGAAAGTGAGTTTTATTAATATTAACAAACGACACTATATAATTGGAAGGATGTATCGAAAATCAATAGTACCGTAGTAATGAACTTTTATTCCTAATTAATTTATGCTTCTTCCTAATTTATTATATACATAATCCCCCATATTAATTAGCTTTTTCTTAATTTTATTTGCTACTTGTTAATATATTGCAGGTTCTAGCCAGATTATTGCTCAATATTACCAGCTGATTCGCCTGGGACAAGAGGTGTGCTTATTTTAATAAATTACATTTTAATATGTGTTTAAGTTCAATTTTAAAATTAGGAAATTAGTTCTTTAAATCATACAGTGTTTATTTATTTATTTTTACTATTTTGCTTAACATATAATTAAATGTTATTTCACACTAATTCTCTTGCTAATTGAAATTTGCAACATAGAATCTCCCTATTAATTTGAAAGTAATAAGAATAAATCAATTTAAGGACGATATATATATTTACAAATGACGTAAAATTGAAGGGGGTGTAAGTGAAATATATATATTTTTGCTTTCAGTAAATGAATGTGTAGAAATTAAAGTTTAATTTTGTGAAACAAAAAGGAAAGCAAAATTCTTTCGGAATAAATTTGAAATAATTAATTTGGTGACATTAATTATATATATATATAAATAGTTTATTTGTATTATACGCCTTAATTAATTTCTAGGGATACCGAAGTGTGATGGAGAACTGTAGAGACAATGCCATGGTGCTAAAGGAAGGAATAGTGAAGACAGGATGCTTCAACATACTCTCAAAGGACAATGGAGTTCCAGTGGTGGCATTCTCTCTCAAAGACCGGAGCCGGCGCGGGCACCGCGACGAGTTCAAGATCTCGGCGATGTTACGCCGGCACGGGTGGGTCGTGCCGGCGTATCCGATGCCGCCCGGCGCCGAGCACATTAACGTGCTCCGTGTCGTTGTGAGGGCGGAGTTCTCTCGCACACTGGCTGAACGCCTTGTGCTTGACATCACCAATGCAATGCATGAGCTTGAAAAGATAATTAATCACCCTAATGATGATATTAATGATGATGCCAAAGTCATTAATAACAATGAAATTAATAAGGATGATGATGATGGTGTGAAGAAGAGGATACCAATGGATGCACAAAGGGAAATCATCACTCAAGAAGCCAACAAGAGGCAAAAAGTCTTAGCAGCATAGTTTGATTAGTTAGCTAGGGGATATATGATTAATTATCTTAATTTGTTGATGATTAAAATTTTCTATTAATTGTTCTTGTTTGGGTTTTTTGAGAGAAACAATTTAGTTTATTATTGTTTGTTTTTCATTAATTATGATGTTAATTCAACATTAATTAAAATGATACTATTGTTAATTTTTCTTTGAGTAAATTACACGCTGCCCTCTCTAAATTGATGTCAATTTGATATGTCCCTAAACTTGAGGGATCCGATGATATGTATTTAGCATTTTTCTTGAGTTTAGTAATTTTCTCAATTTGTTTCCAACGTTTGAAATTGTTATCAATTTGGTCCTTCTACCATCAAATCGTTAAAGGTTTGATTAGGGATGATCAAAATATCCATACCCAATGGGTACCCTGAAATTTTACCTGTGGGTCTGGGTATGAGTTCGGGTACAATGTCAACGGGTCCGGGTCCGGGTAAGGAGGTACCCTACCCGTACCCTACCCGCAATAGTAATTATTTATTTTTATATATATAAAGTATTATTTTTAAACTTTTTTATGTTGAGAAAATATATAATTCTAAGAAAAAATGTTAAATATCTTATAGATATTAAAGTAATTTAATTGTACATTTATATTTATGATTTAATTTTTTTTCTTTTTTTGATTATAGATGAAAAAAATTGATTAAAATTAATTTTATATTAATAAAATAATAATTTTTTTTAAATTTTTATGGGTCTGGGTCCGGGTATGGGGATTTAACTACCCATAGGGTCCGGAGATGGGGATTGATTTTGATACCCGCTCAAGTCCTCGGGTCCGGGTCTGAGGATTATAGTACCCTACCCATGATCATCTCTAGGTTTGATGATGGAGGGACCAAATTAATACCAATTACAAATGTGGGGATCAAATTGAAATCGAACGAATGTTAAGGACCAATTTGGAAAAAAAATTAAATTTGAAGAATCAAAATAGAATTTTTATTTTTGTAAAATGTATTTTTTTCGGACAGAATTAAATGAAAACGTATCTTTCAAACCTATACCATAAACTTCGTTTATGAGCAGGCCAAATCATCTAACTAACTTTGCTTGTAACCCAATTGCATTAAGTTACCGAAAAGTAGTCATAACATGAATGTATAATATCCAATCATACTCATCAACTTAAATTACCAATGTGGTCCGGTATAAATGATAAAATATCTATATTTTTTTTATATCGTATTTCGAGTTTTGGAGAGATGGAAATAGAGGGTCATCTGTCAATAGGGAATTGCTCCCAATTAATAATCTTATAAGATTCGATAGATTAGTCATCAAACTTGCAAGAAGATGTTCAGTAGTACGGTAATACTGCGCTTCAGTATATCCCTCAAATCAGTTAGTCCCTAATACATTCAAGGTGAGTCCTTATTAACGTGAGTTTCTATTAATATTAATAAATGACACTATATAATTAAAGGAATGCACCAAAATTCAATAATATTGTAACACTAAACTTTTATCCGAGGCTGCTCGAATGAATATCTTAATCATGAAAAAAATGCTTATAATCATGTATAGAATAAATACCGATTTGGTTTACTTTAATGGGTTATAATTTTTTCTTTTAAATTCACCGACAGGTCTATAGACGGTAGGATGAAACTAGTACTAAAACTTTAACTATTAAGTCAAAGTGGATTGGCACAAATGGTCAAAGATCCGAAGAAAAGTTCTCGCCTCACCCATGGACGACGGTTCGAATCCCCTTAAAGCCATCCAAAATCCTGCTTTGGTGGGCATCCCTCCTCAGAGAGATCCCCTAGCACCCAAGGGCTAGTTGAATAGCTGCGACTGGGTAAAACTGCTTGCGATTTAGGCCTGTGCAGTAATCCTTTAGGTTGGGCCTCTTTTGATCTCTCCAACATATTTCAATATCATTAATTACTCTATCTTTTTGATTTTCGAAGTTAATATTGATAACTAATCCTTTTTTTTGGGTGCAAGAAGACTAAGCCAATACTAATTTTATTATACTTTTTCTTTTGTGTCTATGTATACGTATTATACATGTATAAAGGGGAATAATCAATTGATATACTAATACTAATAATCAGTAAATTAACCTATTTTATAAAAAAATATTCAATAATGTAAAAATGATTCTCATTTTTTTTTGGTCTTGTACACCAGAGCGAGCCAAATAACCAATCTTTTGAGTATGATTGGGCCCAATATAGTAGCGATCTTCCCAATAAATAATGTTCTATTCTCATCCCTTTAAAAATCAAACCCATGAAACAATAATTAAAAAAGGTCAAAACTTCAAATTGTTCCTTTATGTTTGCATGAAGTTTTATATTGGTCCTTTATGTTTCAAAAAGTTTAAATTGGTCCTTTATGTTTGCAAGAAGTTCCAAATTGGTCATTCCGTCAATTTTTTAGGTTAAGTGCTGACGTGTCCATCTAAGCTGACATGACATGCCACGTCATTGCCACATCAACGCCACGTCATCACATATGATATTAGATTATGACGTGGCATGACACGTCAGCTTAAATTGTTCCTTTATATTTGCATGAAGTTTCATATTGGTCCTTTATGTTTCAAAAAGTTTAAATTGGTCCTTTATGTTTGCAAGAAGTTTCAAATTGGTCCTTCCGTCAATTTTTTAAGTTAAGTGCTGACGTGTCCATCTAAGTTGACATGACATGCCACGTCATTGCCACATCATCACATATGATATTAGATGATGACGTTGCATGACACGTCAGCTTAAATGGACATGTAAGAGAGATGATATGTCCACCTCATCACTTAACGGAAGAAATAAACGGACTTGGACGGAATAACCAATTTAGAACTTCTTGCAAACATAAATGACCAATTTAAACATTTTAAAACACAAATGACCAATATAAAACTTCGTGCAAACACAAGAGACCAATTTAGAGTTTTGACCATTAAAAAAATACCAACCCCTTACTGTGAATCGGTAAAATAGTTTTGGTTATAACTATTCTATTAATGTACTATATGTGCATGTGAAGATAAGGGAGTTCATTCTTCTATTAATAACAAGCCCACGTGTACTTGTCTTATATGTGAAGCATGGCATAGTGGAGGAAATTATGATGAGGCAGGGCATAGTGCGCATGTAAAATCCCTACCTCAACTTTCTACGTGTTCACATTGGTTTTTTCAGCTCACCTACCATAGCTATGCCTCTAAATTCTTGTAAAGCTAAAGCATATATATATAGAACATGCTGGAAAAGGAAAAAGACGATTCATTCAGTTTGCTCATTAATTAAATCAAATCTACAATGTCTCTTTATGATTATTATTTACCAGACACATCAGGCATGTATAATAGAAGCAAATTACTTTTTATTCTCTAAATTGTAAGTCAAACTACTATTTAGTCTCTGAATTTTAGAAAAATACTATTACTCCTCGAATTGGACGTGGTGCCGTTAATTAATGGTGGGTGTCGCCGCCAACATAGGTGAGAATTTTGCCGTGAAGACGAGGTATGATGTGACGACCGCCATAGCTACACATCAAGCAAAGCTTAACTCTGAGAACAGGGGAAGAGGAGCAAGGAGAGATGTCCAGCCTCGTCGGCAGTTAATGGTCATGTTACTCGGTTATCTAATTAACGAGTAACGTCCAGGGAATTAAATAGTTGACACTTAACAGAGTTACAAATTCGAGGACTAAATAGTAATTTGATCAACTATTGGAAGACTAAAAGATACTTTACCTCTATATAATATAATAATGGCGTTAATGTATATGTATAAAATTCACCAAGCTATTGAGTGTAGCAATAGTATATACAGAATTTAATTACATATCCATCAATTTTAACAAATTTCTGGTCCATCACTCACTCTCTAGCTGTGAAGCTCAGTGAGACAAATATTAATTCATCTCACGAAATTGAATCATTACACATTGAATATGCCAAAATCGCAACCACCCCACTACACTACACTACTTTTTCCCTCTGCATGTACTATATAAACTCGACCAGCCTTGCTGGTTCATACAAACCAAAATTGCATGCAATAGCAAATATTTCTATCTATCTATCAGTGAGATATATATATCATCATCAATTGTAAGGTTGAGATTTAAATTTTCTTAGAAGGAAATGGAGTGGAAGCTTAGGACTAATTTGATGGTGACTGTGTTGTTGGTTTTGCTGTTGGGTTCAGAGATGCTGGTTTGGGAAGGTGAGGCTGCAGGGGAATGCGGAAGGACCCCGATCGGGTCGGCGGCGGCTAGCCTGAGCCCGTGCCTGCCGGCGACTCACGACGGCCGGGCGAGGGTCCCGCCGGCATGTTGTGCAAGAGTGAGTGCTCTGCTGAGGACATCTCCGAGATGTCTGTGTGCGGTTCTGTTGTCGCCTCTGGCGAAGCAGGCGAAGATCAATCCTGCCGTTGCTATTACTGTTCCGAAGAGGTGCAACATCAGGAACAGACCTGCCGGAAAGAAATGTGGAAGTAAGTATTCATCCACCACCACGTCCTCCTTACAAATATAACTTGACAATGTGTGCTATCACGGCGTAGCTATTGGATTTGTCTCGAGATTTATACTAAATTTTTTCATTTTAAAATTTAAGAAGACACATATCTCAAGACAAATCCAATAACTGAACAATGGTGAACCAAAACTCGCCATATATCCAAAGTTACTCAATATAATGTTCAAAGTTCTAGCTAGTACTCTACACATGGATTTTCCAGAATTTCAAAAAATCAATCAAATTTTAGGAAATGGATCCTTTGTGGTGCGTATTTTAACGTGCTGGAGTGCACTAGTTTTATACATTAATTAGGTGATTAGTTAATAGACAAAAAAAATTACCATTTTACACGTTAACCAGTATTTAAACTAACACACTTCAGCGCTTAAAAGGCTTTGCGTTAGAGAGTATTCATTTTTAAGGACTAAATTGGAAATTTTAATAATTTCAGCCCGAAATTGGAAATTAATGATTTCTGAAGTCTGAGCCACCACACAAAGATGAACTGACTTAATTTCTCTCTTTTAATTAATCAATTTGATATTTTAAAGGATTGAAACTCTGGAAAGTTTCATTTTAAGGACCTATTTGCAATAACTCATTTTCTCACCTCTTTCAGAATCTCATATATGCATGTGTTGTATATAGACTATATAGATTTTAGTGTATGAATGAATGAGTTAAGTGTTATATTTTATATATAATCATGCCCAAGAAAAGCAAAAATGATGGTAGAAACAGATTTGTTCGTTTAAAAGAGTAAATTACACTTTAGTGGCATGTGGTTTAACCTGATTTTAATTAGGTGTTCTGTGATTTTATTTTTGTCAGTTAAATATCCTGAGGTATGCACCATTAGTAATTTAGTACCCCGTGGTTTAGACCGTTATTTTTTAACGGAAATACCCCATGTGCTCCACACATGTCTGTTAGAAAAAAAAAAAACCCCGAAACTAATGTATGCAATTCTGCAGCAGAGGGCTATTAATAATTTAAAGATACTGATATGGATTATCTGTATTTTACTATTTTATATATATATTTTTAGAAAATATTTGATGTATTTGACATTGTCCATTTTCTTTTGATATTTACAGGATACACCCTTCCTTGAGATCAAAATGGGGGGTAAAATAACAAATGCAGTATTTAGATACGAGATTATAGAGTTCAATAAATGCTGTCATATCTGTGCTCTTCGTAGAGGGAGAGTGGTCTGTTCAGGCAGTAGCATTGTATTGTTGAGTGGTTGTATGTGTTGTTTGTTATGAATTATGATAATTAAATGGATATGGTTCCTTTGTTCAATTACTTTTATCTTTCCTCGAGTGAAATTTCAATATCTGAAATCTTCCTCTATTTCATCCACCCAACTTGAACCATATGATATACGTTCCCCTCTCATTAATAACATGACATAAAAGGGCGGTCCAGTGCACGAAGCTCTTATTAAGTGGGGTTTGGAAGGGTTCAGATGTACCCGTCCTTGCCCTTGCAAGTAGGATTTGAACCTCTACCTCCAGATTATATGACAACAACCTTACCATTGCTCACTCACCCTTATTAATAATATGACATACGAAAAAAAGATTATTGTATTTAGGACACAGAGAACACATAAATATAAACTTTTTCCATGCATTTTATACTCAGTTATCATATGAAAAGATTTTCAAGTACTTGGAATGTTAATTTTCCCGCGTATCAAGTACCACTTTTTGTTTTTGTAATACAATAAAAAATGGAACACAATCAATGACATGGTGGCACCGGCCGTTCACTGATGTCCATATGTTTGACGCAAATAAAGGTCTATGATAGAACTCATTGGTTATTGGTATATAAATACAAACAACTTAAGCAAAACCTTTTCCGACAAGTAGGGTCAACTACATGGATCAAACAACACGGTGTTCTATATTGACTCATTTCTATGGAACTTACGGTACATAAATAAAATCCAATATAGGAAATCAAGCCACAACTGCTCCCAAAGAGCTAAGCAACCTTACAGAGAATTATCACAGTACAAGCAACCAAAACAGAAATAACAAGCCAGAATCGAAAAATAGTAAATATGCAGAAAAAAAGTTAGCATTGGAGGGACTAGTACTCTCCCATGTTCCACAAAGTCCTTTTTTTCTGAATTCCCTTCCTCTTTGAATTTCTTATAAACTTTGGGTGCATAAGTCTCTTAAATAAATATAATTTCAAGTAATTCTAAGAGGTCTCTAACATATTTCACAACATAAATATCAAGATGCAATCCCCTCTATTCTTATTGGTACTCTTTAGTGTGGGTTTTATATTAATCAGAGTTAGACAATGAACAAAAATAGAACTCTACCAGAAGCTAAAACTAGAGTACAACAACAATTAAAACCTTTTCCTACTAGATGGAGTCTATGGATCAAGCAAAGCCAATGTGTTCTGTTTTTACATATTTTAATGGTTAGGTTATTTATAGTTGAGTCTTAAAAAAAAAAAGTTCTGAACATCTTCATCCAAATCTTAGCATCGTATGATAGTAGTTCCACTATGAAGCATATGTTAGGCCACATGTTCTACTGGTGCCTACTAGCATTAACTTACTACATGCCACATGTTCAAGTAAAGAAAAATGAGGATGCCTATGTTATATGTCAACAAGATGAACAAGATCAAAAAGCCCAAAGAAGATCGGTGAGATGGAATATATATTGAGAGAATAAAAGATAAAATCAAACATCTGATGAAGCATCAATATATTTCAGTTTCACAATTAATGGAGAAAAAGAACATACCGTGACAGAGAGGGTTGAGGAGCAATTTTTTTGAATCAATTCATTCACCAACATTTTCGACGTTTAAATCTTTTCAATGTCAATCCAGCTGGATCCTGGTACTTTCTTTACATCCCTTAACTCCATTAGTTTTCTCATATTTCCCACATCATCCCAATTGCTCAAGCCTGCAAACATGTTAGATAATAACACATAAGTTGACGGGTCTTTGTTATCTTGATTTATGGCTCTTTCTGCGGCAAGTTTCCCAGTTTCTACATCCCCATGAATCTGACAAGCACTGAGCAATGTTTGCCACACTAGTGCTCCTGGTTGAAATGGCATTCTTAGAATTAAGTCCTTAGCTTCTTTAATAAGTCCTGCTCGGCCTAGGAGATTCACCATGCAGGCATAGTGATCTTCTCCAGGGGAGATTCCATAGTCTTTGGTCATGGAGGAGAGATACTTCCATCCTTCATCGATAAATCCACCTTGACTACATGCATAAAGAACACAAATGAAGGTGATGTAATTTGGTTCAAAACCCCTCTTGCTCATTTCATCAAACATTTCAAGAGCTTCTTTGGCTTGGCCATTTTGTGCACATGCCATGATCAGTGTTGTCCATGAGACAACAGTACAGTCGTTCATTGATTGAAAAACACCCCATACACTATCCATGCACCCACATTTTGCATACATATCAAGAAGAGCATTATCAACACAGACATCAATGTCATTGCCAAGTTTGATCCTCAAGGCATGAATTTGTTTCCCTTCCTCTATTGAAGCCATATTGGCACAAGCATTTACAGCAGTTGCAAGTGTAAATTTATTTGGCTTCAAACCTGTTTTCTTCATTTGTGCAATGACTGCAAGTGCCTTTCTTGGTTGACCACACTGTAAACATCCATAAGCCATTTGGGACCAAGAGCACACATCTTGGTGAGGCATCCCATTGAAAGCTTTGAAACCTTCTGCTAACTTTTGATTTTTTAAATACATATCAACAAGAGAATTGCCAACACAAATATCATCCCCATAACCACTCTTGACAAGCTGTCCATGAACTTGCATTCCCAATTGAAAATGAGACAGAGCAGCCAACGCAGTGAGAACAGTGGCAAATGTGAAGTTGTCAGGTTTAATACCCATGTGTATCAAAGAACACCAAAATCCAGGTACCTCCTTGTAAGAAAACTGCAAGTAACCTCCCATCATGGTATTCCATGTCACAATATCCTTGTCCTGACAACTCCCAAAAACCTCGGAGGCTTCTGACAATTTGCCATGCCTTACTAAGGCGGTCAAAAACGCATTCACTAAGAAGATATTAGATTCAAATCCTAACCTCACAATTAAAGCATAAATTTGGTAAGCCTGAGTCACATTCTCAGCTAATGAGCATGCCTGAAGAGCACTAACCAGTGTAAACTCGTTTGGCTTTGTCATTCCCTCACGATGCATACGGGAAAACAAAGAAAGAGCTCCGGAGGCACATCCATTTTGGATAAAGCCCGCAATAACAGCAGACCAGGACACTACATTCTTCTGAGGCATTTCTTCAAACACCTTGAGGCCTCCAAGAACATCCCCACTTTTTGCATACATATTAAGCAAATGATTTTGAAGAAACAGAGATAAAGGAAGACACCCTTTAACAAATTTAGCATGAATAGCTCTTCCATTGAGTAATTTGAAACTTTTCGTACATCCTCGCAAGAGATTTGTGTAAATCTCTTCCTCTGTAGCCACGATGTGTGCGTTTCTTGATAGTAAAGATGCCCAGAAAGGTCCTTGCTGTATTGATAGTGAATTTCTCGCCTTCACGAAACTGTTAGAGCTAAGCATAAATATATATTTGACAACAGATTCCAACTAATATCTTCGGCTAGAATGATCAGTTAGATCAGAGGTGCTATGTATTTCAGTCACAGTCACCGGTAGACAGCAGAGAAAGTTTTGTATTGTGATTCGTGTACAATGCTTAGGCATCAAATTAATCTGATGATGCACGATATGAGTAACCTGCAAACAGAACTCACGGAACTACAAAATTGTTTGTCTAAAGGTCTATTTTTGGTACTCAATGTTTGCATGAAGTTTAATGTTGGTCCTCAATGTTTCAAAAGTTTAATGTTGGTCCTCAATGTTTCAAAAATTTAATGTTGGTCCTCAAAGTTTTTTGTTTGGGTCGATTTTGGTCCTCGAGCGTAACACCGTTAACTTTTTGCCGTTAAATGATGACGTGGCATGCTTATATGTCACACCATCTCTCCTACATGTCATATTTTAATGACGTGGCATGACACATCACTGCCACGTCACCCCAGATTGCCACATCAGCATCTTCTATCCTTCATCAGCATCATTATCATTATCATATGGGGTGACGTGGCAGTGATGTGTCATGCCACGTCATTAAAATATGACATGTAGGAGAGATAGTGTGCCATATAAGCATGCCACGTCATCATTTAACGGCAAAAAGTTAACGGTGTTACGCTCGAGGACCAAAATCGACCCAAACAAAAAACTTTGAGGACCAACATTAAACTTTTGAAACATTGAGGACCAACATTAAACTTCATGCAAACATTGAGGACCAAAATAGTACTTTAGCCAAATTGTTTTCTACATTTTACAAAGGGGTAATTTTGGTACTCAGTTTGTATGAAGTTTTAATGTTGGTCCTCAATGTTTTAAAAGTTTAATGTTGGTCCTCAAAGTTTTTTTTTGTCGATTTTGGTCATAGAGCGTAACACCATTAACTTTTGCCGTTAAATGATGTGACATGCCACACCATTAAAATATGATACGTAGGAGAGAGGGTGTACCACATAAGCATGTCACGTCATCATTTAACGGCAAAAGTTAACGGTGTTACATTCGATGACCAAAATCGACAAAAAAAAACACTTTGAGAACCGACATTAAATTTCATGCAAACATTGAGAACCAAAATAGTACTTTAGCCTTTTACAATGTCATCCTCTCTCATTTCAAATATTAGATTGTCCTCCTATCACATGTGAAAATGCCAAACACTCAAGTCCAAAAACCATCCTCTTTATGGATTTTTTTTGCAAATTACAATTTTGCCCTTTACACCCAATGCCCCTTCACGTTTTGCTTCATCTTCAATTGAACTACCACGAATGTTTCTAATTCTTCCACTTCCTCTGTCTCCATCTCTGTTTCTACTTCTCTTTCTTCTGCTTCTTTTCCTAATTCTCGTTTAGGTTCATCGTGGTTGACGTTTGTGTGCAATTAGTTTAACTGTGAGGTTTATTTATTGTGGAAAAGAACCGAAGTTAAATGCTATTAAGATGGAAAGAAGGTTGAAAATTAAATTGCATAACCGTGGTTAGATGCAATTTAATTAGGATATGTATATATATATAGGAAAAAGTACTTTTCATGCCCCAACGTTTGGAGGTCCTATCAGTTTCGCCCTTAACATTTTTTCGCTGTCAATTGTACCCTTAACGTTTTGTGTTTCTGTCAATGTCACCCTTTTCACTAACACCGTCAATTTTTGGACTGTTTTTCCTGACGTGGCAGCTTATGTGGCCAAAAAAAATGACTGGACATATTTTTTGCCACATCAACTTTCCTTCTTCTTCTTCCCCTATCTTCTTCTTCTTCTTCTTCTTCTTCTTCTTCCCCTGTCTTCTTCTTCTATCAAAATCCTCCTTTTCCTTTCTCTTTCTCACTTGGTTGTGGCCACCCTTCCTCTTCACCTACATTTTCCTTATCAAACATGAAAGACAAAATAAAAGAACAAAAAAGGAATTGGAATGAGCAAAGCAAAGAGGAAGAGATACTTGGCTTATGAGCAGAGGATAAGTCAAGTATCTCTTCCTCTCTTTTTTGCTCATTCCAATTCCTTTTTTGTTCTTTCGTTTTGTCTTTCATGCTTGATAAGAAAAATGTAGGTGAAGAGGAAAGGTGGCCACAACCAAGTGAGAAAGAGAAAGGAAAAGGAGGATTTTGATAGAAGAAGAAGACAGGGGAAGAAGAAGAAGAATAAGAAGGAAAGCTAATGTGGCAAAAAATATGTCAAGTCATATTTTTTGGTCACATAAGCTGCCACGCCAGCAAAAACTGTCCAAAATTTGACGGTATTAGTGAAAATGGTGACATTGGCAGAAACACAAAACGTTAAGGGTACAATTGACAACAAAAAATGTCAGGAGCGAAACTGACAGGACCCCCAAGCGTTGGGTGCAGGAAAGGTACTTTGCATATATATATATATATATATATATATATATATATATATATATATATATATATATATATAACAACCCAAATTGCAAATTTGCAGTGCTAGGTAGTATATATAGGAATATTGAAAATTTTAGGATTGGTATCACTTAAGGCCAAGCCCAAATCCAAAGTATTGAATTGAAGGCAAATTCATGACTCGTGAAAGTGAGAATACGAAAGAGAAAAGCCACAACAATGGAGATTTTTAGGTTTAGTTATCTGACTTGTGAAAGTGAGAAAGAAGATGAAGTAAAATGTGAAGGGGACATTGAGTGTAAAGGGCAAAACAATAAATAGAAAAAAAAACATCCATTTTGATAAAAGATTTTTAAAGGAAGATGGTGTTTGGTATTTTCATGGAGGGCAATGTAATATTTAAAATGAGAGGGGAGGGCAGTGTAATATTAGGACAGGGGAGTGCAGTGTAATTTACTCTTAAATTTAACTTCCATAACCCATCTTTTTTTTATAGGTATCCTCCTAGAATTCTCTCTCTTTTTATAGACCTCGCAGCTTCCATGGCGGTAATGGTAGGATCAAACATGGAGCTCGTAGCTTGCTCCGGCGACTCGTCTTCGTCGTTATCAGCTTTTTTTCTTTGGTGACGTCGTCGTTGGCACAACAATCAATTTGTAGCGGCGGTTGGATCTTCCGTGAGTCAGATTCGGATAACCCTCATCGTCCTCATCATCACCATCGTTGTCGTCGTCTTCCTCCTCATCGGATTCACTTTCTCCTCCATCTTCATCATCGTCGTCTTCATTGTCAACTTGATCGACGGGACGGAAGTCGCGATTGAGCGAGCGGGAGTTTTTTCCCTTCAAAGGACGACGAATGTAATCGAAAGAGGAGGGAGACGAATCGAAAGAAGGAGATCCGATCGCCGTCGCTGAAGCGCGAGACGTCGAACAGGCGGAACCGCCGCCATCGATAGCAGCATCGAAGTTCCGCGGCGGCGCCGAAACGACGTCGTCGTTGTCGTTAGCGGTTTCAAAAGGTTTGGGAGGGATAAGGAGTTTGGCGAAGTGAGATCGCATGTGGCCTTCCATGACTTTTCCACGGGAAAAGCATCAATTGTAGATTTGTGAGAAAGAGAAAGGAAAATGAGGATTTTGATAGATTTGTGAAGAGGAAGAAGAAAGATCGAGACAAGGGAAGAAGATAATGCTGAGAAAGAAAGTTGATGTGAAAAAAAATATATCTAATCAGATATTTTAACCACATAAGCTGCCATCAGTAAAAAACTATTCAAAATTTGACAGAAACAAAATATTAGAAATTTAATTGACAACACATAAAACTTAAGCTGAAACTCACAACTGTTCTCCTGAAACGTTGGGGCTGATAGTTTTGCCATAGTATTTTGACTTTTGTTTCTAAACCTAAACTTTAAACCCGAACACTATGCTAATGCTACTCTAACCTCTCTACCCAATTACCCAACTTCTTCTACAGCTCTTCTCCTCACTAAATGATTATTCATACATGGCATTCGTCGCAATGATTTGCGCCTCGTGTTTCACAATCATCTTCAGTGTCGACCATATATGCCTTATCGTTGCAGAGAGAGGCAGCGATTACGGGAGAGAAGGATTCGATCCTTCACCGACCCATGTTTGCTTCAACTTCTGTGACTGATAAAGAATTTGCGAAGCAATTGCAATTTGCAGTGGTGTAACGAGGGATTATGAGAGGATTTTCGTCTCTAGCATCATCTACAAGGGTATCATCATCTGCACTGAGAAATCATCCTCAGGAAGCTTTCAATCAGAGGAACCTTCAGCATCAAACCCTTCCAGACGAATCCCAAACTTCTTCAAAAGGTAAGCTGTCACTTAACTATCCAATAAAATCTAAGGGTTCCAATAAAGCTGTTGATTGGAATTTTGATTGTATACAAATTGATCATGTATACATTTCACAAGTATTGTCAAGAACGGATTGGGTGCTGTTGTTAAAACACGAGCTAAATGCAAAGAGGATTATTCTTAATGCTCATTCTGTAGTTAGTATCTTTCAGAACCAGGAAAACCCATTGCATTCTATAAAATTTTATACTTGGGTTTCGAATATCCACCCTGCATTAGCAAAGAATCAGTCAATTCGAGGAGTTTTATTGAACACCTTATATCGAAAAGGTCCTGTCATTTTGTCGGTTGAATTGCTTCAGGACATTCAGAATTCAGGTTTTAGTATTACTGAAGACCTGCTTTGCTTATTGATTGGTAGTTGGGGGAGACTGGGGTTGGCAAAATATTGTTCTGAGATTTTTGGCCAAATCTCATATTTAGGTCTTAATCCAAGCACAAGGTTATATAACGCTCTAATAGATGCATTAGTTAAATCCAATTCAATTGACTTGGCATATCTAAAATTTCAACAGATGACAGTTGATAGTTGTCATCCTGATAGAATCACATACAATATCCTTATTCATGGAGTCTGCAAAATGGGTGTGGTTGATGAGGCACTTCGCTTAATGAGACAAATGGAGGACCGGGGATATTTTCCTAATGTTTTTTCCTATACAATCCTTATTGATGGATTTTGTAATGCTAAAAGAGTTGATGAAGCCTTTAGAGTTTTAGAGACAATGAAGGAGAGGAAAGTGAATTCAAATGAAGCAACGCTCAGAACATTGGTTCACGGAATTTTCCGTTGCAAAGATCCAAGTAAAGCATTTGAGTTATTATCCAATTTCTTTGACAGGGAGCCCATCTATCTTAAGTTAGTTTGTCATACCATGCTCTATTGCCTCGCAAATAAATCTATGGCGAGAGAGACAATCATGTTTCTTAGAAAAGCTCACGCAAAAGGTTATTTACCTGACAGTTCCATATTCAATGTCATAATGGCTTGTTTGCTAAAGGGCTCAGAGGTGAAAGATGCATATGAGATATTTGAAATTTTCAGAAAGCAAGGAGTGAAGGCAGGCATAGGAACTTATCTTGCTCTTCTAGAAGCCTTATACAAGAATGGACATAGGGAGGACGGGGATCAGATTACCAATCAGATGTTTAGGGATGGGCTAATTACAACTGTCTTTTCATATAACATGCTAATTAATTGCTTCTACAGAGCAAAAATGATGGATAAAGCATCGGAAGCTTTCAGAGACATGCAGCATAGGGGGCTCACTCCTAACCTTGTTACTTTCAACACCCTTATTAATGGGCATTGTAGGGGTGGATCAATAGTAAAGGCACAAGAACTGTTGAAGATGCTCTTAGAAATTGGACTTAAACCTGATATATTCACCTTTTGTTCTATAATTGATGGGCTTTGTCGAGTGCAACGAATTGAAGAAGCTTTTGAATGCTTTAATGAGATGATTGAGTGGGGTGTCACTCCAAATGCAGTCATTTACAATATCTTAATTCGTTCTTTATGTGTCAATGGGGATGCTATGAGATCAATGAAACTTTTAAAAAGAATGGAAGAGGAAGGATTAAGGCCAGACATATTCTCTTATAATGCTCTGATTAGAAGTTTCTGCAGAATCAATAAGGTTGAGAAAGCTAAAAAGCTTATTGTTTCAATGTCAATGTCTGGTGTGAAACCTGATAATTATACGTACAGTGCTTTTATAGAGGCACTCTGTGAATCTGGGAGATTTGAAGAGGCTAAGAAGATCTTTTATTCAATGGAGGAAAATGGCTGCTCTCCTGATTCATATGTATGTAACTTAATTGTTAAAATGTTGGTTCAGCAAAGATGCTTTCAAGAGGCCCAAAGCATTACCGAAAAATGCAGACAGAAGGGAATATCCTTGAACTCTGTTACAATTTTGTAGACTGTTTCTTTACTAGTTTAAGAGATGCTGCTGCTATGTTGAGACTTCTGCAAATAAGATAATGGTACCTGATGCAGGTACTTTAGTTATAAAACATGTTTTGATTTGAAGATGTTGTGATGTGTTGGCATGATTGATTTAGTTATGCAAATGTATGTACAAGTTAATGTGATGGGAAAAAGTTAATAACGTATTTGAATCTATTTGGTGATGTGTTTGTTAGAATCCTTAAAAACTATTGAATAGTTTATATATTCTTGCACATGATCCATGATATGAAATCATTTTATATGATGCATGACATCTTGAACCAGTGGAAATATCATAGTGCACAAGATTTAGAGACAATTAGACATAAACTTGAAAGAAATAAAGAAAAGGATAGAAGAATTCAAGACTATTGTCTAAACTCCCAAGTGAAAGAGGTTAGGGAATAAAAAAGAAAGAGAGAAAAGATGAAACAATCTTGTATGATAAATTCAAGGGCCCCAGATGAACAGAACCATTCAGAAGGGGAAAAAATTATACGCCAATAGCACACAACTGCTTCCTCATGATTCTCAACTCTCAAGTTCTCTTGAAGGCAACAAAAGAATATTATGATTAAATGATTATTTTCCTTGCTCTGCCTTTTGCAAAAATGGAAATTTTGTATTTATCAAAATTAAAATTATATTCTGGAAAATAAATATGTTCAGGGTGAAGACAGATCCTTAGGCATTATTGCTATAATATAATTTTATATTTTCTAAATTTATCCTTTTGTACTGGCAACCAGTTTGGGGAATTTTTATTACTCTTTTTATATGCTAAGGAACTTGAATCTGTTTCATGAAATTTTATATTTTCTAAATTTATCCTTTTGTACTGGCAACCAGTTTGGGGAATTTTTATTACTCTTTTTATATGCTAAGGAACTTGAATCTGTTTCATGAATCATTTAGCTGATAAATTACATACAATTATTCTTAATAGAATATGGTTTACAGTAAATGTTTGTCTTATTTATGCAGGAAACTGTGCTTCCTATATAGATTAATTTAATTTTCTTTAAGAAAGGCACTATGTTGTCTTCTTGTTAATTTAAAAGTTGCTTACCTCTCAAAGCTTAACTGAGGAGAGGATGGAGTATTAGCTATTTCTCAGGTGTTCTTGTCATATATATGGTTATCAGTAGGCAATCTCTTGAGACGTGAGGGAGATTATGGAATCAGATATGAACGTACTGGATTTTAAATGAATTTTATTTCCCTAATGAGCATTACAGGGAAACTATTCAGCCAAGCACTATTTCTAGACATTATATGTATTTTGCATGTTCTTTTCCGACTTATCTCTGCTGAAGAGATTTAGAATTTTCTTTCTGCTTTTGAACAAAATATGCTTTACAGTTAATATTATTTTGAACTTAGATTAACAGGACTGAAATAGCATTGTGATATTATGGAAATCAGATATGAAGAAGCTGGATTTAAGTGGAATTTTTTTTCCTAGAGAGCATTATAGGGAAACTATTCAGCCAAGCTCTATCTGTTAACATCATATGTATTCTGCATGTTGTTTTCTGACTTATCTCTGCTGAAGAGATTTAGAATATTTCTTTCTGCATTTGAAGAAGAATTATGCTTTACCGTTAATATTATTTTCAACTTAGATCAATAGGACTGAAATAGCATTGTTATATCACAATAATCAATACTTTCAGAATTGTGCTTGTAACTTATATTTTTCTCCTTGCAGACTGAGTATGGATGATTTTTTTCCTTGTTAGAGTGGTTCAACCTATGCTTTGTTTTGGTGGTTTGGAAGCTATGACTATGGACTCGTAGAAGCAATGCTTGAAATTATAACAGCAGTCTCGCAGTTAGCCATGCTTTGTTGCTATAACTTGTCAAGAATGCATGACTGAGTTGGTCAGTCACCTAACAACCCATACCCACCTTAGAAGAGATTGCAAAGCTTGTTTAGAGAGCTTATGGTAGCATTTGGGAATGAATTTTAATCAAACAATGCTTCAGGAGATTGTGGATGGCTGGATTCCAGTAAAAATACCGGAAGTTGGATTTTATTAGACCATTCAGTTCGCTATTTCCAACAGCAATAGCCATGTCTCTCTGTCCTATATCTTTTGGACTTGTAATATATAGATTTGCATGAGAATGGATCCCATTTTGTGAAATGCTGAAAAGTGCGCATTAACCAGCTTAGGCAAAAATAAATTATCTGTTTTACACACTAACCAGCCAACTGGTTAAAACTTCAGCACTTTAGAAAATTTGTACTTGGACCCATTCTCATAATTTGCATATAGTTGTTAAGTTTGTAGTGGCTCACTGGCTGTTTTTCTGAGCCAACAAGGTGCTATTTTTCTACTCCTTTGATAGAATACAATGTAAATCTTTTCTTTTTGAACATTCTTTGGTCAGTGAATAAGGACAGAATCTCTTTGTCTTTGCATCCCTCAAAAAGAGAATTGTATTGACTTTTGGAATTTTCTTCTGTTGATCATTCACTCAATATTTGTTGATGCTTTTGTTCATGTGTCCTAATGTTTTGTTCTATAGATGATGGTTTCAAGATTAATTTTACCTTTGTTGTCACTCTGTCAGTGTCAAGATTTGCATGATTGTTCTATGTGCTGTTCAAGAACGGATCATCTGCAAGTATGAATAATATGTAAAACACTTATTTAGTTTATACATTGACCCGTCTACAGATTAGTGTATATGAAGAAGATGATGATGACGACATGACCTTCTTGGCAACCTACCTAGACTGAACAATTTACCTTGACCCAAAAATGTAGGTTGGGTCGGGTTTGTGGGTCAAGTTGAACTACTACACACCCCTAGAACAAGTTAGGTTGTTTTGGTGTGTCTTGGGATGACATCGATTGCAATTCGAAACTTTTGGAACACGAATGAAAATTATGGGAACTTTGGGACGTAATTGAAATTATTAGTGATGATCTGTCAGCTAAAATTCTACATGTCAAATGCTATGTCATTATTTTTCGTTACACACCCCTAGAACAAGTTAGGTTGTTTTGGTGTGTCTTGAGATGACATCGATTGCAAGTTGAAACTTTTGGAACACCGAATGAAAACTATGGAAACTTTTGGGATGTAATTGAAATTATTAGTGATGACCAGTCAGCTAAAACTCTACATGTCAAATACTATGTCATTATTTTTTGTTAGTAATTTGGATTCTGTTAATAGTTGAGACGAAATCGATTATAATTTAAAACTTTAGAAACAAAATTGAAAATCGATAAAATGTAGGGACTACAGTATTTTTCAATAATAAAATATGGGGAAGCTTTAAAAAGAAATATTATTTTTCTTTAAGGTAATTTACATCTCTTACAAATTAATTTTTTTTATATCAACCAGTATAATAGATACACAGGTACGTTACCTTCTCAAATGAATTAAAAAACAAGACTGTTACTTCATACAAAACAGTTATTTTCAATATTCTGATAAAAATAATCTTATATGATTAGACAAAAGGCTTCTCCATGTTTGTCAATTATATTCAAGACCCATGTTTGGTATGTAGTTTAGGCAATGGAATTGGAATGGAGGAGGGTTTGAAAGATTGACTTGTTTGGTACATGGTTTGCAATAGGCTTCTAACATACCCATCTTCATAGGTTTAGGATACCCTCCAAGGCTAGAAGGATTGAGACATTCCCATGGCAATAATGTGTCTAATTTCCATTTTGTCCTTGCTTTTCCATTTTTGAATGCATTTTTAATGGGATATAATTGTCAATTTTTTGGTATTTCTTGTTGCTTGCTGGTTCCATTTTGGCAGTGACCCATCTTCTGAATTTCATGTTTAACGAAAAAAAAAGGCAATTTTTTTAATAATATTTTAATACAAGAGTAAAATAGACTTTCATTCATTTTCCATTTTCATTTATATTCCCTACTACCAAATACAATCTTAAATATTCTCATTTTCATTCATATTCCCTACTACCAAATATAATTTTAAATATTCTCATTTTCATTCATATTCCCTACTACCAAATACAATCTTAAACATTCTCATTTTCATTCATATTCCCTACTACCAAATACAATCTTAAATATTCTCATTTTCATTCATTCTAATATGATTTTTTAAACAAAATGGTAATAAAGGAATGCATTCTCAAGTACTATCAGACAGGGCGTTAATAGCCTATTGAATAGGAGTGTAAATGAAATGAGCCGTTCGTGAACGGCTCGGGCTTGGCTCGCATAAGAGCTCGATCGCGTTCGTTCGTTTATTAAACGAGCCGAGCCTGAACATAAAAATAAGTTCGTTTAGTTAAACGAGCCGAGCTTGAACATTTAAGGCTCGGCTCGTTTAGTTCGTGAACGTTTAAGAATAAAATAATATAAAAATATTTATTTTCTCTATCTTACATGTATTATTATATTTAAATATATAATAAACACTCATTCTACACACACACACACATATATATATATATATATATATATATATATATATATATATTGAATTTGTTATGTTATTGTCTTCAAATATCTTTTAATCAATAAAAGTATAAAACATATATAATAACAACAACAATCAAAGTTTTTTCCTACAAGGTAGAGTCGACTATAATCAATAAAACATTTAAAAGGATAAAATTTATAAATAAATATAAGATATAAGTTAATTTTCTTATGTGCATGTATATTCCATGAAAGTTGATAATTACTTAGTTCAGTTCCTTAAGCTCGTGAACGGATTGGTTAATTAAACGAGCCGAGCTTGATCACGATTTTTTGTTCGTTTAAAAGCTCGGGCTTGAGTTCGAACTTGCCTTATTTTAAACGAGCCGAGCTTGAACATCTAAAGCTCGGCTCGGCTTAGTTTACAGCCCTACTATTGAAGAGACCAACATAAACCCAACTTAAAATATTACTATATAGGCCTATATCATAAGAAGTTTTACTCAAATACAACTATTCAACTTGCCCTTGAGTGTCAAGGGATCACCCTAAGGAGGGATGTCCACCAAACAAGATTTTGGATGGCTTCAAGGGCATTCAAACCTCCATCTATTGGTGAGGCAGAAACTTTCTTCCTGATTTTTAACTATTTGTACTAGGACAAAACTTATATGTTGTTACTTACATGCTTTTGCTAAGGTTAACCAATTAAAAAAAGACATGTGTCAATTTTGAGAAGATGACATAAAAAAAATTGACACATGTCTTTTTTTTAATTAGTTAACCTTAGCAAAAGCATGTAAGCAACATCATATAAGTTTTTTCCTTTGTACTAACCCACATTCACTAATTATTGTATAATTTTTTTTGTTTAGACCAGGGTATCCACCGTCGAGCACAGTGACTAATCCCCAAGCTGAATTGTAGGCACCTCGAAGGGTTGAGACAACTGGCCCAAAGATTTAAAGCTGCTCTATACCCAAGGCAGGAATCAAACTCCTAACACTTGGTTAAGGATGGATGAGTCCCTTCCACTCAACCACACCCCTTGGGTTAATTATTATATGATTTAATCACCTACATATTTGATCATTTATTTATAACAGTGGCCAAAACCCCATTTTGATCCTCTATGTTTTACTCAAGTTTTAAATCAGTCCTTTATGTTTCAAAAGTTATAAATTAGTCCTCTATGTTTTGCAAGTTGTTCCAAATAAGTCCTTTTTCTTGACACTATTAGTGTTCTCCGTTAAATGATGACGTGTACAATTGATGTGTTTAAAATCTCTCTCCTACGTGTTATTTTAAATTGATGTGGATGATATTGAGCCATGTAGAACCCGAAATAAAACAAAACGGAGGCCAACGGTATGTTTGTTTAGTAAAATATTAGAGGGAATGGGAATATCATGTCAATGTGATGTGATGTAATGTGAATGGAATAAAAGTGGATAAAATGACAATTTTGCCCTTATATTAATAAAATTGGGAATGGAATAAAAGTAGGTAAAAAAGTAAAGGTAAAATCATAATTTCATTATATTGTTAAAAGTAAGGTTTGTTTGGTATGGAGAATGTTAGTTGGAGGGAATGTTTCAAATCCATTCCTTTTCCCTTATTTATTCCATCAAACAAATTAAACAAGGCCCAAATGTGTACACAAATTTATAAAAAATAAAGACCAAATACACAGTAATTCAAAATAAACTAAAACAGAGGCTGTATAGGGGAGAAATTTTGTCTACATTAGCTATCCACATCATTATTTAATGGAAAAAACTACGAGAGGCAAAATGACTTATTTGAAATAACTTAACATAAATGATTGATTTTGAACTTTTGAAATAAAAAAAATTAATTTGAAATTTGGGTGAAACATAAAGGATAAAATAGAGTTATGGGCTAGGGGTGTTCAAAATCGAATAAAACCATTGCACCTAACCAAACCAAACCGAACAAAAATCAAACTAAACCAATGAGTGAGCGGTTTGGTTCGATTTGCTTTTGGCAATTTTAGACGGTTTGATTTGGTTTTCAGTTTAGTATTTTTTAAACTAAACCAAACCGCTATATATATATATATATATATATATATATATATTAAAGATATTTTATTTATAAATGCATAAATGTATATATATACCATTACATATTTAAGGTAACATCAACTTGTTTATAATTTTAAAATAAATTATATTGAATAATTTTAATTTTTTTCGTTTGTATTAGCCTAAATTATTTTGATTCTATTGTCATTTGATTGTGGTTGATTAGTTAAGATTATATATGATTTTATTTTGTTAGTGAATGAAATATTATTTTTCTTGTTATTTATGGATGAATTTTAATGTTTAAAATTATCAAATTAAATCGCTCAAAACTGTAAAATCAAACCGCTCATTTATAGTTTGATTTAATCTACCAATACCTACTTATGGCCTATAATATATTATAGTATTACACAGACAAAACAGTAACAAACTTTGACTTATCTGAGTTGTCCTCTGGCCCACCATCTCCAACCTCCGTCGGCTGAATAATGAAGATTTTGATTATCATTCATAATTTATCAATTTTGGCACAAAGCTGTGAAATTAAGCACCATGCAGAAGTTGGTATAATTCGAATTTGCTGAAGTTGGTATAATAATTCATTATTTTATGGATAAGTCTAATTTGTTACATACATATATCACGATTCTATCGGTCGAAATTACATTGCATGCATACAACAAATTGCATCATAAACCTACCATTATTTTATATGTTAGGTTACATGCAGGTTAATATATAAAAAGATAACTTTTTTTATATGCTAAAGTCCTATTCTGGTCCTCAATGTTTGCATGAAATTTAATATTGATCCTCAATATTTCAAAGTTTAATGTTGGTCCTCAAAATTTTTTTTTTGTCGATTTTGGTCCTCGAGCGTAACGCCGTTAACTTTTGTCGTTAAATAATGACGTGGCATACTTATGTGGCACACACACACACTCTCTCTCCTACGTGTCATATTTAAATGACGTGGCACGCCACATCACGCCACGTCACTCCACCATGGCAAATTTTTTGCTTTGAAGAAGAAGATGATGATGATGTGGCCCTGGTGGAGTGACGTGGCGTGCCCGCCAACTCCAAGTAAATGGCCCGGCCCGTTTTGACACTATTAAACAAGTTGCATCATAAACCTACTCTTATTTTATATGTTAGGTTATATGCAGGCTAATATATAAATGGTGAGTTTATGATGCAACAAGTTGCATCATGCAATGGGTTACGTGGCACAATTGTGACCATTGATGTGATCCAATTGTATGATGCAATAAAATAATAAGTGTCACAATCTTATTGACTAAAATTATATTGCATGATGCAACAAATTGCTTCAAAGAATCACAAATTTTAGTAGATTGGAAGTAGGAGGATGTAATTCTTTTTGAGACGCATCAGAGCTGAGCAGCCGTTGGATTGAGCATGAATCAACAACAATATGTATCCACACAAACTACAATGTGGACTTCTGAGTTGCAAGAAATTGCACATAGCATAATAGGACCATTCAAAGTTCAAAGCCTACTCTACTCTAGGATCAAAAAAAGATGGTCCCAAACAAACATCTTCTTCTCCTTCTTCTATCCTTTTTTGAACTTGGGCCCACAATAATGGCATGCCGTCTTGTGGGGCCTTACAAATGACACTCACACTCACCCAACACCAACACTGGTGTGATTTTCCATGGAAGGTATAACTGATATGACCCCACAAAGGGAATATAATATTGGAGGCCATCTATTTATTTGGATCCGGATATGCTAAAGTTCAAACCCAATAAAGTGTATAATATAAATTGTTGGATGAGATCGTTATAGTATGGACACGAATTTCAATTTTTATTTAATGGTCTGGATCTTCACTTCATACAATTTGCATTTTACTATATTAAAATTCCATTTATTCCACATTTCTACTTAAAAAAAAAAAATTAAACGTAATTTTATTAATGTTATTTTTTAATAATTAACCTTACAGTAGTTTTAAGTGATGTTAAAATATTTTCCATACACCGACATTATATTTTTGATAAACTCTACGTATATTTGTATAATTAGTCTCAAGCCTGAATAAAAGATAACTGTTTGTGTTAGGTAGTTGATAGCTAGCATAAAACTTTATCGAAATTTTATAATTAATATAGATCAACTATGTTGTTGTTGAAAAATATTTTTGATACACCAACAAGAATTAAGTTTAATAGAAGGGACTAGACTTGTATAATATGATAAACTTGTGTTCGAATTCCCACTAAAAAAGATACATGTCCATATTTTAGTATCTAATAGCATCTCGAATAAGATTACCTCTAATTAAGGGTTTGTTTGGGAATTAAGAGGAGAAGGAAAGGGGAGAGATTAGAGGGGAAGGGAGGGGAGGGGAAGGGAAGGTTAACCTTCCATATGTCATCACCTTGTTTGGGTATTGATACCTCCTCCAAAATACCCCATTTTGCGGTATCTTGAATTTGTGAAGGAGAAAGATAATGGAGGATTAAGGCTTGATTCTCCATTATCTTCTCCTCCAATTTTCATCTTCTCAAATAAGGTCTTCCCAAATAAGGGGAAGATATCTTGAAAGTTTCCCCTTCCATTCCCTTTCCTTTTCCTCCTTAATCCCCAATCCAAACATACCCTAAAAATACATATAAAAATAATGCTTTCAATACAATTTATAACTATAGTTGTAAAATTGTCGTTTAGTCATAACCAATATTAAATATTAAAGGTAGTTTATAATTGATGCCAAAATTATATTTTTTACAATAAAAGAGAGAGATAAAAAAAAAATTAAAAGATTGACACTAATATAGAGATAATTTGAATGAATTGGAAATTAAATTTGTTTTATACAGCATTGAAATCCACCATTTCTTAACCGCATTGGATCAAATAATTTTTTTTTTCTATCTCTTTTTTACTACTTAGAAATTCACCATTTTTAATCGAATCGGACCCACATGTGTAAACATGCAAGAAAAATAAATAAATAAAGTTCAAAAAAGAGAAAAAACGGTTGGTAACCATAGAAGGAAGAAAAAAGAAAAAAAAAACACAAAAGGAAAAGCTGAAATTTGAATTGTGGCTGTAGGGGGCATATGTGATATATCTTTTGCCATTGCATACTTTGCTTTTTACACTTAAGAGCAGAAACATAATATGATAACGCTTGCAATTATGAAGTCCCCCACATATATAGCCAAAGGAAAAATAAAAATAAAAATAAAAATTTAAAACACTAAAGTGAAAATCAAACCCATTTTTAGAATCCCAAGAAACATGCACATCCCACTTTTCTCCTTCTTCTTCCTTGCCGTTGACTGACTCACTCCTATAATATATATCCTACACAATCCCAATTCCCACTCATTGCTTTCACCATTTTCCCCCTTTTTCTTTCCATTGTTTTTTTTATCATTTAGGCATTCTGTCTCGACTAATTCAGACTCGATTCGTATTGCGCATTTGATCATGATAAAGAATATCTCAATGGAGAGATGCTATACAGCACAGAAAAGTAAGGAGAGAGATAGAGGTGTACAAGTGACCCGAAGACCCGGCCCGGGCCGATCACATTTGGGGCCATCAGGCCTCGTCAATCGGGTCACCAGGTCGGGCTGCCCAAAACCCGGCCTGACCCGGGGTAGGCCCTTTTTTTAAAAAAAAAATAAATTTTTGTTATTTAAATATTTTTATATGTAAAATATATAATATTTGTATGTATAATTTTATTTTTTATTAATTATTAATTGAAAATATATAAAATATAACCTTAACTTAATTAAATTTATTTTTTAAAATTATTAAATATGTCAAATTTAAATTAAAATAATTTTGTTAAAAAAAACAAACAAACTCGACCCGACTGACCCGGCCAATGGCGGGTCGAGTTCGGGCAAAACCCAATCGAACCCGGGGTTTGTACACTCCTAGAGAGAGAGTGACACATAGTAGGTCTCACTTGTGTATGGGACCCACTTACGTGTCACTCTCTCTCCTTACTTTTCTATGTTATACAGCATAGCATAGGATCTATTCTCCTCAACGAGAATAACTGCATTCACAAAATTTCAAACTCAAGACCCTTACTTAAACAACACCAAATTACTTACCGCTTAAACCAGCACCCGGTTGATTTTCTAATATAAATAGGCCAATTTCTCACACACACACACACACGAGTCACACACAACATGGGTAGTAGTGAGCTTCACTCTCTACCTTACACTACTACTACTACTCCTAACCTCCATGGATCATCATCATCACCTCCTTCTTCTTCTTCCTCCCTGTATTGGGATTATCACAAAATTCTTGGAGTTCTCAACCCGGACAAAATGTCTTTAGGTACCATTATGCTTCTTTTGTTTTTTTTCCCCTCTCTTTCTCTTTAGTCCTTTATTTTCTTTTCCCTGTTCTTGTCTATATGAATGAATGAATGAATAAATGGTCCTTGGATAACGTGAATCTTATATATATATAGTTTTATAATGATATTGATTGGTGATATTCAATTTATGATGTTGCTTGAAGTTATGGATGAAATTCCAGTACCATCCTTGTCATCGTCTCCTCTAGTGTACTCCGATCTCTGGAATAATGGGTATTTGGAAGATGCTTTGCTTGAGTTCAGTACTGAGTGTCCCAAACGTCGTCGTTTGCTGCCACCATGTGCCGAGGAACCAACCCAGAATAATTACTACCATATTGATGTTGAAAAGGTATATATATATATAGCTAGAATATTCAAATTTTTCTGTTCAGTTTGATGAGTTTGTCTTCTAGTTCTGGAAAATTATAATATTATGTTATATTATATGTACAGAGCTTCTGGAATTTGAACCCTGTATGGCACCAGCCAGCTGAGAATTTCTACTGCATGAACCAGAATGGAAGCATGGGCGGATTTTCAGGTATGAATAAATAATATAATAATACTGCTTGGTAGTTTTTTTTTGTTTGCACGCGCGTCTGGACTCTGTTCGAGGCACTGTCTTGACTAATCTAAATAAATTCGGTTCGCTTCGCGATTGGTTATGGTGTCTGGTTAACAGAGGATCAAGTTCAAATTAAAAGTGCTGTTTAAGAGATTGAATTCAAATTAAACACTACAAAATAGTGGTTTTACTGTAGTGATTAATTATTAATTGTGGAATTGGGTTACAGATAGAAAAAGGAACATATGTGTATATATATATATATATTATATATTATAATGTTGATTTGTGATTAATTTATTGGTGATGATGATGATGATAACTTTTTGGTTTGAATTAATTCATGTACGGTATTCCAGATGAGAATATAAGCAAATCTATGAGTATGAGCAGAATCAACGAGGAAATTGAGACACCCCAAGAGACAATATTTGCTTCTGAAGAATCTCCTGCTGATGATTCATCATCTTCCTCCTACAACAAATTATTAGTTCCATCCAAAACTGCACAAGATCGTCATACCTTGCTCTATATTGGTATATATTTTCTTTCAAATTTTGAATTTATTTTTAATTAATTTTTTCTCCCCCCATTTTTTCACCATCTATTAATTTAGTCTCTAAATATACGTCATCATTACAGCTGCGATATGTGACACACGTGGTAAAGAGGTTATAACGTTCCCTTCATTATTGAGTCTTGAGCGGATAAAAATGAAGCGTTATGCAATGATGAGTTAATTTTTTTTAGTAATAATACACGAGAATTAATTAGGGTTAAAATAAGTAATGAATAATTAATATATATAGAGAGTTTGATATTTCTAGTGATTATTTCTGTACAAACTAAAGGTTAAATTTTTTTTAAAAAAATTAAACTATAATAATTTTTTTTCAAAAGCTGAAGGGAGAAGCCGTTTGTGTTTTACAGAAAGCGACAAGGAGAGTAACAAGAGGGCGATATCGAAAGTGGCATACCCATTTGCACTGGTGAAGCCGGGAGGAAGTGAAGGGGATGTGACTCTGAACGACATAAACGAGAGGATCCTAATGCGGCCCACCCGACCCGTCAGGCACCCGGTCGGCGACTTCGCGTGCCGGCCGTGCGTATCGGCCGAGGGTAGTCTCGGACTCTCGGGGAAAGCAGTGGTTGCCCTCACTAGAATTCACACACAAGGAAGAGGTACCATCACCATTATCAGAACCAAAGGTTAACCAGTACTAAACTAGTACTAGTCCTCCTGTATGCTGCATGGGACTTGCTTTATTAATTTAAAGCAGCTTTTAATTTGGAATTGGAACTATTGCTCTAAACCTTCCAATTGTATAGATGGAAATTAAGCCATAGCTCATATGCATGTACAAAATAGTTGATTTGAATGCTATAAATCTATATTATAATGGCTATGTAGTATCAATGTGTCATTAATTAGTTACTCTCACAAAATTATATAAAATATAACATAAGTGAGTAAATTATATTTCTTTTCTCTGAAAAATTCTTAAATTACACTCTCTTCATACCTTCGGTTTTGAATAATTACATTACATTACCTTCCCTTAATAAGAAAATTTATAATTTGACCCATTTTGATCAAATACCTTTATGTTTATTATTAATATAATTAAATATATATTTAAAAAATATAAAAAATGATTTATAAGAAATCTAGAAATTAAAAAATCATTTATTTTTAAGTAAAATAAATAATAATGAAATAATAATTTACAAAAAAAAGTTATAATTATACTAGAAATTAAATTAATAATATTAATTAAAGATATTTTAATTCGAAATAATGAAATTGTATGCTTTTTAATCTTTTAAGAGAGTTAATTGTCTGTTTTTAAAATAGAAAAAATGATAGCATAAGTTACTCAAAATATATGATATGAAAACATGATCTAAACATGTGAGAGAAAAATTAAAGTAAAGATATATAACAATAATTAAGTTATAATAGATGAGTGGAATATATCCCATAATTTAATTTATTATTTTAAAATGTATGAATTTTGTATTATATTTCAAAAATTAAAAAGAAAAAAAATAGACTTTTGAGCATGCAGTATATATATATCAACCAAGCTTGGTTGATCTAGTGGTTAGTTCACCAGGTCGCTTAAGCAAGTGTTGGGGGTTCGAATCCCACCTTGTGTATGCAGCAACCAATTGGCCAGCGGCAAACCCTTAAATGGAGCTCAGATCTGCGGAGGATTAGTCCTTGGTCTGTCGGGCTGGGAAATACTTGAAAAAAAAATAAAGTTGGTATTTTGAGAGATTGAGGTCCAACATGAACTACTCCTAAATCTGCACTGAAGGCATTGTTGTCTAGCACTCCCCATCTTGTATAAAGAAAAAAGTTGAAAAAAAGTGGAAATTGTAGACAAGAAATCTGAGGAAGAAAAGAAAAGGAAAAAAAAGAAAGAAGAAGAAATCTGGAGAAACTTAGGTTGGATGGCATTATTTTTGGCCTTTTGGTGCATTGACAAAGACACCCCAGGAGATAGCAATATATCTGCTGCACCCCACAAACTTTTTTCTTTGTCATTTGGTACTTAAGTGGAAGATCCCCACAAAATGTTCAAATTAAAAAAAACCATAGTTAATTAATTAATTAATTAAGGCTAAAGTACTATTTTGATCCTCAATGTTTGCATGAAGTTTAATGTTGGTCCTCAATGTTTTAAAAGTTTAATGTTGGTCCTCAAAGTTTTATTTTTTGGTCGATTTTGGTCCTCGAGCGTAACACCGTTAACTTTTTTGTCGTAAAATGATGATGTGGCATGCTTATGTGGCACACTCTCTCCCCTACGTGTCATATTTTATTGACGTGGCATGACACATCACTGCCATGTCACTCACCCCACATTGCCACATCATTATCTTCTCTCCTTTATCATCATCATCTGAGGTGACGTGGCAGTGATATGTCATGTCACATCATTAAAATATGATACGTAGAAGAGAGTGTGTACCACATAAGCATGCTACGTCATTATTTAATGGCAAACTGATCATTTTTACATAAAAGCTCCAGTCTTTTAAAAATCTTGTGATTGTGGTGTGAATTATTAATTCTTAAGAATATTTAATATTCCATAAAAAATAATATTTAATACTTTGTGGGAATATTTAATCCATCTTTTGATTTATATTGACAAATTTTTTTATTTTTGGCCTGGATTTACATTGACAAAATAAAAGTAAGGTAAATTACAATTTTCTCTTTTCTCCATTGTGAAATACCAAAATTATAAATTATACTCTCTTCACATAATTTTTATAAAAAATAAATTTTTTTATATTATTATTATTTTAATATTATTTTTTCAAGTTAAAAATTAAAATAATTTAAATTTTAAAAATAATTTCTTTATGTTGATCAAATACAAATGGAAAATAAAAGGTAAGATTTTAAGGTCGAGAGTGACATTTAATTATAATTTAAAGAAGTAATGTGTAATATATATATATTTCCTTTATTGTCTAATTAATAATAAATTTTCGAGGATTAATAAGACTACGTGGATTTCACAATTAATATTCATGGGTCAATTTTTTAATTTATAATTAATTAATAATTACTGTATGTCTTGCATTTCACCAATGACTAAATTAAAAAAAAACAAATGAAAAAAAGAGCAAATAAAAGAATGTTAGGTCCTGGTATTTACATCCACTATAAAATTAATTAGATAATGCACAGAATATAATTTCACTACATAAAAGAACAATTCTAAAATTCAATCTTCATACACATTCAAATCTAAACCTTATTTCAATCCCTAGCTGTATAAAGCACTTTTAAATTCTTAGGCTAGTTATTTTATTTTTTAAAGTGCCTACAATTTAGCAAGAAGATTAATTACTATACTCAACAGCAGACACTAAACAAACACATGGATTTACCCACGGAATATATTTCGTGGGTAATCCGTGAGAAAATAGAAAAAAAAATTTCTTTAAAATTATCTACGGATTGAATTCCGTGGGTAATTTTATAAAAGTGCTCATGGATTAGCTACGGATTTGCAATCCGTGGCTAATTTTTGTGGGTAATTTGTCAATTAACCACGAATCTACAATCTGTGGGTAATATCCGTGGATAAATGTTTATTATTTAAATTTTAAATTTATATATATATATATATATATATAATGTCTTATATTAATAAAATAATAAGTGATAAATGACCTAGTGATAATTCTAAATATTACCATGCATGATGTTCTCTTTTTGAATCCTCTACGGACCATTTTTCAAAAATATAATGTGATTTATAGAAGTCGCCAGAGGAGACCATGGAATAACACAAATTTACCCATGGATTTGTCCGTGGGTAAATCTGTGTTTTGTTGTAGTCAGATATATATATAAAGCTTATTCGACGTTAAATTTATTGTAGAGTAGACTAATCCTTCACAACTTAGTAAATTAATCTTTGAATTAATTAGAAGAATGTCTATATTTAACTTTGGATGGTATATCAAATAATATTGCATCTAATTGGAAGATACCCTTTTAAAAACAAAAATCTGAAGCCTATTGTAAAATATATAGAGCCTTTTGCTAGATTTAATTAAAACATCTTAACATTTTCAAATTAAGAAGCATGCCCAATTTCATATGCATGCTTTGGAAACAAATAATTGTTATAAGAGAGCAGTACAAGAAATTGCTTTACAAAAAGCAATGTATTAATTATAAGAAGCAAACATTCTTTCTTTTGATATAAGCTGTAGGAATAGAATACACACCTACTAAGAAAAGGAAAAGAGAAAGTAAAGATAAGCCCTACAATTCATTAACAGCTTAAAAGGTTTAAATTGACTTTTGGTAAATCACAAGTCATAGTTATAAGGAAAAAACTTAGGTCAATTTCCTTATGTCCATTTCATCTAATTCCCCAATATAATTATGACACGTGGCAAAAAGTGTTTAAATGACCAATCACAATAGAGAGAGAATATAGAAGACCACCTTTTATATGACCAATTATAGAAGAAAGAGAGTGTAAATACAATATATGATTGGTGGAATTGGATGAAATGGACATAAGGAAATGGACCTAAGTTTTTTCCTAGTTATAATTAGGAGCGGCAATTTTGACCAAAACCCACTAACCCAACCCAACCCAACTGTATTTTGACCCAACCCAACCCAATTAATAAATGAGTCATGTGGATCGGGTCAGAATTTACTCATGCAAATATGGATTGAGTTGGATCAAACCCATGGTTAACCCAATAACCCATTTAATGCATTTTGTATTTTCATTTTTCTCTTGGTTTCAACTTTTCAAAATTATAGTACCCACTAACCCAACCCAACCCAATTAATAAATGAGTCATGTGGATCGGGTCAGAATTTACTTATGCAAATATGGATTGGGTTGGGTCAAACCAGTGGTTAACTCAATAACCCATCTAATGCATTTTGTATTTTCATTTTTCTCTTGGTTTCAACTTTTCAAAATTATAGTTTTGCCTCAAGTTACATTTTAGTCCCGATTTTCTTTCTTTTTTTTATTTTTGACCCAAAAAATTTCTATATTCATATTTTCTCCTTTATTCCAAAATTACAGTTTGACCCTAATTTTTTTCATAATTACATTTTTGGCTCAAATTGTATTACTATTTTAGTTGTTCCATTTCAATTTAAGCCATAGAAACTTTTTAAAATTGCATTTTGACCTCAATTTCAAATTTGTGGAAATTACATTTTGACCCCAATTTTTATAATAATTACATTTGGGCTCAAATTAATGGATTGGTGGATTTGACCCATAATTAATAGGTCATGACCCATTATGACCCAACCTAAATTTCACCCAACCCACTCATTTTGCCACCCCCTAGTTGGCTAGTTATAATATATCAAACACTTTTCACTTCATTAACCTTAAAACTTCGTTTTTTACTTTTTATTCTCTTCTCATTTAATGCTTGCAATAATATTAGAGGGTAAATTTTTTTTATATTAAGTAAGATATGTATACACTTTTGACACACACACTTCATATATATATATAATTGAAAATGAATTTAATGTGGATTGGATAACGTTTAATATTAGTGAATAGACATATATAGTATTTGACCTATTGGAAAAAAAAGGATAAAAACTAAAACTTAGCTTGCTATTACCCAATTGTGAGCGGTTCCCAGCTGTTTCAACTCTGTTCTTGAGAAACACACAATTTTTTTTTTTTAAGGTAATGCTATGATTTTTGAAGAGTGTAGTCGCCACCAATTAAGTTTTCATAAAAAGTTAGAAAAATGTCTTTAAAATGATTTTGAAAAAGAAAGGATAAGGCTTGATGTGCGAACTAAGTTGGACTTTGGAGTCCATTTAAGGTAAGGAGAATTGTTAGACATCCTTCACTGCCTGTCCCTAGTTAGGACGGTTATCCTAGAATCAAAATAATAATTCAAGTTTGGCCAATATTCCCAATTTTGAGCTTACATGTGTTTTTAGAGATTTTAAAATGGCAGACTTGACATAGGATGAGAGGCTAGGGCCTATGTACTCTTCACGGGGATCAAAGTCCACGTAGTTCAAAATGTGTGTGTGGGGAACTCATGGAGTCAAATGATACTCAGAGTGTTAGTGATATATTTTTCCATAGGAGCACACGAGGTCCTCTCTTGGCATCTATGCTAATTAAGGGTAGCAAGCACATGCAGTGGGACCAAATGAGAGAACGCGTGTCCCTAGTTGACTTTGGATTGACCTAGATCAAAGGAGAAAACGGATCCCTCTCTAGACCTAGGCATTTTGACATGCATTAGGGATTTGCTCGTACCAATGACATTTAAAGGAGGCAACGTAGGCCCCTTGGTGAAGCATTGGGGGCATGAGTCTAAGGAGAAATAGGACTTCTCTCATGATTCTCATAGTATGGGCGGTAACAAGGCTTAAAGGAATCAAAAGAGATCAAGGAAAGCTGTTAAATGTTAAATTCTGAGTGAAATTCGTGACTTCCACAAGAGACGTTGTGATGTTTCAAAGCTAGCATACCTCTAAACTGCAATTCAAGGCATGAACGTCGCAACTTTCATCAAGGACGTCACGACGTTCGACAACGTATGCTCCAATCTTCATTGTTTTGGCTTATTTTTGTTCTCTTTGATCCATTTGGTTCAAATCATAGGTGTTTTGTAGGCCTTTTGACATGTCAAGGACAGTATCAAACAAAAATGTGCGCGTTTTGGCAATAGGTTGAAGCCTATAGGATGAGACCCCGATCAATGCCCTAGCCTCCAAGGTTAATTACAAACAAGAATTACCCGACAGATAATATTAGCAAGGCTTAGTTGAATAATTATGCATATTAATGCAAGATAATGATCATGAATTCATGATAATTATAGTAAACCTGCGGCTTTGAGATAATTGAATTACCTAAGGAGCTAGGATTTTAGATGCGTACCTAGGGCAGCGGGGTTACCTAAGGATGTTAGGGAGTTAAGGAGCAAGCTCTTTAGACTTAAGGGGTGAGCAAGGGAGAGCTTAAGAGTAGTCAAGAGGAGACTTTCTGCACTTGATGACTAGTGTGTTGAATATTGTGGAGTGAGGTACTATTTATAGACTAGAAAAATAACCGACTTCACTATTTATGTGGGGGATGTCGCGACGTAGGGATTATCCGTCGCGACGTTGGCACGGATTGAGACTTAATCTGTGTGACTTTTGGTGAGAATATTCGAGTATTCCTTTTGATATGTCACAACGTGGATAGTGGCTGACTGGCCGTCACAACATTGGTGTCCAGGTGAGCTTCTAGAAGCTCACATGTTATGTTAGAGGGCTTCGTTGCGACGGCAAGGTGTTATGACGCAAAGTTTGATAGCAAAGTTGTGCCTTTGAATCTAGTTTTGGTTCTAGAAACGAGCCAGACAAAATAGAGTGTCTACATTCTACACCAATCAACATATATAAAAAAATTCAAGTCATCAGAATTATTATTTATTTAAATGGTATCTAGACGAATAGACCAAATTAAAAAAAATCATCACTTATAAAGGATTAAACTAAATGATGTTTCGATCTATTTATATAATATATGTTGTCAATATTGGGGCAAATAGTCAAAATTTTAAAGAAAAACTATAGCTTTACCTACGGGTAAAAATTCAAATCCTCTTGAAACCATATACAATCTTATTTGAAGGGTAATCTTCTCAAGGGGCAGTAATTTTTGGCTTGGAGAGATCTCTCTTCACCACAACTTTTGTTTTGAAATATATATATATAAATATATATATAAACATATTTTTTTAATTTTTAAATTTTATTTGCTAACGAACTTACCACTTACGTTTCTGTCATCACTAATTAGTTATAGACTCAAAAGATAGGTCCTGATTCTAATCATATTTTAGTGCACACTAAAGAACAAGAATATATGACAAATAAATAGGCAGACAGTAGCCTCTCTATATATAATTGTGAATCTTATGAACTAATACTTCCATCATTAGTCCACAAATATGATAATGGAGTTGTTAGCACTAAAGTGCTTAAAATAATTCATGCATATTTCTCAGGTCAAACCCATCAGATTTTAAAACACAGATTTGAAGACAGTATCTAACAATGGGACCCCACTAAGAACAAATCAATAATAAACCAGTGCCAGTCACTATCTTCCTATCATATAGAATTATGAATCCACTAATTAATAAATTATACCTTGATATGGGGGAAGAGTTCGTACAATTTTTAGTAATTTTTTATTCATTTAATGATATTTTCAATATTATTATTAATAGAAATTTATAGTAATATGAATTACTTTAAAAGAATTAAGAATTAAATTTTTATTAATATTTTTATATTCAATTTTTAGTATTTTCATAATATTAAATATCGATCCCCTCATCCTCTGCTTGATTTGCTTTTTTAAAATCTGATATATCATATATATATATGACTAATTAATATATATATATTCAAAGGAAACAATTCTAAAATACTAACCAAAACACATTCTGTGTTCTAAATTATATTCATCATTATTTGAGATTTTTTTGTTGTAATTTTGTGTGAATAAATTTCATACAACATGACAAAAACTTGTTCATTCCAACATTTCTCTAATAGATAGGTACGGATCTGAATAAATCTAGAAATGGGGGGAAGATATCTTTCTTAAGTTCCTGAGATCATCAACATTTCTCTAATGATTCACATGCAAACTAACAATTTCTGAGACATTCTTAGGTACATGAATTATACTACGTCTTACATTGACCAATAATAACATTCATCTAAGGACCATATTTATAAATAATTAAAAATTATTCGTCGAAATACACGTAGCTAAGAAATTTTGCCACCTTTCCATATTGTGTAAGCATTACTGAGAAAGACACCATTACTACTACTGTCCCAAGGTCCAGTCCCCACTCTTTCCTCCAGCTTTATGCTTAAGTCTCACATCTGTGATTGCAATTTCTTTTGAAGCAGCCTTACACATATCATAAACTGTTAAGCCAGCAATAGTTACTGCTGTCATTGCTTCCATCTCAACCCCAGTTTTCCCTGTTGATGCAGCTTCCCCTTCTATCATTACACTGAAGTCTTCATGATTTAAGGCCAAATCCACTCTCACGTGAGTAAGGTTTATGTTATGGCACAATGGAATAAGGCTGCTAGTTTGCTTTGCACCACTTATGCCTGCAAGTTTTGCCACACTCAGCACATCGCCTTTGGCCATTTGATTGGCTAACACCAAATCAAACACCTTCTTCCCAAGAATTACCTTGCAACCAGCAATGGCAATCCGTTTACTGCTTTCTTTTGAGGACACATCCACCATTTGAGCCTCCCCGGTACTGCTGGTGTGAGTCAAACCGACAGAACTTTCGCTTTTGCTTGTCTTTGGAGGCGGCATCTGGGACTCTTTATCCACAAGACCATCATCACTCACAGCACTAGCAAGTCTATTCGAAGGAGGTTCACCAAACACTGACTCCATTTCCTGAGTGAGAAATACAGTTTAACATGAATGAACAGTAATGTTTCTGCAGAAATTTTTTGGTACAGGTGGAACAGAACTTGCTAAATTTATTCAGAGGGAGATAATGCACATTAAAATCAACAACCATTACAGATCATGTTAATCAATTCTCAGTAATACATAAGTTGGGTTGCATGACAAATACCTAATGAAGAAACAGCGTTGGTTATGGTAGATGAAGAAGAAATCTTTGTATTTTGAGAGGAGGCAGTGTTTGCAACCCACAATGCCCCACAATCCACACACGAGAGCAAGACGACCAAGAGAGAATAAGTAAGTTGGAAAAAATCCTAGTGGGTAACTTTGGTATATCTTGACCAACAAAAACAAAGGGATTTACCCAATACCCATGAACTCCTAAAAAATAAGGAATCTAAGAATATTCCCTTTCCATACAAACCTATTTAAAATATTGATTTATATTCAATAATATAAATCCAATTGTTCCAACAATCTTTCACTTGGATAATATTAATCTTTAGGATAATCACCAAAATGCATTCCAAAGAAAATCTCTCTCCCTTATTCTCAGTCAGTAGTTTGATAAGATGATTACGGACTATCATAGGGTTGTAGGTTGGGTCCCTGCCCAAATGGATTTGCATGTAATTAATTCAAACTTATCACTAATCACTTATCACTTACAATCAATACCTAGAACCAATCTATTCATGATCAAATCAAACTAAGTTTGTAAATGAAACAACACAAAATCAGTCTTGAGAACCATTTGGTGACGTTCAAAGTCCTGCTGTGTAACAAGAGCCATGACTACTTTGAAGGCATCCTTCGTAGACACGGGAGAGCATTTTGATGGTAGCCTTTAGCTAGTAATCAGACTTCATTACAAGAGATAAGATCTGTGCCATCAATAGTACCATATTCATATTCTTCAAAATAAACACATAATTATGTGGAACAGGTCTGCGAATTCTAAGATAATCTCAACTCAACAACTGGCTCTTGAAAGTCTGATAAGTGTGGTATTTTAACAACATCTAGGTTTTCAGTAATAACATCATCTCAAACGATAATAATAACAACTAATAGAGATAGTAAAGTCGGCAAGGGCAAAACAAGAAATTTATCACACAAGTCATCTAATGGAGATAGTAAAGTGAGAAACTACATTTTATTCTATCAAAAAAAAATTAAAAAATTGCTTTGTCAACTTTAAGTAACAAAATATCACCTGACTTGGGAGAAAATGAAAATGTAACCCAATTAATTTATGAAATTAGAAACATTTTGCAAGTCAACATTGAGCAATGCCAATCCTAACAGTCACATTAAATCCACATTGAGCAAGAGGATGTTTCATTATTATTATTATTAAAGTTCATATACCAGTTTTATAAAAAGGCCTTAGTTCAATGGGTAAAATTATTGCTCCCTTTTTTTCAGAAAAAAAAAAAATCAACAGAATCATGCACCAAAACAGAAAAGACAAAGCCTACATCACAGTAATAGAAAAGAGTAAAGAAGTTATTTACCTTGTTGAGTTCTTGAATAACACTTGCAAGTTCATGGCTGCCACAAGTGCTGTACATCCTTCTCAAGTGAGGCAATGTGCCTACCATTCGTTGAAGAAACATTATAAACAGTTCCTTGTTCTAATTATATGGCTGCAAGGAAATGGAAATCCCAATCAAATTTGAAATACTTGCTAAGATACCCAAAACGCAGAGAAATCAGATTATATGCCTATATTTTACTATTTCAGTTACTGCAGAAGAAACAGAAAAGGAACAAGAAGAGTTTATCAGTGAGGACAAAGCGTTCTGGCTGATAGCAAAAAAAAGCTAAAGGAAAATATAGTTTTTAAGAAAAATAACATTTCCCACGCTCAAAAAAATCAGGAGGAAAGGAAGAAAAGAGAGAATTGGTGTATGCAAAAACCAAAGAAATGGGAACTGAATCCCCTATAATTCCCCCCTGAAATTCTCTCATTCATTTTTTGAATTTTTTAAAAGTAGCCCGCAATGTGTAAAATTATTTTATAAATTAGCATGCAAGTGGGTTAAAATTTAAAAGAAAAAAGAAAAAGAAAAGAATAGACGATTGCGAATAATCGATGGCTAAATCAACAGCTATAGATGGGAAAATTACAAGGAGAATTTAAGGGGATCCAATCGCAAAGAAATTAGTTGATTTTATTAGTAATTGGATACTAGATCTGCGGATTGAATGAGATTACTAAACTTGGAAAGAGAACTTAAAGGGTAGCAATTGCAGCTTTCATTGTCAGAATTGCATGAATCCATTTTAAAGAATACTAGTAGAAGACCATGAGGAACATAAAAGCTCATAATGCATGTCCTCCATTTATATCATATGAAAGTTTGTTTTTTAGGTGGACTTGACCTAGAATGAGAACTTGGAGCATACCTACCCAATGATAGGAATCAAAACCCACATAGTTTGAAATAATGAAAATAGGGTTCATTGGTTAGTGAATTTTAATTATTTTTTAAAAAGGTCAAGAAATTTGAAATTTAATCTTAAGTTTGCAAACAAAATGATTATGAAGATTGATTAGTATGTTTTAGTTTAAGAAAATAGGGTTCACATGCATATTAAAGCCAACTCAGTTTGAAAGTAATGGGATAGCAGCAAGCAATTTTGATACCAACTAATCAGAACAGGTTAACAAGAACAATAACAAACGAAAAAGCCTTTTCCTACTAGGCGGAATCAGCTACATGGATCAAACGATGCCAACATGTTCTATCCTGGCTCATTTCTTTGATTAGAATTAGATCCATCCAAATATTTCTCCTATTATTTTCTTTGGTCTCTTCCTATTTCTAGTTATTAGACTATCTTCTATTTAATCAACTTTTCACACAAGGACGTTTAGTTGTCTCCTCTATACGTGACCGAACCATCTAAGGTACGTTTCTGTCAACTTTTCTATGATGGGTGTTCTTCCAACTTTCTCTATAATGCATATATTCTTAATTTTATCCTGTCTAGTATGTCCTATAACATTCCTACCTCAGTTATATAATTATTCTGGTTAATTTGTGGTTATGTGTGATAATTTTAAACCCAATAAATTTTAAAACCATTATTTCACTGATTTGTACCCTTCTAAGTGCACTTTTAACTGTCTATATCAATTCAAATGCTACTATCCGTATCTAGTCACTAAGTTCAATTTTATCTTTCATTCTTTCTGTCGGATAATTAATTAATTCCTTTTCCTTATTTAAATAATAAGGTGATCTCTCTATCCTCTCTTGAAAACTGGGCACGGATCTCACTATGTAAAGTGGGAATTCAAACACAACACATTTGAGTATTTGACATACACAAAGTAATTTTACTTGTATGCAACTATTGAATACAATTCTTTTTACATCATTTCAATTTGATTATCCCAGTATCTAAATAATATTGGAATCTACAAATTGCCTTCAGAGGCAAAATAGCTAGGTTCTTATATATACAACAACAACAACAACAATCAAAGCCTTTTCTCACTAGGTAGGGTCGGCTATATGGATCAAGCGACACCAACATGTTCTGTCTTTGCACATTTCTATGGTTAAGTTATTTATGGCTAGATCCCTCTTAATCGTTTCTCCTATTGTTTTCTTTGATCTTCCCCTACCTCTAGTTATTAGGTTATCTTCCATTTGGTCAACTCTACGTACCGGAGCCTCTTCCGGCCGCCTTTGTACATGACCAAACCACCTAAGGCGTGTTTCGACTAATTTTTCGACAATAGGTGCTACCCTCACTTTCTCTCTAATATAATCATTCCTAATCCTATCCATTTTAGTGTGACCACTCATCCAGCGCAACATTCTCATTTCTGCCACGTTCAATTTGTGCTCATGTTGGCTTTTTATCGCCCAGCATTCAGTACCATACAGTAAAGCTGGTCTTATTGCGGTGCGATAAAATTTCCCCTTAAGCTTAAGCGGTACTTTCTTATCACAAATAACACCTGATGCCTTCCTCCATTTCATCCATCCTGCTTGGATCCTATGGTTTACATCTTCCTCTATTTCTCCATTATTTTGTATTATCGTTCCCAAATACTTAAAACTTGTGACTTCCCGCATGGGGTGATCTCCAAGTTTCACCTCACTCCTAGAATCAGCGTCCCTACCACTAAATTTACATTTCATATACTCCGTTTTGCTTCGACTTATGCGAAATCCATATGTCTCCAAAGCTTGTCTCCATCTCTCTAATTTTTCATTTACTTGTTCTTTGGAATCTCCAACCAAGACTATATCGTCAGCAAAAAGCATACACCTTGGTACTGCCTCTTGTATATGTTCAGTGAGCACATCCAATACCAAATTGAAGAGGTAAGGGCTCAAAGCTGAACCTTGATGTAGTCCTATGGTTATAGGAAAATCCTTCGTAACACTACCTTGTGTTCTCACACAAGTCGTGACTCCATCGTACAAGTCTTTGATTGCTCGGATATAGGCCACTCGTACTCCTTTCTTTTCCAAAGCCTTTCTTTTTTTTGTTAATAAACTTAAATATTTAAGTTTGATGATATAAAAGTCCTAAACCGCCAAACCGAACCGCTCAAAACCGCTCGTTTATGGTTTGGTTTGGTTTGACGCTATCAACTTAAACCGATAGATGCACTAAATTTTCATCAAAAACCGCCCAAACCGCCCGCCGAACACCCCTATTTAGCCCATATCCAAAATTTTCGCATAGTGCTAGTTTTACCCCATGTTTTATGAAAATTGCAAGTTAGTCCATATATTCTTCAAAATTCAAAATATTCACTAAAAAAAATCCCAAAATGTCCCAAATCTACGCAGTATACTCACAATAACACTTGGTACTTCTAAATTTTAAGCAAATCATTTCAGGAACATTATTGGGACTAGGAATAGCCTACAATTCCAAATTTCTAAAGTTTACATTAGATACATAAATTCCTAAGATTTTCAGTTTAGTCCCTAGTTCTCAAATTCATGATTTTGCACCCTTTTCTTACATTCTTCACTTCCTTTCCATTATTTTCACCATGTATAGCTACGAAACAGAAATTCAAAGGTTGCAGCAATGCCCCAGTATTTTTAATTTTTTTCACAATTGCCCCAATTTCATGAAAATGCCTCAAAATTGTTTTCTAGCCCTAGATCAATACATGCAAGACTTCCATGGAATTTTGCATCCCGAATAACCTCAAATTAGCCACCATTCATTCATCATAGAAAATTTGAAGGGCAGAAGATGACGGAATGCCGGAGTGGCATATAAATTGTGCGAAGTCATATAAACTATCATACCTTAACTTGCTTCCTTGTATCTCCTCCCAATTTTGAGATGGGTTTTCTTCAACTTTCTCTCTCTAGAACGCAGCTCTCTATCTCTCTACTGCAACCTAAATCTTCTTCCAGCTCGTCCTTCTTCCCGCCACCTCTTCCTTGCTCTTCTTGTATTTTTGGGTTGGATTTACTACGGTCAAAACGGACCAGGTTTAGTCCGCACCTGCCCGAGTTCGCATTAAACGGGTTGGGTCAAGCCAGTTTATTTAACAGGCTTGAAAATTGATACCCAAATGGTCAAATCTATTCATTTGACCTGAGGATTAAACGGGCTAGCTTGCGAGTAGACCTGATCACGGGCCGGACTTTTAGAGTTTTTAACTAAAAATTCAAGCCCGAGCCTGGTCCAGGCCCGTTTTCTTAAACTAAAAAACGGGCTGGGCTCAGCCCGTATTAAATGAAAAACGGGCCGGGCCGCCATATTTTGTACCATATTTTTTTTTATAGTTTGTTTCATGTTTCATTTAAAATACAAAAAGATACTTTTTTTAAAAAAAATAGATAGTTAAAAGATTTTAATGTATTATATATATAAACATTTTATACGGATTGTATATAAAGATATACATATTTTGTATCCAAAATATATTATATATTCTGGAATCTGGATACAAAATATGTATATATACATATTTTGTTTCTAGAATATATAGCAAATTACACACTCTAAAAGAGTTTGAATTTGCTCATAATGGATTGTGTGAAGAAAATGGTACACGCACTCTAAGAAAATTAGTGTAATGCTAGTTAATTGGAAGTTGGAAGCTAATCTCCCCTGTAAGATTGAATTTTTGAAATGTTCAAATATGTAAGATTGAATGAATCAAATACAAGACATTGGACATCAAACATTAAAATATGTTATCAATTAGGTTGATATTTATTTTATACTAGATTGAGTATTTTTATTTATTTTAATGTATTATATATATATATATAAAATAAGCATATATAATACGGGGCGGGCTTTCGGGCCGGGCTTTTAAAAAAGCCCGAGCTCGGCTCGTATTTTTGCGGGCTTTTTTAAAAAAACAGACTTTCGGGTTCGGGCTCATTTTTACATTTTAGCGGGCCGGGCGGGCTTTAAGGCCCGTGATCAGGTCTACTTGCGAGTCATTTTTTTAAATTTTTTAGATATAATTTTAAAAAATTAATTATAAAATTATATATTTACTTAATTAATATTTTATTAATTTTAATTATTATTTAAATTATTTATACATATTATTATAATAAAATTATTATTTAACACATAAAATTATCTAAAATATATATATTTATACATATTTTAAATAAATATATATAAATTTTTTATTTAATTTTTACGAGCCAGCCTGTTTAGCTCACGGGCATAAACATGTCACTGTTTATGCCCGTTTTTAAACAGGTCTATTTTTAATGTCCAAGTCCGCCCATTTAGTGGGTAGGCCGGGCTGGCCCGCGAGCCAAAGCCCGTTTTGACACTACTAGTTGGATTGGGTTGAAAGAGGAGTGAACTCAACCCAATTGAATAGTGGCGGGTTAGATTAGTTTGACTTAAAGAGAATTAATTGTCTAATCCGAACCAACTTGATCCTTCAATGTCGGATTGAGTTGGGTTCAACCTGTCTTTTTTTTTAACATTTTTTAGTTTTTTTACATTTTTTTCTCCTTTTTTTTGGCTCTTAATATTTGTATTAGTCATCCACTGTCGTCAATAAATTTTAGGTTAAAATTTAGATATAATACAAAATTAAATGAGACAATTGTTCTTATTCTTAATTAAAATATTATAATGTATTTTAAATAAAAAATAGTTTAAACTATAATATAATTATGCAATAAAAAAATCTAAAAAAAAACATATTTAAAATTAGTTAAGAATAAATTATATTTTATATTATATTAAATAAAAATAAGATATCTCACAACTCATAAATTATTATAAGCAAATAACTAATTGCATAATAAAAAATCTCCATAAACATGGTTAAACATAAAAATTCTGTTTTTCTTAAGTGGCGGGTTGACAGGTTGGTTTCGAGTTGATTGGGTTGAAAGTTCTCAAATCCGTTACCCGAACCAATAGTACAACGGGTTGAAAAATTCAACATGAACCAATCTATTGACCCGAACCAAACTAACACAATATGACGGGGTGATTTGGGTTGAGCGGGTTGGCGGGTTAACCCAACCCACTAATCACCCCCAGGTAATAATACGTATTGTTTTAATTTAATATTTTAAAGATAAAAATATCTAATTTAATCTTTAAAATATATATTTTTTATCTTATTTTAATCATTTTAATTCTTAAAAGAAGTCACAAATACAATAAAAAAAATTAAAAATACCAAATTGGAACAAAAACATCTTTTAAATTAGATATTTACATAGCCTAAATTAGATATTTACATCTTTAAAACTAAAAGGCTAAAGTACTATTTTGGTCCTCAATGTTTGCATGAAATTTAATGTTGGTCCTCAAAGTTTTATTTTTTGGTCAATTTTAGTCCTTGAGCGTAACACCGTTAATTTTTTGCCGTTAAATGATGATGTGACATGCTTATATGGCACACTCTCTCTCCTACGTGTCATAATTTAATGACGTGGCATGATACATCACTGCCACGTCACCCCATATTGCCACATCATCATCTTCTCTCCTTTATCATCATCATCTGGGGTGACGTGGCAGTGATGTGTCGTGCCACATCATTAAAATATGACACGTAAAAGAGATGATGTGCCACATAAGCATGTTACGTCATCATTTAATGGCAAAAAGTTGACGGTGTTACGCTCGAGGACTAAAATCGACCAAAAAATAAAACTTTGACGACCAACATTAAACTTCATGCAAACATTGAGGACCAAAATAATACTTTAGCCAAACTAAAATAAAACAATTGATAATTCTGTGAAAGGATTTTTGTCAATAAAGGTTTCTGAAAGGTCATTGACTCATTGGGTCTCTATGTTTGCGAGATTACAATTTTACCCTGTGGAATTAAAGAATCCGAAGTGGAATCTTCTTCCGTTCTCACATGGCAAAGGGTTTAGAGTTAAGTTAGACAATAATTAAGCGTTAATACAATTAAGCATAGCGTATTAGCCGTAGAGAGGGAAGTGTTTTTAACTTGGTGGGATTTTGTGGCCGCTCTCTGCCCTCTCCCCTCCACAATGAATCGTGAACTCCATTTGCCTCACTCATCACTTGCTTTGTCTGAGGTTCTTGTTGATTCTACTCTTAATCCCCATCGCTCTCATGTATCCAATACCTTCATTTCAAGACCAGACGACCATGTATTCTTCCAAAACTTCCTTTCTTTTGTTTCTCTGTATTCCTAAATCTTTTTCATTTCTGACTTTTTTTTTTAAGATTCTTTTATGGGTTTGAGTGACATGGATTCTATTGAGGCAGGGAAAGACCAAAGAAAATCATAGGAAAAACTATTAGGCTAACCAAAGATACAACACAGTTGCTGTCACATGATCTATATAGCCGACCCCACTTAGTGGGAAAAGGATTGTTGTTGTTAAGTGATATGGGTTCTACTTTAATTGTTTCCATTGTTTCTTGTTTTTATATAAATGATTTAAGCTTTCAGGTTGATTTTGGTGGAAGGGCAGATTAAGAGACTTGCAATAGAATAACAGAAATGATCAATATTACAATGCATGATTTGATAAGCTGTATTCCCATTGCATCTCTAACACAAGCAGATATTACTTTGTTAAAAAGCAGTTTTCTATTCCTTTGCCCATGTTGTTCTTTGAAGCTTTAAGTTTTCTTGGTGCTGAAGTGATTTTGATTATTTTGGTCATTTGTCTTATAGACTATACTTAGATACAGTTATCTAGGAGTTTGCTTTAAGATTATCCAATAAAATTATGACAAGCGGATAAATGTTTTTAAAAATATGATTCTGAGATGTAACAAATTGTTCTGCTTTTATTGGAAAATCTAATAGCATACTAATAGAAACTGCACCTAAGTTTTCTCCTTCAGTTATTTGTGTGATCATTGTTGGATTTTTCTGCTCAGCTGAATAAATCTCTAGTATATTTTAGCAGTTCCTGTCTATTCATCTCCTTACTTGCTTGCTTGCCTTGAAGTGAATAAATTTTCTGATATTAATTTCTTGGGGAATTAATTATGCATGTTAATTAGCAGGGGAAGGATAAATGGAAAACTTTGGTACTCGCATACAGGACTTTGGGTGTCGTGTTTGGTGGACTTGTGACATCACCGCTATATGTTTACCCTTCTATGCCGTTGAAGTCTCCTACAGAAGATGACTATTTGAGTATCTACAGCATCATGTTCTGGACACTTACTCTCATAGGGGTTGTAAAGTATGCCAGCATAGCCATTAAAGCAGACGATGATGGTGAAGGTACAAATAGAAATTTACTGTTAGCTCTGTTCTTTTATAAGGCTATAGTATAATTGTCTCACATATAATTCTATGATCAACGGTGGTTTTGGATCTAGGGAAAGGGACTAGTCCCCACAATATGGCGAATCAAAATTCGAATCCTGGCTGGAGTGGTGTCCACATTTAGTGCATGACACTGGCAGTGTCTATAACAGCCTTCGATAAGAGGATACCTGTGGGAATCCCCAAAAAAATAAAAAGAATTCTATGATCAATCAGATTGTATCTTATGATCTATAAATCCCATGCTTTGATTGATGCAGTATGAGGGGGATGTTATTATTAACTAAGCTATTTAGAATAGTTCATCATGTAATTGTAATTTGGGATTTGAGGCATATTAATTGAACTTATCTCTAAAGCTACACAGACACACACTGGCCAAGTGTATCTGGAATCTTGTCTTTCATAGCTCATGATGAATTGCAGGTGGAACTTTTGCCTTGTATTCATTACTTTGCAGGCATTTAAATGTCGGAATCCTGCCTTCGAAGCGATCATATTTACACTTGAGTACAAATTCAAATCTGCATAGGGGCGGTGAAACGCAAAGTTGGCTCGGCAAATTTTTTGAAAGAAGTATAGTTGCTCGGAGAGTATTACTTTTTGTTGCTATGTTAGGCACATGCATGCTTATAGGTGATGGTATACTTACGCCTGCAATTTCAGGTTTACCCCAGAATTTACTTCTCTCTGTCTTTTTAGTTTCCCTAAAAATTAATGCGGTGGCTTTTATCATTTGGGTATGTTTGATTCAACTTTGTGACTTTATTCCCAGTTTTGTCAGCAATGGATGGAGTAAGAGCACCTTTTCCTTCTGTTAACAAATGTAAGTGCTTTACTTAATATATATATGCCGTAAGGCATAAGCTTGAGATTTTTCAGATTCTGTGAATAAGAAAACTACAATTGAAGCACTCGAGGACTTTATTATCACTTTCTTGGTTTGGCGAAATAGAAATTTTTTACATGAAAGGATGGTAGGGATTTTATGGTATTAGTTTCCACAAAGAAGTTTTCGTTATTAGTTTATTATCAAGCAGAAAATAGTTTATGGTCAGTGAAGACTGGAGAGCAGCCTAATGAAGTATTTGGAAGTATTGAAAAACTAAACATTTGAAAATTGCAAAATATGGAAGAGGTTATGGTAATTCGTAACAATAGGCTAAATCATCGGGTAACTATCATTGTCATCACTTAATTAGGAATTACCATGCAAAGTTGCAAACCTTTTTTTAACTGCAACCTTATTACCTTAAGAGGTTTCTGCTTGTTTCCCTATTTCATTTTGTGACTGCTTTTTAATAATTTAAAATATGGCATTGCGTTTCTCTCCATTGCATTCAAGAATTTGCAGAGTATGTTGAAATGTAAAGCAGGAAGCATCCTCTGTCTCTGTCATGAATAATTTATTATTTGAAATTTGAATAACATAATTCAGTACAAGTCAGATTTAATATTGCCAATTGATGACTGTGGTGTACTAAAGCAGAGAAAATCAGGGAAACTAACTGAGGTTATCGTACTATATAAGAAAATTTACCGGAAAACAGAATCTGTGAACCTTGCATGCAATTTTTTCTTCCTTTTTGTGACCCTTTTTTTTTAATTTCTATTTTGGTACATGCTGTTGCAGCACTTGTGGAAGCACTTTCTGCAGTTGTGTTGGTCTTGCTGTTCTTGTTGCAGAAGTTCGGTACTTCACGTGTGAGTTTCCTGTTTTCTCCAATAATGGGTGCTTGGACATTGAGCACCCCACTTGTAGGAATTTACAGCATCATACACCACTATCCAAGTATATTCAAAGCCCTATCTCCACACTACATTTTCCAGTTCTTTTGGAGAAATGGAAAAAATGGCTGGCTTTTACTGGGTGGTACAGTTCTTTGCATTACAGGTATGTATCTTATCCTCATGACAAAATATAGAAGTGAGGAATTTACTTCTGAAGGACCACCACATGCATTTTCATGTTATATGAATACTATGTACTTTATACTATAGTGCTTGTGGTGTTGGGCAGCAAAATCATTAACTTAATAATGTTGTTATCTGTGTTTTGAGCAAATTCTCTAATCATGCAAGAAGTTAGTGTTAAGGGTAGTCAGTACTTGTAAAATATGTCAAAAATTAAAAGGTGGAAGACTTTCTAATATGACCAAGTCAGTTCTTTAGATAAGTGTAATATAGTGCTTACTTAAAAAATGTGTTAACTTTTGCTTGCCTTGGAAAGATTCACATATCTTTATTTGAATATGAGAATTATCATTTGAAGTCTTTACTCTTTAAAACATTGTCTTTGGAATTCAATATCTTTCACGGTATGAATTTTCTTTGAGCATCATATCTCTGCTCTGCATCAAAATTTTTAAGTATATTTGCACTGTACACCTGATGAGCTACTGAATACATTAAAGCATGACTTAAATGGATATGAAGGCATATAATAATTATAATTCCCGATTCGCTATGAAACAATTTAGTATTTCTACATTCATTCCCATCCAATCAATAAACGTTTTGATAAATTTCTATCTGTTTTGTTTGCTCTTCTAAATTTCACAATATTGACAGGTTCTGAGGCAATGTTTGCTGATCTTGGTCATTTCAACCAGCGGTCTATTCAGGTTGACTTCCATTAAATTTGGCCTACATGTTGAGTGTATGCTTCTGTTTAAGTTCATCTTTATTTTATTTGCCCTCTTGTCCTTTTCCACAGGTAGCTTTTTTATTTACAATCTATCCATCTTTAGTTCTGACATACGCGGGACAGACCGCGTACCTGATCAAGAATCCCAATGACCATGATGATGGATTTTACAAGTTTATACCAACTTCAGTCTACTGGCCTATCTTTGTAATTGCAACATTGGCTGCAATTGTCGCTAGCCAATCGTTGATATCGGCCACCTTTTCCGTGATCAAGCAATCTGTAGTGCTGGATTATTTTCCTCGGGTGAAGATTCTACACACATCTCATAATAAAGAAGGGGAAGTTTACTCTCCCGAAGTAAACTACATCCTCATGGTCCTTTGTGTTGCGGTCATACTTATTTTTGGAGATGGAAAAGATATTGGAAATGCTTTTGGTATGTAATAGATCCCTTTGTTCACTATACATGGCCTTAAATGATTAAGAAATCAATTATAAGATTAGGATTGAAAAAAAAGTAAATTACTGTTTTGGTCTTTGAAAGATTCACTTTTTTCAATTTAGTCTTTGAATCATGAAAACATCAAATTTAGTTCGTGAAGTATTTCACTTGTCTCAATTTAGTCACTAAATCATAAAAATATCTAGTTTAGTCCCTTAAAGACACCGTGTGTCAAAATTTTGTCCATGTGCTTCATATTTTTACTTTTTTTGGAAGAGTAAATTTGATATTTTGATAATTCAAGGACTAAATTGAGGCAAATGAAATCTTTTAGGGACCAAAAGAACACAATTCCATAATATTTACACCATAACTACCTATATTGCAACCTGTGAACCAAGCTTTGACTTTGGTGAAACCATAGCAGAAACTCAAAAACAAATAGGAAGACACCCTCTAGCTCACTTGAATGTGGTGAGATATATAGCCTTTATAGAATCAAAAACACCAACCCAAGAGCTGCCCGTGAGGCAGAGTTGCTCATACAGAAATAGGGAAATAAGCAGTAAAATGTGAAGACTCTTGCTATCTGGGACACAAGAAAACACCTAAAGAGTGAAGAACTTGACCTAAGTCTAGTCCAAACTCCTAGACTGTATATATAACAACCTTTTGACAGCCCTTTTACCTCTATAACCTTCTGGTTAGATTAGACCCTTTGAATTGGAGGCCATTGGTCTCCTTTCTGATGGTATGACATTTATTTCAGGTGTTGTTGTGAGTCTCGTGATGCTCATCACTACTATATTACTTACATTAGTCATGATCATGATATGGAGGACTCCTGCTGTGCTGATTGTTATGTACTTCTGCGTGTTTTTTGTAATGGAAGGGGTTTATGTCAGCGCAGTTTTCACTAAATTCACCGAAGGTGGATGGATTCCATTCGCCATTTCTCTTATCCTTGCTATTATCATGTTTGGCTGGTTTTATGGTAGACAAAGAAAGATAGAATATGAGTTAACCCACAAGGTAACCTTAGACAGACTTCAAGTGCTTTTGGCCAATAGCAGCATTCAAACGGTTCCTGGATTATGCTTCTTTTATACTAACATTCAAGATGGGCTTACCCCTGTACTAGGGCACTACATAAAGAATGTAAAATCCTTTCACAAGGTCACGATTTTCACGACTCTTCGATATCTGTTGGTTCCCAAGGTTGCAGCACACCAGAGAATTGTCATAAGTAAATTGTGCTATAAGGGTGTATACAGTTGCTTGATTCAGTATGGCTATGCAGATACTTTGAACCTAGAAGGAGATGAATTTTTAGCACAAGTCATTGATAGTTTGATAAATCATATAAAGAGCTGCAATGGTGATGTCCCATGTGATGATCCTCAAGAGGTAGAAGAGGAGATTTCCAGTTTAGAAGAAGCGAAGTCTGCTGGGGTAGTTCATGTTCGTGGAAAAACTCGATTTTATATCGGCCCAAACTGTAGCTTATTTGATAGATTTATTCTTGGTTTTTATGAATTCCTGCATAATAACTGCAGGTCTGGATTGCCTGCTTTAGGGGTCCCATTACAGCAAAGGGTTGAAGTAGGGATGCTATATGAGGCTTGAAGGGATAATTTTGTCTTAAATTTAAACAACAAAGGAAGCCTTTTCCAACTAGGTCGGATCAATTCTATGGATCAAGTGACGATCAAGTGACGCCAACGTTCTTGTCGGTGCAGTCTTTTTGGTATTTTCTATCTAGTATTTTTATAAAAACATGATAGATGATGAGACTTCATAATTGCACATAGGCATCACATATACAGACATGTAAGTATCTGATGTATAAAAAAAAAGATGGAAAATGAATCAATGATCAACTTAGATGTCAGTTAGCACAATTCTCTATTTATATGTTGTGTTCTACTATACAAATTGGCCCTTGCAGTTTACACAAATTCACTAGACTTATCAAATTTGCAACAAAAAGTTGTACTTGACAAGACTTAATCCGCAGAGAGCATTGAGGACTGGTACCTCTCTATGTATTGTTCTTGTATTTGTATAGTTGTTTTATGTGAAGTTTGTGATGCAAATTTTCTCTAATGTTAGTATATTGTGAGGTGTGATGTCTTTTGTATCATATTTGTTTATATTAATATCAATTTATCACTTAGAACTATGTTAATTCTTCATGAAGAATATGAAATGTCGTTCAATGAATTAATATTAATATTTTATATGTCAAAAATCGAAACTTTGGTGACAAAATTGATTATAATTCAAAATTTTTGGAACAAAATTGACTGCAAAAAAAAATTTAGAGAAGAAATTGAAAATTACTGTAAAGTTTGAAAACATAATAAAAATTTTTATCAAAATTTATTTTAGCATCACTTGATTAACACCATTTTTGTTAATAAATGGCGTTATAATTTTTTTTTATAAGTAAATGGCGTTATGATTAATAATGTCAATTGTTAATTTGGTTATTTTTTTTTTTTTGGTTTATAAAATTGGTAGTAAGGGAAAGTACGAGCTTTATGAGAATTTGAACCTTCGTTAAGTTTTTCTCTAGATCCTTTACCATCCATGCCAATTCATATTAGCTTAATTTGATTGCTATAAACTTATAATTGACGTTAAAATGCTCTCGATAGAATCTCTAATTATCATATATATATATATATATATATATATATATATGTGTGTGTGTGTGTGTGTGTATTTGTGTAATGTAGTTTTTAAGAGAGCAAGGGACTAAGGGGCATGTTTGTTTTGAGTAATGTTGGAGGTAATCTCCAACATTCTTCATACCAAACATTCATACCTTACTTTTTGTAATATAAGCAAATTATGTTTTCGTCCTTACTTTTTTACATACTTTTATTTCATTCTCATTCCTATTCCCATTATATATTACCAAACATAGTAAACTCATTCTCATTCTCATTACATTCTCCATACTAAACGAGCTTTAAAGTACTAATTTAATCTTTAAAAGAAGTATGTTCTCTCAATTTAATCTCTAAAAGATAAATTTGGTCATCAAAAGATTAAATATTAATAATTTGATTAATATAATAGGTAGGAAGTTAACTAATAGTATTATTAATGAAGGTTAACCAACTATCACTACTACAAAAATGATTTTAGTAGTAAGTTTAGAAATTGCTAAGTAAAAACGTAATATTGTAACTCTTTTTTTAAACAATTACTATAAACATAATTTTTAGGCACAATTAATTTACAATTGCTTGAAAATATTATTCCTATTCTAGCATTTACTCATGCCAATAATAAATAAAGTGAAAACTTTACTAATTTTAAAATTTTGAAAAAACAATATATTATGATTTTAAATTCAATATTTCATTTTCTCTCTCATCAGAGTCTCACATAAGCTCCTTGCTAGCTTTCTTTGTTCACTCAATGCTTCATATCTCTTTCTCTCTTTCTCTACTAATATTTAGTACTGTTAAAACGGGTCAGATCGACCCATCACGGGCTGGTCCGTTTAGTCAGCAGGCTTGGAAGTGATGCCCAAGCTCGCCCACAATGGCTAAAATAAAAGAAATCATATTGGACCGTTAAACAATAAGTTCAAGCTAATTAAAACATTAAATCAAAAAATAAGAGTCTTAAAATATTAATGGACCTTAAATAACAAAATCCTATACTTAAAATTAAGTAAGTTAGTTACTAATGTCTAATGGACTTTAAATAATATAATCTAAATATAGTAATTTTCGCACAAATAATTAACCCAAATTATAATCTACATTTTAAGCCCAAAATATGATGATTTAGACTTAAATGAGTCTTCACATCTATAGTACTTGATCCAAGCCCTCCAAATTGATGTTTCTATGCCTAAAATATGTTGAGCAATTCCACTTTTAGCCCATATGAAGTAAATGACGTTTTTAACAATTATTGAAGGCCATATTACTATTTGATTTGTCCAAGCCTCTTCTATAAGCTTCTTCAAAGACTCCATGATTATTCTAGCTCTAGCAGCGCCTCCTATGCTCGTATCATTTCCTCCCTCCTCAGAAAGATTCGTTCTCGAATTTGAAACCATGTAAAAAGTATAATTCGAAACTTTAAAAATATGAAGCTTATGATACTTTGAAGACTAATCTTGTAGGCATCACTTCTAATTCTTTTTGGCACTTGAAAATGACCTTTTTTTTAGTATCAAGAATGTGATTCCAATAGTTTGGAGATTTCTCCCTTTTTAATTGCTCCAAAATCCTAATTAGTAGGTTAATACTAAATATTTCCATCGCTCAATTTATTGCTAATGAGAAATGTCTATAATTTCACCTTGCTTCAAAATAATTCCAAAAGCCATCTTAAAAGCATGAAACCTAACATCAAAATTAAAACAATTAGATAGAGAAAGTATAGGTGAAGAACATAAGTTTCCATTCAAATTATTAAATGTTTTTTCTAAGCTATGTTCCCACTTTAAACCAAACTCTCATTTGGATTGTTTTTGTTGCCAATGCTCATTTTTCTCATTAAAAGTAAATCTTTCTCCAATACAAAATCAACTGGATTCTCAAGACCACTGAAAGGTGGTAATTCGTTAGTTATTACATCTGAAAAAGTTTTCTCATGTACCTGCAATAAAGAAACATTGCAACTAAACAAACATGGGTCAATATAAGCAGAAATTGATGACTTTTCTTGAATTGGAATCACTATAGGTGATTTTGTGACTAAGAATGCCCTCTTAAAATCTTTTTTCTTTTTCATCAAGATTTTTACTCCCCATTGGGTTAGTAAATCTCTTTCTGGGATATTTTGAGTGTTAAGATTATGATGAGATAGACTTGAGCAAATCTATTTCTCAAGTATTAATGCGTTGTCTCCTTAACATGCATTAAGTCTAAAAGACGTTTCCTCACAAATCCATTTTTATCAACAAATCTAACCACAAGGGCCATTTGTTCTCTTTTAGATTCATCTCGAACTTCATCAACAAACAATTAAACAAAACTTTGCATCACCAATCTCAAAAGGATTTCATTTTGTACCTTTCTTGCAAAGACACGTAGAATCTCTTTTTGAATGGTAGGAGATGTGTATCTTGCATTTTGTGGAGCATTCTCTAAAACAACCTCATTCACATCATCATTATAAGAAAAGCTAAAAGCTTTAACATCTCAAGAAAGTTATCTCGATTTTTTTTTTATTCTGAGCTTTCATCATGTCCTCTAAAAGCACACTTTGGATGAACCAATGAGCTTGAAATTGACGAGGATGACTTTTGGAGAGAAAGTGGTAACTTTGGTAAACAAATTTGATATGTTACAAATGCTATATAGGCTTTATGAATTTCATCCTTTTTTTTGGGGGACGAAATGAATTTCATGCTGTTGATTTATAGGATAATCCCACATTTTTGAACGTCTCTCAAAATCTCGTATTAATGTATTAATATCAACATTATCTTCAGTTCTCATAACTTTGGAAGGATGTTGTTCTAAAGTGACTATTGTAAGTGGTTCAACAACATTTTCATATCTAGGTGTAGGGAAAGGCCCGGATCCACATGACCCGGTCTGACCCAGGGACCTAAATGAAAAACCGAAAATAAATCCAGGCAAAAATAAATATTGCGGAAGCTACTAACCTGGACGCCATTGCTAAAAGCTTAGATCTTGCCATTGCCTCTGCTCCACCAGGGCTGTCCTCCAAACGACGAACACCGAAAAGGGTCGCGCCAAACGGAGGACTCTACCTACGAGAGGTAGAGCCACATGTCCACGACTGATGCGCGGAAGAGGACTCAAGAGAAAGAGAAAACTTATACTGAGTGGGGTTCCCAAACGGGACCCCCCTTTCCAACACATGGAATGAGCAACTAGAAAGGGGTGGAGTCACTCCTATTTATAGGAGGATGAGAGAGCTCCCATCATTGACGCAAGCAATGTGGGACTTGGAATGTGAACAAAATATTCACTTCCATCATGATCACCTAGCCCACTTTGGGCCACGAGAACGGGCTCGTGTGACCTCCGATGAGAGTCATTTTCGTTTCGTTCTCTTCGTCTCTCTGCAAGCTTTCCAACGGATCCTCACTTGACCCGATCGGACTCCAACATGGGCGGATATTTAGTCCCGAAGACCCCAATATATCCAACACTAGGCTTCGAATTTAAATTTGTTGGTACTTCAAGTTGTATGTCATCACTATTAAAGAAAAAATAATAATAATTCATCATTGTTTGCAATAAGCAAGTTCTCACCAATCACCATCACTTACAAACACAATGTAAAAAGAAAAATTAACTATAAATGCTTCTATACATTCACACATATGGCATATATATATATAGCTATGACTATTAGAGATTGGCGAACTGTGTACTTGTCTTTTTAGAGTTTATATGATCTTAAAAGTTCACCTCACCTCACTTTCTCAGTAAGTAAGGCGTGGCGTTTGGTATTTGGTGAGTGTTTTAGTGAGAAGTGGAAGTGGAAATAAGTGATAAAAAGTATGTTTGGTATGCAGGGAAATAGAAGTGGAATGTAAAAGTAATATTGTTTGGTATGGTGAGAAGAAGCTAGGAAAATAGAAGATAAAAGTATGAAATACCTTTCTTGCCCCTACTTTTTTAAAAGCCATAAAATTTTTAAGGGCATTTTGGTCTTTAAACCAAACTTCACCTCACCTTCCCTCCACATCATGAGGGAAGAAAGGTTCCCTATGTAGAGGGAACCTTGACCTCACCTTCCCTGAAGGCATACCAAACATGCAGCAAGTTCACCTCACCTCACTTTTCCAGTAAGTAAGGCGTGGCGTTTGGTATTCGGTGAGTGTTTTAGTGGGAAGTAGAAGTGGAAATAAGTGATAAAGAATATGTTTGGTATGCAGGGAAATGGAAGTGGAATGTAAAAGTAATATTGTTTGGTATGGTGGGAAGAAGATAGGGAAATAGAAGATAAAAGTATGAAATACCTTTCTTGCCCTTAATTTTTTAAAAGTCACAAATTTTTTAAGGACATTTTGGTCTTTAAACTAAACCCCACCTCACCTTCCCTCAAGGTTCCCTGTGTAGAGGGAACCTTCACCTCACATTCCTTATACTGAAGGCATACCAAACATACAATAAACTCACATCACTTTCCCAGTAAGTAAGGCTAATGTTGAATTACAAAATATAAAAATTTACCTGAAGAGTGGCGTGGATTGATAGAACTTTGGATGAAACTTCAATCTCCAATTGAAAATTTCAAACTTGATAAAACTTTGGGTGAATGGTGTGGGTTGGTAGACTAAGAAGAAGAAGAAGAAGAATGATGATGATGAAAAACGTGGAGCTAGTGAAGGAAGTATCACACACACTCTTTCTCTTGATAACTTGATGGATCATTATTACTATAATGTTATTTACTAATGCTAGATTAGCCAATAAGAAAATACATTTTATATTTATTTATTTTTTTCTAAGGGAAGCCACAATATTTTATTAAGGGGGCCAATACATTTTTTTACTGTTTTCATATCTTAATGGATACCCTAAAAAAACTTTAATTGGTCAAATATAAGGATTTGTTTTTAATAAGGACCAAGAATAGTAGGAATTGAAACAAAAATTATGGGCACGTTTGGTTACGTGAACGTTGGATATATTGAAAATGTAATGGAAATAGTAATGTGAGAGTGATGTGATGTGAATGAAATTAAAGTGAGTAAAATATCTATTTTACCTTTTATATTAAAAGTGGGAATGAAATAAAATAGAATAAAAAAATAAGAACAAAAATATAATTTTATCTCATTATAAAAAATAAGATATGTTTAATAAAAAAATGTTGTATGTAATGTTGAATTCCAAGATTTATTACATCATTTTAACAACTAACCAAACGGACCTTTGAGTATAATAATCTTTATACTATATATAAGTTGTTAAAGTACTGCATCAAAATGATAGAGGGTCTTTTTGTCTAATAATAAGAATAGAGGGGCGCTACTTTTTTGGCTGAGTTTACACATGAGCTTTTTATGGAAAGCTAAAAGATGAATTTTTTTTTTTCATAAAAAAGATGAACTTTTAAAAAAGAGGTTTTATGATTTTTATTTAGTATTTCTCTTTTTTATTAAGTTTATCCAAACAATCATTTATATATCACAAATTTTTAATTTTAAAATAAAAATACTTTTTACGTAAAAAAATTTTTAAGAGAAAATTATTAATTTAGTATTTAAAAGATACATATTATTTTAATTTAATTATTAAAAGATATAAATATTTAGTTTAATCTTTGATAGCCCATTTGGTATAACTTCGGGAAAAAAGAAAGGGTGGTGAGATGATGTTGGTTTGGTAGAGTGATAGAGAAAAGAAAAGGGAAGAAACTTTGACAGAGGGAAAGGAGCTTCCTGAAGCAGGGAATTTGATTTGGAGAGCGGGAAGGTAATAGGAAAAATATTGAATTGTCCTTGGATGTACTACATGGAAAAAAAATTGAAGGGGTAAAAATGTCTTTTAATAATTTTATCTTTCACTTTCCTATTTTTTTTAGGAAAAAATTTAGGTCCATTTCCTTATGTCCATTTCATTCAATTTCTCAATATAATTATGACACGTGGCAAAAGGTATTTAAATGACCAATCACAGTAGAGAGAGAATATATGAGACCACCTTTTATATGACCAATCATAGAAGAAAGAGAGTGTAAATACAATATATGATTGGTGGAATTGGATGAAATGGACATAAGAAAATGGACCTAAGTTTTTTCCTTTTTTTTATCATACCAAACAACTTTACTTTTTATTTCTACTTCTCTTTCCTAACATACCAAATACATTTTTTATCACTTACTTCCACTTCCCATCAAAACACTCACCTCCTATCAAACGCAACGTGAAATATATATTTTTATCTCAATTTAGATCTTTTAATCCTTAAAATAAATCAAATATACTAATAAAAAAAATTAAAAAGACTAAATTAAAATTAAAAAAATATTAAATTAAACATTTACATATTTCACATTTAAGAGATAAAATTGATAATTTTCGTAAGCATGTGACAGGTCATGTATAGTTTATGGAGAACCAAATTCAGGACAAGATCACTCGTATTTAAGTAAATACGTACAAAAAATGCTAACATGTCAAAACTAGTCTTTTTCCTTCTTTTTTAAAAACACATCAATTCACTAATTTCTTTATTCTGTCTCTGTCTGGGATCATTGTGAGGCGCAATAAAACGCAGTCAACCATTAAAAGCTACTCCTACTCCTACTACTAGCCGTGATTCAGGTGATTTGTACTGAGACCATCTTTCTCCCTCTCTCATCTCATCATTCATATTCCCCAGTAATACATTGAGCTGAAATACTCATCGTTCCTTTCCCCAATTCCTCCATCTCTCTCGCTGCCTCGGAGGAAAGATTCCGTTCCGAGTAATGGACGAAGAAGCTTCTCCTTCTCCTTCTTCTTCTTCTCCTGCTTCTTCTGAATTAGAGTGGAATCCTACAGACGCGGTACTATTCGTCGGCCTCAGTCTGGTTTTGGGAATCGCTTGTAGGCATCTTTTGCGTGGGACACGAGTCCCTTATACTGTTGCTTTGCTCGTTATTGGAATCGGCCTTGGATCACTAGGTTTTCCCTGAATTTTGCTTCTTTATCATCTTTTAGAGTCGATTTTGTTATTCTCGTTTTGCTTTCCGAACCGCTGTTTATCAGATTTTAAAAGTTTCTCTGTTAGCCAACATGTTCTATCTTTGACTCATTTCTATGACTAGATTATTTGTAGCTGGATAATAAGCCATAGATGATTGGAAACAATGAAGTATTAAAGAGTTTCTGGTTACTGTAAGACGTTGGATAGAGTTGACGTGCTCTGTAAGGAGGTGGAATGAGATTATGCAATTAACAGTTTACACATACATACAGAAACCAAAATAGACCCAAAAGAAAAATAAAAGAGTAAAAAAACCTAGATGATAATGGATTTTTATCTTAGTTTGCATTTAATATGTTATTCATGGTTTTTTTTTGGAGAATATTAAGCAGAGTAGGTACCCTTTTTAATTCTGTATTATTGAGATGTGAGACACAAATAAACTTTATTTATGGATCCAAACCAAGTTCTGTATAATTGATCAACATCATGCAGTCATGTTATTGCTCATTATGCTTGAAGCGGAACAAGAGAATATTTCAAGTCAAAGAAGAGGCAATAATGAATAATTTTTATTTTTCTTAATCTTCTATGGAATCTTCACTCAATTCTATATTTTTTCCTTGCAGCTTCTCATTTTTAGATTTCTGATTGGTGTCTTATAAATTATCTTTATATGGCTTAACCTGTTAGCTTATTTTACTTTTGTTTGTATTTCTTGGGTGAAAGCAGCATGGGTTCTTTTGATTGCCCTTTATTGGAATTTTACTTATGAAACGTCCTATAAAAAAAATGAAGTTTTTGGATGCTAACAAACCTAGTTCCTGTGGACAATATTTGAAGTTCCAACCAACAACTAATGCATGGATAAAACGCACTACAGAAAATCTATGCATATCATATTTGAATTCATAAAAATGGAGAAAAAGAATTGATTAGACATGGAGCGTACATTACTTATGCTGCTGAGGTGGTAGTAGTGAGACAGAATGCATGATACGGTCATAATTGTGGCAAAAAGCACAACTGCGACACTATAAAAGTACTACTTTGAGACATTGTCATTGACCTTTAGTGAAAGTATTAAAATCCATGGTTATGCTAATTATGGAGTCCAAATATACCAAAAAAGTGATTTCCAGAAAATCTTATATTAATTTACTGAAATCTTTTATTAATTTACTCAGTATGCTAATTTTTTTTTTTTAAAAATTATCTGGCTAAATTAGCAAGGCAGTGTTCTTAACTGATTATAACATTCATATCTATCCCTGAGGCTTAATTAATTCCCTTTTGTTTCATTTTTTGGTCCATTTGAGGCTACTTAGCTGGATGGACATCTTAAAACTTTACCATTGTAAATGTGGCACCTTCGGATTTCTTGAGGATGCAAAACAAGCTAGTCATCGTTTCCCTCCATAAATTAAACATTATACACTTTCGCATGTGTGCTTTTGATTTATGATTTTACTTATTCTTACAATTACAAGTAAGTTGACTTATCATCGTTGGACTCCTCACCAGAATATGGTACTCATCACCAGCTGGGAAAGATTGGCGATGGAATTCGTCTCTGTAAGTTTGGTCTAGATTTCATTTTAGTCATTTAAAATTCAAACCCTATGTACATGACAAAGAAAAGAATTTATAACTTGGCATTTAGAATATTTTTTTTTTGAAATTGGCATTTAGAATATTTTTTTAACTTAAGAATCATTGGTATTTACTGTCCATTGCTCAAAATATGCAGGGTCAAACATTGATCCGGACCTTCTGTTAGCTGTTTTTCTTCCTGCTCTTCTTTTTGAGAGCTCATTCTCAATGGAAGTTCACCAAATTAAGGTTGCTTTTCTCTGGATTTTCTTGGAGCATATACATAGTTGTATTAAGCGTTACAATATGACTGCTGTGATTGTCAATGTCTCATGCATGCATGCATTGGCATACTTTTACATGTTTGTCTGCAGGAAAACCGAACACTCATTTAATCTATTATAAATACTTCTATACATAAACCCTCACCTATTTATAAGTAATTTATAAACTAATATAGTGCTTTTTCTAAATATAAGTTGAAAACTGTAATGCATCTTTATATGTTTGTTAAGTTCTATCAAGTCGCTATTTTTTATTGGTAAAATTGGTGAAGAGAGAAAATAATTACAGAACACAATATATATAAGAAGAGAAAAGAAAAACAATATGGAGGACAGAACATTCTCCTATACAAAATTACAAAATAGAAGGAAACAAAATGACATCCCTTTAGCATAATACATTGTGAACAGATCCCTATCATTGGCCAACAGAAAAAAAAGGTCCCCATCATTGTGGAAAGAGGAAGAGGAGGAAAAATAAGTAGAATGTAATTAATTGAACATAGTTGCAGAGGGAGAGATTTTCAGGGACTGGTTTATTTGGCTCATGCATAATGCCTTTATGGCTTTTACGGAAAAGGATTGGTTTATTAGCTATAAATTTTATCTATATTCTTTTAACTGGACAGGGAAGCCTCTATGTCTTTCTTATGGATTTTCCCTCACTGTTTGTTTAGGAAGGTTAGTTTGACAGATCGAGGAATTCAAAAGGTCACTGAGCCAATCTTTCTCTTAGATTCAGTTTGTAATTTTCAATATCTATTTTTTATATATTAAAAAAGATCTTAATGTGTTAATAACCAATTTATTTTTTTAGCTTAAACTGACTGGAGATTATTCTTTTGTCCCTAGCATTCATTCCTATGGAAAGTTGCAAAACTGCTTTAGGCTTGAAGTGTGAACAAACTGCATGCCTACTCTTATCTTGATCTAAAATTTAATTTAAATAAGAGAATGGACGTATAAAAACGTTGGCGTTGTTTCATCCATATAGCTGACCCCACCTAGTGGGAAAAAAGGTTTTGTTTGTTGTTGTAAGAGAATGGGGGTGGCAGGGATCAAGCTTTTGATTACTTTGTTGAATTTTTTGGAAATTCGGAACCAGATTGGAGGTTGAACTGGAAAGAGGATTGGGTAACTGGTTCAACCATTGGACTTGGGTCACTAATAAAAGCAGTTGAACTGGTTAATTTTAATTAAAAATTACTATATATGTTTAATAAAAATATATTAATGCATATATAGATATACATAGTTATTGGAACAACTATACTCTCATTCTGCCAGAGATGGTTAACAGTTTTTTAATCATCCTCTGCTTAGGCAGTATTTGTAGAAAATGCTATTCCATTTTGGGAAGCAGAATTTGTAATGAGGGGTAGATTGTGGTCACTACCAGTGAAGAAAGGAAGTTAGAACTTAGAATTGGGAAGTTGAGTTCGTCGTTGACGAAAATATTACAATTTTTTCTTGGACATGTGAATGTGTTTCAATTGAGGGATGGCAGACACAATGTTGTTGCATGTTGATGGAATATGGCTCTGCAAATGGAAGTTTTCTATGTTTTACCAAGTGTTATGACAAGTATGAGAGCCCTGCACACTCAATAATCCATATACACTTTAGTCTGTGCACAAGATGGAATAAAAGAAAAGCTTTCTCCGTTGAGTTCACCAGCATTGAGGCCTCACATATTTGGAGTTCCACATTGTATAGAACCAAGGAAATGTTTTCTTTTTATTTACATGTGGAGTTTCTCCTGATCTAAAGCGATCAACGACTGAGATTTATGTTAGCCTGACTCAGTGAAAAAATTGTTTATTAATGAAAACCTGTTCAGCCATTGGTTTAATTAACTGGTTTAGCTGGATTTTAAAATTGCTACAAATTTGATCAGTTTAAGTTCAATTTTGGTCTGATTAAATGACCAGACTAGATGGGTTTTGTTCACTGGGGTACTAATTGAACTGCCTACTCTAGTTTGAGTTTAATAACTGTGGATTGAAGGGGTTTGGTACTATGTCAATGACCAAATTAATGTGGAAGCTTAAGCTGCTAGATGGTGGGCTGAGACTAGATTTTGTCTTTAGATGGTGCGCTGTTCTAGGGCTGTGAATAAAACCAGAAAGTAATAACGTTGGGAGTTTGATGATGAATAGGGAAAATCTGTAGGAAGATGGTTAAGGGTTTTGCAATTGGGAATAGGAAAATGACAGTCACAGAATTACAAAGAATTAAATTAATTGATGAATGGAACAGTTCTACTTATAGAACCTTATATAGCCTAATCTCAAAACTCGTCTTTAACAAATGAATCACTTCCTTCTTAGACTTTCAAAGATGACTTCTTTTAATTAAATATCCTCCTGACCATGATGCTGAGCTAGATCCTTTTCACTGCAATTCATCGGTATTTTTTCCCCAAAGTGTATCTTATATTTTATAATGTTTGGCTGTATAAATAACCCTTAAATGTATAAAGCAAGTTTTCAGATATTGAAGGATTTTTTTCCCTAAAAATTTTAGTCTAAAATTTGCATTATTATTTTAAAGTTTTTAAATGTGATAAGAAATGGTTATGTATGATTTACACTCTAAAATGAAAAGGAAGAACTGGAAACCATGACCAGATTAAAACAGTAGCAAGCTATAAACAGAGTTGAACTGAGATCAAAACCTGAAATTGGTCTGTATTGCTTTATGAACTGCGCCTTGTCTAACTTTGTCTTCTATTTTGAGTATTGGTGAAGAGGTGTATTGTACAAATGATATTACTAGCTGGTCCCGGTGTTTTGATCTCAACCTTCTGTCTTGGATCTGTTTTGAAGGTACTTGAACCTGTGTTTTAATTTCATCATTTGCACGTCATATTGTTATTAATTTATGTCATAATGCAGTTCACATTTCCATACAACTGGAGTTGGAAAACGTCACTGTTGCTTGGGGGACTTCTAAGTGCAACTGATCCTGTAGCAGTTGTAGCTTTGTTGAAAGAACTTGGTGCCAGCAAAAAACTGAGTACAATAGTTGAAGGGGAATCCTTGATGAATGATGGGTATTCAATTTTAGATTACATCACTCTTTTGCTAACTTCTTTGTTGATGTTAGGGAGTGCTTAAAGCCTTAAAAGATATAAAACGAACTTGTTTCTGCATATGCTGATTCTGTCTTTTATGTGTGTCATTTTTAAAAGTACTTACTAGTTACTATTTATGTCCAGAACTGCAATTGTGGTTTTTACACTATTTTATCGGATGGTCCTTGGAGAGAGCTTCAATTGGGTGGCCATAATCAAATTTCTAACACAAGTTTCTCTTGGAGCGTAGGTTTCTTCTGCTTCTTTATTGCACCATGGAAAAAAATTGTCTTGCTTATATGATTCTTTCCTTGGTCCAGTGTAGGAATTGGTCTTGCTTTTGGGATAGCGTCTGTTTTGTGGCTTGGATTTATTTTTAATGATACAATTATAGAGATTACTCTAACACTTGCTGTTAGCTATGTTGCCTACTTCACTGTAAGTTGCTTTTCTAATCTGGATGCATTTTTGTATTAAGTTGAGTCATTATATATGTATTATGAATATTCGACATAGGGAGCATAATGTGTTACATATCACATATTCTTCGATAAATTGTGCTTAATTTTTATAAAATGAAATTCGAATCCTTGACTGTGTTAATATGCCAGTTGAGTGGAGGAGGACTCCTTTGGTGTATGCGATCATACGAGTTTGGATAAGATGAAACTCATATAAGCCTTGTAGAAATACTTGGGTCAGTCTTGGTTTGTGTATATCTCTTTGGGCTTTCTAGTTCAATGATTCTATTATAGGTTCTCATTTATGCAAGAAAATTTTGGAAACCTAAATGACCTCAGCCATGTTACCACATGTTTTCACAATTCTTGCTCCATTGATGGAGTTCATTTTTGCAACGGGAGCGAAAGGCTCTTGGTAATCTACTAAGTCTGAGTCAATCCCTTGGCCACCAATCTGGCTTTGTTCCGTTTTATCGAATTGTCAACCTTGTGTTTCATAGTGAAGAGAATGTGGTGGCAGCGGTAGTGGTGTGGTGCTGATTTAGGGAAGGGCAATTTTGTCTACAAAAATGTAATTCCATGGAATTGCCTAGATTCCATAATTTGAAGGAGGAAATATTCATTCCATCATTTCAGGTGAAATTCAATTCCAATTGGCCAACTAAACACACAAAGTAATGGAATCCTGGTCCAATTCCAATTCCATTGGGGCAATTCCTTCATACTAAACGCAACTCATTTCGCTTGTTTATCATGTCTTTTTCATAGCAGACTGACATTTTGATTATAAGTTATTTGCTTAATATTCTTTCAAATTTGAGTATATAAACGATATCCCAAGTCCTGACTAGATCTTTGTTTATTAGTTCATACTCATAGTAGTTGGTTTGTACATAGAAAGCACATACACCGACACAAACAAGGGGCTCAACATTACCATGAAGATGGTGACACAACAAAATGTGTAGTGTCCATATATAATTTAATGTTTGCATAGTGTCTAAGACAAGTCTCCTACGCGTGCTGGTCATGAACACAACTCCTTTAAAGTGTCTTTGCTTCATAAACTATGTATTACTTCCTGTTATGTTCATCCATTTGCTATTAAATTGCATCCATCTTGTGCATGAAAAAAATTAATGGCCATTTTTATCTGATAGGCTCAAGAGGGTGCTGATGTTTCTGGTGTTTTGACGGTGATGACGCTGGGGATGTAAGTTGAACTTCTATACAAAGTATCTTTAGAACTTGGAATTTAGACATCTTATTATATAAACTATGCTACAGGTTTTACTCAGCATTTGCGAAGACAGCTTTTAAGGGTGATGGACAACAAAGCTTGCATCACTTTTGGTATGGCTTTAGCTTATGCTTGTGTATATAAGTTAGAGTGGCATGTATTATTTGATTTAAGTTTAAATAGTCGAAGTGGCAAGATTTTTTATTTTTTATTTTAAGTTTTCAGTTTACATTCATTTTAATGTCTGGACAAAGAAGAGAGAAAAGGAATCATAAGTTTCTTGAGAGAGGATTGCAGGACTATATAACTGGCTTTCTTGTCAGATTTTCCCTATTCCTTATCAATATGGAAAGGGTTGTTCTGTTCTGGATTGCTTTTGGGTTTGAGCCTTTCAGCTGGTGTTTTATCCAAGGGCCCTCATATTGAATTTTCCAAGGATTGGAAACTTCTTTTGATCAAATGTTCTTTTTTAAATTATGTTTTATCTTTTCTTACTTTGGCTTCCATAGGAATTAGAACATCTACTTAGTCCTGCCTATGCTTGCATAGCCAATCCCAAGCCTGGATAAAAGAGGAGGGTTGTGTTAGGTAGTCGACAACCAGCGCAAAACTTTGTCGAATCTTTATGAATATGGTCTATTAAGAAGATTGATGGAGAGATACTAGAGATCTCATAAGGATCTATATATAGTTTTCATTGATTTGGAAAAGGCCTATGATAGAGTACCGAGAGAAGTATTATGAAGAAGGCTTTGGAAAAGAAAGGAGTACATGTGGCTTATATTCGGGCTATCAAAGACATGTATGATGGAGTCATGACTTGTGTGAGGACGTAAACCATAAGATCCAAGCAGGATGGACGAAATGGAGGACGGCTTCAGGTGTTATTTGTGATAGAAAAGTACCATGTAAGTTTAAGGGGAAATTTTATCGCACAGCTACAAGACCAGCTTTATTGTATGGTATTGAATGTTGGGTGATAAAAAGCCAACATGAGCATAAATTCAACGTGGCAGAAATAAGAATGCTACATTGGATGAGTGGTCACCAACCAAACAAGAGGAAAAAAAAAGGAAGCAAAACAGCTCAAAAATAATGAAAAAGCGAAACGTCACTCACACATACCAGTGCTCAATCACTATTGTCCTCTTGGAAGCGTCACCAACATTTGTCTTGTTGGTGACAACTTCGGGCTTCTCCTGGCTCTCTTTGGTTGGCTTCGACTTCCGATTCTGAGTTTGTACTTCTTTGGGCTTCTTGCTCTTCTTCTCTGGCAACTGAGCAATATAGGCAGAGAAAGCGTTGACGACGGCTCGTTTAGTGGTAGCTCGGGTTACCCTCATAGACAACGTGGTGGTGGGGGGTTGTCACTGGGCCTCAAAGCTTAATTTCTTGGGAGCCAACATCGTGTACTTTCTTAGAGGATCTTTCTCTGTGGCTATCCCCCCTAACGCACTCCAAAATAGTAGAAAATCCTTTAGCCTCCATTTTCAATACCATTTCGTGACTTTTTCGTCTATTGCCCATTGGGGTGTCGAGGAAGAAGAGGAAGAAGAGGAAGAAGATGAAGTCAAAGAGAAAGGGAATAAAAATGAAATTGGGAAAGTAGAGAAAAGAAAAAGAAAAAACTGAGTCATATGCCACGTCAGTAAAAAAGTGCCACATAGGGGAGAGAGTGTATCTAGCTAAACACGCCATATCAGCAGTTTACGGGAGAAATTAACGAAGTTGGACGAAAGGACAAATTTGGAACTAATTGGAAAGATAGAGGTCTGATTTGGAACTTTTGAAAGATAAAGGACCAATTTGGAACTAGTGGTAAAGATAAAGGACCAAAATGGGATTTTGACCTATTCAAAATATTCAGATTGCTCTCTTCTCCCTCCATTTTCTTTTCTCCCTCTTCTTTCTTTCTCCCCCATCATTTTTTCTGTTAACTGGCCATACATCAGTAACTCTCACTGCCGTTAGGATTAGTGTCGCCGGCATCAAACCGGCCGATACCAGCTTTCAGGTGGCCTTATATGTGGAGCCCAAGTCAAAATTAATAAAAGAAAATCAACTTCCAACAAATTAATAAAGCAAGATTCAACTTTTCAAAATACATTAATACTTATCTTTCCCTAGTATAATTATTAATTCCTTTTCTTTTTCCTAAAAATATGTTTTCCAAGGTTTTCCATCAATTATTCTTCTATTTCTATTTCTCCACAAGGTACCCATATCAGCTGGGTAAACATATTAATTTGCATCAATAGTATGTGGTGCCCAGCTTATGGATACTGCGCCAAACTTTCAAAAGGCTAGGAGAAATGTATGTTTTAATTTGTGGAGCTCGAAAACAAAAGACCATATTTTCATGGGTGATTGGCAGTATTGGAACTGTTTGCTTGGGGGGGGGGGGGGTTGAAGAGCTTTAGGCTTGTCCAACCTCTTTGGAACAATTTCTGTCTATCTGTTTTAGATGCTTAGGCAACAGAAAGATAGGTTTTTTCTTTTTCGTACATTCAAAGTGGTTGGAGGACCCTTGTGAGCTCTTGTAGTTGATTATTCTTATATTTGTGTTAATTGGTGTCCTCCTTCTTGGACCTCTTTTTTGTTTTCTTCTTTTAATTTTTTCCCTTAAATAATTTTAGATAAAAAATGCTACAATTTCTTAGTGTGCATAACAAGTTGGTTCTCTGTTTGGTTTAGGAATATGTGTTAAGCCATGTTGTATTTTTATCCTCTTTCCAATTAATTTTCATCTATATAGATAAGATAAAGAAAAAATTATGATTGGATGCTATAATACTGATTTTATGTATGAAGCACTAACATTTTGGATAAAGAGCCATGTTTGAGTATGGCATGTGTTAGACAGAATGGACAATTTAAAATATACTTGCAATCTTTTATATTTTGCAGTATTGCTTATTGTTATCTGTGTCATGTCCCTTGTCCATTTTATATTCAGTTCTTAAGATTGTTTGTATATATTTGGGCTGGTAGGGAAGATCTTACATTTGTTGTAAACTTGTAATAGATCCAATTATACTTTACTATATTTAAATTCGTTTTACAAATGAAGTCCTGTTTTAATCTCTCTTTATTTTTCTCAGGGAAATGGTTGCTTATATTGCTAATACATTAATTTTCATATTGAGGTAAGTGCACTATTGAACACTAAAACCATGTTAGCACACTGATGTGGGATGCAAAATACATAGTTCAGGCCATTTTTAAATTAATCAAACAAATATTTTCATTCTGGATGAACTCCAGTTTAAACAACTGAATTATATCTTTATAATATATACTTACCTTAATTGCTTCTAAATTTCTTTTGCAGTGGAGTTGTTATAGCTGAAGGCATACTTAAAGATAGCCATATTTTTGCCGCTGGTAGTTTTCACTTAAACTATGTTAAATCTTTGATTTATTATTGTTTTTACAATGCTATTGAACGGAGGAGGACATCAAGTTTTTATCATCATTTCAGGTGTCATTAATGGAATGTTCCTTAATCAACTCAACGAAAATTGTGGCTACTAATATATTATTAATAACCGCTGACATATTGTATATTTGTATGAGTATGTGATGCTTGTCCATCTTAAGCTTGCAAGAGAGTAACTCAGTTATTTGATTAAAATTCCTAAATAAGGCTCAACATTTTTTGTAGGGACTTTGATCTTGCATTAGAAATTGATTAATACTATATTTGAGAGCTTTTGAGTATGCTTGGATGGGAGATAATGAAGGGGAGGGGAAGGGAAGGTTTGACTGAAATCTTTCCATTGTTTAGGAGTGTTATTAATAAGGAGGAGAGCATAATGAAGGATTTTCAGCTAACCATCCAAAAATCCTCATTGCTTTTATTTTTAAGTTCCCTGCACTTGGAGGACTTCGGTGGAGAAAGTTTGCCCAAATGAAGGGACAATTATCTCTGTCCCTTCTATCCCTTCCCTTCTGCTAACTCCCAAACACACCCTTAAGTTTTTCTTTGTTTACTTATGGAATTTTGGTTCTACATAACAATATAACATTCCTTGTAACATTATAACTCATAAGGCTATGAAAAGATGGGACATGATCATATTCTTCTCATTCGGAAAAGAATGGTTCTACTGTGATTCTTTTATAATTAAGTTGATAACTTTTTGAATGCTATTGTAGTTCATGCCACTTGCTTCCCTTGTAAAAAATATAAACTGTTTCTTAAATCTTGAAGAGTGACCACAAGCTAATGTATTTGTTGCAGAAAAATCATGGGCCCACCTATTTCTTCTCTATGCTTATGTTCAAGTATCTCGATGCATAGTAGTTGGGGCATTATATCCCTTCCTACGATATTTTGGATATGGTTTGGATTGGAAAGAAGCTATAATTCTCATTTGGTCAGGATTACGAGGAGCAGTTGCCTTGTCACTATCATTATCAGTTAAGGCAAGTAATCGTGAACTAATGACATAGATTTTATTTTATGTTCATCATGAGCAAGACTGTCAGAAAATGATTCCATGAACCAATTTATACATTTATGTTACAATAAAGTAAACTCTATTAAGCTAACTAACTCATAGGGGATGTCAAGCTATTCTGCTCCTCATTGCTAGGGTTCCTGATTGGCGCATGGTCCTGTGATTACTAGTAAGTGGCAAGGGGTATATTATTTGGATCTATGATGAAAGAGGTAACATTTCTAGAAGGAAAAACGTAAAAACAGAGGCACAGTATGGTATTCTCCTTAAACAAAACCTGCACAAGTAGGTAAAAACTCAAAGAAGACATTGATGTACAAGAGGTTAACAATCCCTTGGCATGTTCACTGAGTAAACTTTGGAAGAAGCCATTTGTTACTGAAGATAGGATACAAAAATGTCTCAGAAATTCCAAGGCTAAAATTTTTCATAGTGTTTACTTGTCAAAATGTTAGAATTAGATGAAAGGAGATGGGTAGCCGTTACTACCCTAGGAACATCCCATACTATCTCCATCCCCATTCCCATCATACCACTGCCTCTGAAGAGTTGATGTCTTGGCGGTTGCACTCTGCGACACTTTACTCGGCGTTGCTTCACTCTACTGCAGTCAGCCCCTCCGCGGATCAGAACTCTCCGCAGGTAGCCTTCTCCATGCCGTTGGCAAATCAGCTCTGATGCTAAATGTTGGAATCCAAGTGACTTGGGGAACTCTCCCTCAATAGCTAGCTATTAGGGGAGAAGAACCAAGCCACTTAAGTACCCTATTGAGCATCCCATTCTACTCGATGTGGTAACCAAGGGACAAACCATACTATCCCCATCTCCATCAGGGCACATCATGACTCCTCAAACGCACAAAAAATCTTGACCAAGTGTTATTGGCTTTTGGGTGTTTTAGGTCTGAAGAATTTTGAACAAAAGGATTTATTGTATTCCTTGATGTTACATTTACACTTATAAACAACTGAATTTATATAGGAGGTTACTATTCAAATTTAGGAAATACAACAACAATAATCAAAGCCTTTTCCCACTTGGTGGGGTCGGCTATATGGATCAAGTGATGTTAACATGTTCTATTTTTTCTCATTTCTATAGTTATTAATAGTTAAATCCATCCTAATAGTTTTTCCTATTGTTTTCTTTGGTCTTTCCCTATGTCTAGTTATTGGGCTGTGTGAGGATAGAATCTTTACTCATTTATCAAAGCTCTACTTTTTTATCTAAATCTTTTTTTGAAGATCAAGGCTCCTTGTAAGGTAAAAGCTTTTGTTTGGACAACAAGGCTCAATATAATTAATACGAATGATCCAGATCCGTCGTCCCAATATGGCGTTGTCACCTAATGTGGGCGTGATGTGCTTTGGAAGTTCTGAAACGAATAGCCACCTATTCCTGCATTGTGATGTGGCTAGGTTTATTTGGAATAAATTATTAACCTATTTTGAAGAGAGTTGGGTTTGCCCTTCGGATTTGAGAGCCTTTCTTGCTATAAAGTTCGTGGGCTTTGGGAGGAACAAAGAACATAAAGCCCTTTGGCATTGTGCAGTTTTTGCAGCTCTATGGTGTATTTGGTTGGAATGGATTGCTAGGATCTTCAATAACATATTCCTCCCACCTCATCTTTTGTAGGATAGAGTTACCTTTTTGGCTTCTTTGTGGGTTTCGACACATGAAATGTTTAAAGGGGTTTCCATTATGGACCTCAAAGGAATTGGAAGACTCTTTTGAATTAACGTTTTTGTTTCTTTTACGGTGTTTCTTTTTGGGAAAAAACTTATGTGCTGTTGCTTACATGCTTTTGGTAAGGTTGACCAATTAAAAAAAGACGTGTCACTTTTGAGACGAAAATTGACACATGTCTTTTTTTAATTGGTTAACCTTACCAAAAGTATGTAAGCAACAACACATAAGTTTTGTCCTTCTTTTTGTTGGTTTTAGTTTTCTCTCTTAGAGGACTCCTTGTCCTCCTCTTTTGTATTCTTTTTCTTCCTTAATAATATTTCTTTTTCTATAAAAAAAAAAACTCTTTTATTGTACATTTTCGGAACTGTCTATATTAGTGGGTCAATGGTTCTATTTATTGTGATTAGCTAGAATCGGGGTTAATTAGAATGTAGTTCATCTTGAATATATATCCTTGTATTCTCTACAGAACAGAGAAATTTTTTATGCTCATAATGTATCAGACCAGTAGCATCAATCTCACCATTTAATTTTTTACGCTTCTCTGTTCAAACACAAACACAGTACACTCTGTTCAAACGTTCTTCAGCTTTGGGTCACCGGTACAGTCACTGGTAACTATCACCGCTGGCAGGATCAGTGTCTCCGGCATTAGACTGGCCCATTCCAGATTTCAGGTGGCCCATAGAGGCGAAACGTGAGACACAGTTCCTCCCTCTCTTCATGTGCCGGCGCGTGGCTGGTTTTTCTTGTACAAGTTGTATCAGTTGGCATACTGTTTATAGTTTCCCCCCTTTATTTCTTGTTTTATATAATAAAGATTATGAAAAAAGCTTAAATGACGTGCATTGTTGTCTTAAAGTTGTTGTCTAATATTTCATTTTCAGATACAGAATGACATTCTAAATTTAAGGTTCAATGATAGATTCTCATAAGGATATGACATAAAAGTAGATATATTTCATTAATATTCAATACAAAATGGATTCGAAGGATAATATTTTACACCAATTTGATAATCCAGGAAAATCAGGGAAAATGTGCTTGTATGAGGTTAACATTTATAGGAATTCTCTTGATTTTGTAGTTTAATCTTGTAAATTCTAATCATATAACTATTGGTTCTTATAGCGTTCCAGTGGCAGATCAATTGATTTGACATCAGATGCAGGAACTCTGGTATGTTAGCAATTTAAATATGGATCAAATATTCAGTTTAGAAATTTTCAGTAAAACAGTTCTAAAATTTCCAAGTGCATGAGTTTCATCTAAATAATGCTGGGTCATTTCAAACTCAGCAATCCTTGATATTATAATTTTTTGTTAAATTGACTCCAGTTTTCATTTTTGTAGTTTGTTTTCTTCACTGGTGGAATCGTGTTTTTGACTCTTATTGTGAATGGTTCAACCGCACAGTTCGTTTTACACTTTCTAGATATGGATAAGTTGTCAGCAGCTAAGGTAAGGCTTTTCCCAATCTTCTGGATACAAATTATATTCGTATTTTAAATATGAAATGGTTTGATATGTCATATTTGTTGTCGCATTTTTTTTTCTTTCTTTTTTTTTTAATTGTGAGTGATATGTCACAACTAATTTAGCAATATGATGTATATATTTTGATAAGTAAATGTTCATAGGTTTAACTTTTTTTAAAAGGCAAATGTCTTTGTAATTATTGAAAATTTAAAGAATATAAACACTGAATATATTATGTGTAGAAAAAGGTTCTTAGCTGAAGTGTATATTATTTCTATCTAGCTTCCCTATTTATACAAGATGTTCAGGAGCAATAATCATTATATTCTGTCATTAATTCATTACCCATTAATCAAGATTCAATTGCGATCCTATAGGGTCCCTCAAATTAATAGAACATATTTCTGTATTAAATTAATTTCCAACTGTCCTCAATATGTAGCATAGTTTTCTAATCTGCTCATCTTGCATATATTTGACTTGAAAAGAAAGAAAGGAAACATCCTAAAACTTACACTACCATAAAACCTCCCGATTTGGACAACTTGTAAGTTTTGGAGTGCAAAAATACATTTCGCCTTCTTAGGCTTTTCTCCTTCTGACAAGTTAGGATAATTTAAATGTGTGACAGCAAGGGTAAACTAAGTATGTTAGTGGTTAATGGGGTTGGGCTTGTACTGCAGTTAGTATTCTTAACCTAATTGACAACTACCCACAGTGCCTAGCTAAGTTTGAAGTCACTAAACAGCCTTCAAAATTATTCTATACTTCTCTACTTGGTATCACAGTTTGAAGGGAGAGTAGGGTTTGAGAAAAAAGTAGGGCCTCCATTGTTCCACTTTCTTGGTTAGAGCGACGACATCTATAAGGAGCTCTAGCCTCCTTTCTTATGTTTCTTCCCCTTTTATAATGCTTGCTTGATATATCTTCGACTGGCTGGAAATTTTTCTGATGAGTTCTGTTTGAACATAAATGACTTAGATTACTCTCAGAAGTCTTGGCCAGCCTATCATGGTCAACAGTGATGTCAGATTCCTCACCACATGCTGTTGTTGCATTCTAATTGTTGGTCACAACCTTGTGACGGTGTGTGAGAGCCAGAGCATCATAAGTAGAGGAACTGGTGTGAAAACTCAAATCTCTTTTCTCTAGATCCTGCCTTTTAAATGTGGGGGTGGGGGGAAAGCCAGGAAATTGGATCCGGTGCAATTAGCTTTCGTGCAATTACGGTGCAATTACTTCAAAACATATTTTTACTTCATTTTTGAAGTACTAATAGGGACTCACACTAATAAGGACCTACTATGAATGGATTAGGAACTGAATTTTTATCAATATTGACAAATATCATCGTCTTAAATGGATTAGGGACTAAATTGTTATTAATATTGATAAATAGTCTCACAAGGCTATTTAGTGATGATATTTGCCAATATTAACAAAAATTTGGTCTCTAATCCATTCATGGTAGATCCTTTTAGTGTAGGTCCCTAAATTTACTTCATAAATTATGTAAAAATGTGTATTTCGAAGTAATTGCACCGTAATTGCACTATGAATGGATTAGGAACTGAATTTTTATCAATATTGACAAATATCATCGTCTTAAATGGATTAGGGACTAAATTGTTATTAATATTGATAAATAGTCTCACAAGGCTATTTAGTGATGATATTTGCCAATATTAACAAAAATTTGGTCTCTAATCCATTCATGGTAGATCCTTTTTAGTGTAGGTCCCTAAATTTACTTCATAAATTATGTAAAAATGTGTATTTCGAAGTAATTGCACCGTAATTGCACGAAAACTAATTGCATGGAATCCAATTTCGTTAGAAAGACCAACCATGTTGAACAATGTGGATTATAGACAAAAAGTAGAAAGGCTGAAAAAGTATTTAGGTTTTCCTAATCCAATTTCTCATGAACTGCATCAATACCATGCATAAAGAACATTGGGAGAAAAAGACTGAGAATAGTGAGAAACTAGGAAAGGTTATCGGCTGAGGCTCTATTCAACTCAGCACTCCTATTCATTAATAAGATTTAGGAGGAATAATCGGAATATTCCATTCTTAATTCTGACACTTAAACTAATCCTAGTTGTAATTGGCATATTCCTTGATTCTAGCAAATCAATCAAGACATAAATTGCCTTCCTAAACTGAAAAAAAAAAAATCTTGTAATTGTTACAGATGTGCATTTATTATATAGTTGACATCTCTTTAGTAGCATGATTTTAGGAGATTGTATAGGCTAACTATTAGGCGAGTATATGTTCAGTAGTACGGTAGTACTGAACTTCAGTACATCCCTCCAATCAGTTGGTCCCTAAACCATTCAAGGTGGGTTCTTATTAACATGAATTTATATTAATATTAATAAATGGCTTTACATGAGTGGAGGGATGTACTGAACTTCAGTAGTACGGTAGTACTGAAGTTTTATCCCTACTAGGCCATTAGTTTGTATATTACCATAGATAGAACTTTGTAAATTGTACATATACCTGATTACTATCATCAGAAAGCATTTCATTCTTTTTGGTTTGAGAGTTTTCAAGTTACAGTAATTAATTATTGATTTTCACTTTCAGCAATTATATTTTAAACGTTTTCTGGAGTATAGCAGTGAATCTGTGTTTCCAAATATTTTGAGCGCACAACACTTGTAAAACTGTGAGCGCAAAACACAATGAGAGGGAGAGCTTTGGCATTGCATAAGCACTTGAAATATTGGTTCAATTGAAAATTTTCTCTTGCCTTTATCTTTGGTCTTAGCTCATAAGCTCGCATCATTTTAAAACAGAGACGCATCCTTGATTACACAAAGTATGAAATGTTGAACAAAGCATTAGAGGCTTTTGGTGAACTTGGAGATGATGAGGAACTGGGTCCTGCAGACTGGCACACAGTGAAGAGATATATCACATGCTTAAATAATATTGATGGTGAATGTGTTCACCCTCATCATGCATCTGAAATTGATAGTCAACTGGATACTATGAATTTGAAAGACATACGGATACGCCTTTTGAATGGTATGGGAATTTGTGTCTTTCAGTCCCAGTAGTTGTTTCATTTTATAATTTTATATTCCTCTATGCTTTGGTCTTTCACCACAGCTATAATTTTGTGCAGTCTGTGCCCTGTCTGTCTGATTGACTGGATTAAATGTTCAAATTCTGACAGTCCTTACTTTAACGGAAACCATAATGTAAAGAAATAACAACAACAACAATCAAAGCCTTTTTCTCACTGGGTGGGGTCAGCTATATGGATCAAGCGATTCTATAGTTAGGTTAATAGTTAAATCTATCCTAATAGTTTTCTTGTTGTTTTCTTTAGTCTTCTCTTACCATAATATAAAGAAGTAAAGCTACAAATTAAAGTATCTTACTCTGTTTCAAATGCAAATACAAATGTACATTCTGGGGAGCTATATTGATTTCCTTCTAAAATGTCTTTCGTTTAACTGAAGCTTTGTTCAATTCATTATCCACTTTTTATTTAGAATCGCAATTTGAAAGTTCATCGATTTTAACTCATATGTGCTCTTACTCTTACTTTCTGGAGATTCCAACAGGCCCCTGTCCCCAACCCAGTTCAAAACTACCTTGGCCCCATCAGACCCCTCTCCTTCCTCCCAACCGTATTCTATTTGAAATAAATATCTCCCTTCGTATCTTGAATATATGCAAAGTACTTTATATTATACATTTCTATAGTGATTAAAGTTTGTATTTTACAATACAAACATAAGAACATGAACTTAGCATTTTGCAATAGTCTTAATTGAAATACATATCTCAACAATTAAGCGAATCTATGGAATTTAAAAAGTCCTCCATACATTCTTCCCTTCAGCTTTGTACATTTTTTTTTTTTTACTTTTTTGGTCTCTAGGACAAGTGAATCTTTTTAATTATAAATATATGAAAAATCAATTCTAAAATATAACAAAACATTAGTTTCTGTATAATTACTAATAATTGTTAAAAGTTCATATAGTTCTTACTAGAAAACTAGAAATCTTAACGGAAATAGTTATTCTCATTTTAAATGAATATGTTACAATTAATAATAAAAAACCACATGATCGGCGAACCATGTGAGAGTTTACAGAAATGGTGCTAGATGAGGAGATTTGGGAAGCACAAGGAGGTTCAAACTATAAGTGGAACAAAATGGCTGAAGGGATTATAATGTTATAACAGAAGTTATATCAAGAGTTTCCGGACCAAATGGGATGAATCTTGGTGGTGGGATGCAAAGGTGCAAAATAAGATTAAGGTTACAAGAAAGTGCTATAAAGCATGGCACTCATGCAAGCATAATGAAAATTGGGAGAAGAATAAGGTAGCTAAGAAAGAAGTTAAGAAGAAGTGTCCGAGGCAAGAGATAGAACTTATGAAGGGTTATACCAATCCTTTGGAATCAAAGATGGGGATAGAAGAATATTTAGGCTTGCTAAGAGTAGGGAGAAAAAGAACAGAGACATGGATAAAGTGAAATGTATTAAGGATGAAGGTTGTAAATTGTAATATCTTAGTAAGAGAACAAGATATCCAACAACGATGGAAGAATTACTTTCATAAATTTTACTAATGAGTGACACATGTCTCCTTGTCATAGTGGTAGACTAAGTACTAGATAGGAGGACAAAAATTATACACTTTGTTGGAATATCCAGATGTTTGAAGTAGTACATGCGATGAAGAGAATTGATAATGGCAAAGTGCTAGGGCCATATAATACCCCTTGAGTTTTGAAATAGTTTAGGAAGATAGTGACAAGCTTTGTAAACATACAGTTTATGTATAAGTTGAAGTAAAACAGAGCATATAGAATATAAATTTAGTGAAAGATATGTGGATTTGGGGGTGGAGGTGAAACTTGGAGATCATGGAATACAAGTCACAAGTTTTAAGTATTTAGGGATTATCATACAAAATGATGGAAAACTAGAGGGGAACATAAATATAGCTTCCAAGTTGGGTGGATTTAATGGAGGAAGGCTTCATGTATTTGGGGATTATCATAACTACAAGACTTGCATTGTTGTATGGTATTGAATGTTGGGCGATAAAAATTCAACATGAGCAAAAATGAGATTGTTGCATTGGATGAATGAATAAACTAGAAAGGATAAGATTAAGAATGATTATAATAGAAAGTTGTAGTAGCATCTAATGTAAAAAAAATGGTTGAAATGTGCCTTAAGTGGTTTGGTCATATAAACAAAAAGTCAAGTAGGGCTCCTATACGGAGAGTAGATTAAATAGAAGATAGTCCAATAAACTAGAGGTAGAGGAAGACCGAAGAAAACAATTAGAGAAACTATAATAATGGATTTAACTATCAACGATCTAACCATAGAAATGAACCAAGATGATAGAACACATTGGCGTCTTGACACTTGATCCATGTAGCCTACCCAACCCCACCTAGTGGTTAAAAACTTTGTTTATTATGTTATGTGTAACAACAATTATCTCCTACAAATAGCATCTAATTATATTAGCTTATTTTCTTTGACTCTTGTCTTCCCACAGCAATGGTTGGCTTCTGAATCTTTTATTTTCGATAGAAAAAGAAATATTATAAAAGAACAAAGAGAGTACAAAGGAGGAGGACAAGAAGTCCTCTAAGAAACAAGAAAAATAAGACCAAATAAAAAGAACACTGCAAAAAGAAAGCAAAACTTTAACTCAATAGAGTCTTCCAATCTCTTTGGGGATCCATAATGGAAACCCCTTTAAACATTCCATTCTCTAAAACCCACAAAGAAGCCAAAAAGGTAACTCTATCCCACAAAAGATGAGGTGGGAAGGATCTATTATTGAAGATCTTAGCATTCCGTTCCAACCAAAGACACCACAAGGGTGCGAGAACTGTACAATGCCAAAGAGCTTTATGTTCTTTGTTCCTCCCAAAGCCCACAAACTTGATAGCAAGAAAGGCACCCAAATCCGGTGGGTAAACCCAACTTTCTTCAAAATAGCCAAACAATTTATTCCAAATAAACCTTGCCACATCACATTGCAAGAAGAGAAGCCTATTTGTTTCAGAACTTCCAAAGCATATCACACACATGTTAGGTGACAAAGCCATATTGGGTCGACGAGTCCAAAGCAAATCATTCTTATTAATTCTCTTGAGTCCTGTTGTCCAAACGAAAGCCTTGACCTTAGAAAGAGCCTTGAACTTCCAAAAAGATTTAGATAAGAAATTAGAGCTAAGGTTTGGCCTTCGAGTCAAATATTTGAAAAAGAAGAGCAAGTATATGAGCTTGAAGAATCTAAATTCCAAGTCCTTACCCTGGTTACTCTCAGATTTTTGGCCTGAGCAAATGTTCATGATGAGCAGCTATGTTTGTAGTGCTTGGTTTACATTCTTGGTCCTTCTTCAATTGGTGAAAGCTTTTCAACATCATCCAGGGGATAGATGAATGAGAAAAGATTCTTAAGTTTTTGACTTGACTAGGCACTGTACATAAATTCAATTTAAAGTTTAAACGCATCATATCCAGCTATCCAATGTGTAAAGACAGAACATGTTGCCATCGCTTGATCCATATAGCCGACCCCACTTAGTGGGAAAAGACTTTGATTGTTATTGTTGTTATATATCCAGCTATCCAATTTTGATGGAGGGAGGAATTTTGGTGGTTTTGTGTTCATTGCATGATAGTACTGTTATCGGAATTCCTAGGATACTTTATGTTGATTGCTCTTGCACTTCATTTGCAAAATTTATTTTTTTCAACACATTACTATGCTTCTGTTTGGGTCGGTGCCTCACAGTACACTCATAGATAAACTACATTCCTTGCTAAGTTAAACAAGTATTGGCCTTTTTGTTGGCAAAGTTCTTGAATTAGCTGAACTCTTATCATTCTCAAGTCCTTCAAATTCCAAAGCTTCAACAATATTGATATCTTGATTCTTGACTAAAGTGTTTTTGTCTCTTGTAAGGTGTCCAAGCTGCATATTGGGAGATGCTTGATGAGGGAAGAATTTCTCAAACAACAGCTAATATCTTAATGAGATCGGTGGAGGAAGCTTTAGATTTGGCTTCACTTGAGCCTTTATGTGACTGGAAAGGTTTAAAAGCTAATGTTCACTTCCCCAGTTACTACAAGTTCCTTCAGACTAGCATCTTTCCACAGAAATTAGTTACATATTTCACAGTGGAAAGATTGGAATCTGCATGTTACATTTGTGCTGCATTCCTTCGTGCCCACAGAATTGCTCGGCGACAATTGCATGACTTCATAGGTAATAGTCTATGTGGGTAGTATGATATACTTACCCTGTTTTTTTGTATAGAACTGGTCTGCATACCTTCATCATACTATCTGTTTCTTCCTACCCACTGTTTTTCAATCTTTTGCTGGCTATGTACTTTACAATCAACAATTTTTTGCAATATTTTTTATGCTTGCCAGAGATCTTTGGATTAAAGTTTTTATGAAATTTGCTTGTTATGTGGATAAAAAATGCCAGTAGAAATTCCTTTGCTACATTTATTTCTTATTTATAGTTTTCTTTGTCCATTTTTACTATTGTCTGTTTGAATGGAAAAATAGTCATTTTTATTAGAAATCTTATGCTGTGGCCAGGACTAAACAATAGGTTTGTGCAAAATTCTTGCTGTCTTATAAATTTAAGAGGCTTTAAGAATATTTTTTGAAGGAAATATTTTTGTTTCACCTACCTTGTTTGCTACACCTTAAAAAATAATAATAAGAGTGGACATTTATCTTACATGTGTGCAGAAATTATTGGATTTAATTTTCTTTTATCATGAGATTGCTTTATATTTTTGGACAGCTAGAGTTATCAGTACTTTGTTAAATCTCTCTGGAGGAGTTTGGTTCAAAGCATAGTATCCTGGTCTTTAATTACAGTAATTACTATGATGTTTTATTTTTTATGTAAATATATTTTCATTTTTATGGTATGTAAGACATTTATGGAAAAAAGAAGGAAAACTCCTTTAGGAAAGACATATAGATACTGTGGATAAACTAAAAAGCTCTTCTGAGTTCTGAATGAAACTAGATATATGCACTAAATCATGGTGCACATCCATTTTAATGACCTCATATAACAATATTTTGGTCTTTATGATATTTCTTAGGGCATGGTATCAATTAGAGCTGCAAATGTAATTGTAATAAGCTATATTTAATTTCTCTGAACTTCTTTAGGTGACAGTGATGTTTCCTCTGTTGTCATCAACGAAAGTGTTGTAGAAGGAGAAGAGGCTAGAAAGTTCCTAGAAGATGTTCGTGTAACATTCCCTCAGGTTTGGTAGTTAAAACTGTTCCCTCAATTTGTCCTATTAGTACTTTAGCTAGACTGATGCATGCCAAATTGATTGGTCTATACTCTACATAACTGTCAAAGTTAATGCCGCGTACTAGAATTTAGATCATTGAATTGAGAAGCTTGCTTTCTCACAATTGCTAATTTATTGTGTCTAATTTCCAGGTTCTGCGTGTTGTAAAAACAAGGCAAGCGACATATTTAGTGCTAAAGCATTTGATTGAGTATGTACAAAACCTTGAAAAGTCTGGGTTACTGGAAGAGAAAGAGATGCTGCATCTTCATGACGCTGTTCAGGTACTTTCTGGTGTTATTGATACTCTCAATTCATCTTCTGCCCCAAGCTGTGCATTCTCCTGTGAACAGTTATAGGATAACATTATGGGTTCATTCACATTTCAGACCGATTTAAAGAAACTCCTAAGGAATCCTCCTTTGGTGAAGCTTCCTAAAATAAGTAGTATACCTCCTATGCTGGGTGCCCTTCCCTCTTCTGTCCGCGAACCACTGTTGAGAAATACCAAGGAAATGATGAAATTACGTGGTCTCACACTTTACAAGGAAGGCTCGAAACCAAATGGTATTTGGTTAATTTCTAGTGGGGTGGTAAAGGTAAGATTATCATTTTTACTATACAGCTCTCAAATTATATGATCTGAATTTTAATGCAAAAGATATATCTTTTAATATTTTTGTTTTGGCAGTGGGAAAGCAAGATAATAAGAAACAAACAGTCCTTTTATCCGACTTTTACACATGGGAGCACATTAGGTCTGTACGAAGTACTAACTGGAAGGCCATACATCTGTGATGTTGTGACAGATTCAGTGGTGCTCTGTTTCTTTCTTGAAGCTGACAAAATAGTATCATGTCTTAAGTCAGATCCTTCAGTGGAAGACTTCTTGTGGCAGGTTTGGCTACATTAATAACACTATTACTACTGCTGCTATGGCATGAACCTGCTGATTGCTTTTTGAGAAGGCATACATGGTTTATGGAATTTATGTCATAGAATCTTGAGAAGGCATAAATTATTCAGTTTTAAGGTGCTTCTTTAGGATGCATTTTTTAATCAAGAGCATCATAGCCCATTAAAAAATGTATCTTAAAGTATGATTGGTGCCATAGAGTCCATTTAAATCTCAAGTAATATAACTAATTTATTGAGATTTATAATCTTTGTTTTTTCTGCTATACTCTTGGATCATTTTTGCTTTGCAGGAGAGTGCTATTTTCCTTTCCAAACTGTTGCTTCCTCAGATATTTGAGAAACTAGCAATGCAAAATTTAAGAGCACTTGTCGCGGAAAGATCAGTAATGACCATATACATAAGAGGAGAAACAATAGAAATACCTAATCATTCAATTGGCATTTTGCTAGAAGGATATGTTAAAACTCACGTTCAAGAATTGGTCACATCACCGGCAGCGCTTCTGCCTTCGCACGGCAATCTAAGCTTCCAAAATCTGGAAATTTCTGGTAAGTGAAGCTGTATATACGCTGTTTCAAAGAAGTCTCCTGTGTAAGATTGTTTGAGGTAGCATTAGAACAGCTTATTATGGAACAAGGGTTATACAAATAGGCTTGGGAATACAGTGAGATGGAAGCCTAATTCAAGTGCAAATATAGTAAATTAAGCAGGATGAGGAAATTGGGGTTTCCTAAGGGAAAAAACTTAGGTCTATTTCCTTATGTCCATTTCATCAAGTTCCACCAATCATGTATTGTATTTACACTCTCTTTCTTCTATGATTGGTCATATAAGAGGCGGTCTTCTATATTCTCTCTCTACTGTGATTGGTCATTTAAACACTTTTTGCCACGTGTAATATTTATATTGGAGAACTTGATGAAATGGACATAAGGAAATGGACCTAAGTTTTTTCCTTTCCTAAGCAGTTTTACCTTTCCTGTTTTCATTTCTATTCTATTACCACTGTTCATATCTTCCCTCTTATTTCTGTATCATTGATATTTAGCATTGGACCTTTTAGTTCTGAGACTTAAATAAGAGGCTTTGGGCAAGACAAGGTGTTTCTTTTCTTTTACTGTACAACTAATCATCTGTGTCTCTTAGATATTCTGTTTCTTTAGGTTTCTAAGAAACCATACAAGCAAAGAAACCTAATTTTGTGCTATATGTTATGCAGTCAAATAATATTTGTGTCAAAACGTAAGTTTGGTAGATTTCCTTTCAAGTGAAAATCCACTTATTATTTATTGATTGTATTCCTTCATCTGCTGCTTGTTCTGAAAGTCCACCTAATTACTCAAGTGATTTTGGTTTCATTTTATATCTTCCAATCGTCCCAGGTACAAAGGATGCAAGCTTTTCTCATAGGGAATCCAGTTACCTAGTTGAAACAAGAGCAAGGGTAATCATCTTTGACATTGCAGCATTTGAGGCTGATGCTGCTCTTTCTAGAAGGTCAAGTACACTATCGCATGCAGTTGATCATCCCCAAAGACTTTTAGGCAAAGAACACAGTGGTCTTATGAGTTGGCCGGAACATTTCTTCCAGCCAAAGCAACATAAGAAGCATTCTAATGCCGTTGGGCGACAAACCAATAGTTTGTCTGCGAGGGCAATGCAGCTGAGTATTTATGGCAGCATGGTACGTTAGTACATAAAATTGATATAAGCATAATCGAATAGAAAGTTTTGAGAATGGATTCTCTGTAGTTGGTGGAGTTAGAAATTTTCTCTTTCTTTCTCTAATCTAATTTTGTTTCTCTCTATCTCTCTCCTAACTCCACCATGTAACTACTGAGGATCCACTCTCAAAAGATTTCATGTAACCGATTTTGGATCCTCTAAATTTGACAAAAGGTGCATTTCTCTATAGTAAGAGAAAGATAGCAAGGAAAATAAAGGACCCCACATTGATAGGGACCCACCCTGAATTGGATTAAAAGTCAACTTTTTTTCTTTCTACCTCTCTCTTACTTTAAACAAACGTACCATTTCTCAAATTTAGAGAACCCTCACCCCATCTAACCCATATTCCCAAATTTAATCATTTGATGATAAAAAAAGATTAAAAAGACAATATGATATATAAATGAAAAATATACTTTTTAATGCTTTACCCTTTAATTTATTCCTCTATTATAGACATATAGAGGCTCTATATAAATTAGTCTATCAACTCATACATTTTAGTTCCTTTGTCAACTCTATGTATAGAAGCCTCTAACGACCTTCTTTGTACATGACAAAACTACCTAAGGCATGTTTTAACTAATTTTTCTACAATAAGTGCTACCCCCGACTTTCTCTTTAATGCAGTCATTCCTAATTCTATGATCACTTATCCAACGCAACATTCTTATTTCTGCCATGTTGAATTTATGCTCATGTTGTACCACACAATAAAGTAGGTCTTATAGCTGTGCGATAAAATTTTCCCTTAAGCTTAAGTGGTACTTTTCTATCACAAATAACACTTGAAGCCCTCCACCATTTCATCCATCATACTTGGATTGTATGGTTTACGTCCTCTATTTCCTAATTATTTTGTATTAACGTTCTCATATACTTAAAACTTGTAACTTCTTGTATAAAATGATCTCCAAGTTTTACCTCATCCCTAGAATCAGCTTCCCTTCCACTAAACTTACATTCCATATATTCCGTTTTGTTTCGATTTATACGAAATCTATGTCTCTGAAGTTTGTCTCCATGTCTCTAATTTTCTGTTTACTTCTTTGGAATCTCCAACTAGAACTATATCATCAGTAAAAAGTATACACCTAGGTGCTACCTCTTGCATATATTCATTGAGTACATCCAATGTAAAATTAAAAAGATAAGGGCTCAAAGCGATGTATTCCTATGGTTATAGGGAAATTCTTTGTGGCTCCACCTTGTGTTCTCATGCAATACTAATTTTCCAAAGCCTTCCATAATACTTCTCTCGGTATTCTATCATAGACCTTTTCCAAATCAATGAAAACCATATATAAATCCTTATGAGATCACTTGTATCTCTCCATCAGTCTTCTTAATAGGTATATTGCCTCTATGGTTGACCTCCTTGACATGAAACCAAATTGGTTATCTATAATTCATGTCTCAAAACTCAATCTTTGCTCAATAACCTTCTCCCATAACTTTATAGTATGATTCATAAGTTTGATCCCCCTCTAATTTGCACAATTTTGTATATCCCCCTTGTTTCTATACACTGGGATCAAAGTATTTTTTTTTCATTCATCTAGCATTTTCTTGGATCTCAATATCACATTAAGAAGCTTTATTAACCAACTTACACTTTTGCTTCTTAAACTCTTCCACACCGCAACAGTATATTTTCAGGTCCTACTGCTTTGCCATTATCCATTCTCCTCAATGCTTGAACTACTTCATACTCTTGTATTCTTCGATAAAAAATTATAATTGAGATTCTTTTCATTAGTTCTTAGCCTATCTGTATGACAAGCAGACATTTTTCCTTCATTAAAAAGTTTGTGAAAATAATCCTTCCATCGTTCTTGAATATCTTGATCCTTTACTAAAATATTACCTTCTTCATCCTTAATACATTTCACTTGATTTATGTCTCTGCCTACTCTTAGCAAGTTTGAATATTTTTCTCTTCCCATCTTAGTTCCTAAGGATTGGTATAACCCTTCATAAGCTCTATTTCTTGCCTCTGACACTGTCCTCTTAACATCTTTCTTAGATACATTACAAATCACAAGGTAACCTATCGCAATTGCAATTCAAGATCTTTAGCAAGTAATAATAACATTACATCTTCAATGGACAAACAGGTTCTAGATTCCTTTAACCTACTTACACAGTTAAAGAAATTTCAGTGTTTTTAGTGCAAAAAGAACTTGCCGGAGAAGTTTCTGCTACCATGTTGATAAATAAAGAATAACAATTACTTACATATGTAACACGGATCTTACATATGCATAAATCAAATAAACTGATGTGACTCAGAGAAGTTTCTAATAAGTTATGTTGACTTGAGATTGCTCAATGAAAACTTCAAACTGAGGGCTATGCTATTATTATTGGTGACTAATTGTTCCCTATGACATGCAAAATATAGCTGACAGCACAGTCACTCTGACCAACAACTTCTCATATCTTAAAATCCTGGCTATACCTTGAAAGAATATCATGAAATACAAAAAAGAAAAAAAAAACAAGCAATTAAATGTAATTTTATCTTTAAATGCTGTATCCCTATCCCAAAGTTATTTCCTTTAATTTTCCATGTCATTTTTCAGGTGGAAACCCGTCAGCGGAGTAGAAGTTTGTCGAGCAATCTCACTAAACCACCTCATAGTTTGTCATGCCCAACCATACATTCACTTCACAAGCGTCGCCTTGTTTCTGTGAAGTCAGAAGGAGCTGCAACTGCTAACAAGGACCTGGAAGTAAGAGAGTTCACACAGAATGTTACAAATCCCAATATACAAAGCACAGAACAAAGAGGAGGAAGCCATGTAGATGATTCAAGTGACGAATCTGCTGGTGAAGAAGATATTATAGTAAGGATTGATTCACCAAGCACGCTATCTTTTCGCCCTGCATCTTGAGGAGGGACAAAAGTTTTGTACCACGGGAATACAGAAAATTCTATACTTCCTCTATTCATTACTTGTCATTTTGATCCCAATTAGTGTGAGCCTATTTATATTGGACAAAACTTATATGTTGTTGCTTACATACTTTTGATAAGGTTAATCTATTAGGAAAAGACAAGTGTCAATTTTGAGAAGAAAATTGACACATGTCTTTTCCTAATTGGTTAACCTTACCAAAAGCATGTAAGCAACAACACATAAGTTTTTTCCATTAATATTTACAAAAGACAAGTAATAGATGGAAGGAGTAATGATAACTTAATAATCCCATAATACTAGACTTTCATCCCTTGAGGAGAGGTAAATGGGAGCTGTGAAAATCTGTTGTAATTTATTGTCAGTGTAATAATTAGTGCTTCTTTATATATATACTCGCCTTTTTTTTGGCCTGTATATACTCTGCCTTTTACACAAGTAAAAACCTATAGAATAATCTTTTAGGGTTTGTATAGATTACGCAAGCTTACTGTAATTGCTGGTTTGATCTATGTCTTGAACACTTTTTCAATAAAAGGAATGTCGTGGCGATCTTGTTTGATGGTTTTACCTTGTAATGCAACTTTACTGTTTAAGGCCCAAAAGGCCAAGTTATAGAGGCCGAAACGCAGTGTTTAAGGCAAGTTTTCAGAACCATTCATGAATCAATCGCACAGAAAGAAGTAGATTCAGGAATAGAATCTTCTGAAGTGAGAATAAAGAGCAGAAGTGGTCAAGTAACCAGAGAAAAGGGAAGGGAACCCCAGGGCATGTCCCGATTCGGTCTGGACAATATATAGGACATGTCATGGCTCGTTCAAGACAGTGTTCAAGACATGCCCTGACTCCATTCTAGGACATGTCCCGGGCATGTTTGCCCTTATTAAAATTGGGGTAAAATATTTTTGGTATTTTTAATGTTTGATTGCGATCAATTATACCTTTACAAAAAAAAAGGTTTCATTTTTTGAGCAATTTTATCATTTCCACTAATACTATTAAAATAGATAATGATTTTGGCTTACGTGGCGTGACACATAGCAAAGAAATATGATTGGGTTTTTTTATTGTCACATTTTTCTTCTATCCTTCATGTCATCATAAAACACTATTGTTTATCTTAATTCTTCATCTCTCAAATTTTGCAGAGAATCATCTTAGACGTACTATCTATTACATCGTTTTGCTCTGAAAGTTGGTGAATTGATGCATATTTAACAACGTAAGAAGTTTCCCTCTAATAGTATCATTGTCACACTATGCAAGCTAGAGCCGTTATCTATTTTAATAGTGTTAGTAAAAGGGATAAAATTGCTCGAAAAATGAAACGTTAGGGACATAATTGACCGCAGTCAAACATTGGACACCAAAGATACTTTACCCTTAAAATTCCAATGTAAGTTATTTTAATTGATTAAACTTATTTTATGTAACTTTAAAAAAAAAAACTCTATGCCTCATAAGTTATGTTTTATTATTGATTTATTTTCTACCTCTTTTTATTGATATAACTATTTAATATACAATTTCTATAATTCATACTTCCTCTTACACTCTTACATGAAACAAAGAAAATGGAAATAAGGTCTTAGCAAATCTAAAATTGCTAAGTTTATTAGGAGTTAGAATGAAGAAGTATGTTTTTTAAATAATTAGAGTAGAAAATTGCTAATTAGGAAATGTGAACATCTTATTTTATTTGGGTATTTTTTAAAAATATATAAATAATTAAAATACAAAATATGCAAAAATATGAACAAAAAAACTTATTTTCTAATCTTACTTTGTTTTGAAACTATTAGTCATCAGACTCGCTTTGATGGATACTCCGGTCATAGAATAAAAAAAAAGGTAAATTGTAGTTTATCCCATGTAATTTGTCTTAAAATATGAGAGTCCAACAACTTCAGGGCATCTTGCTCAGCAACCTCAAAATATCCTCCTCCATAGGATCTTATTGTCTCGTAGGTGCAATGGCTAAGGGTTTGTTTGGGAATTAAGAGGAGAAGGGAAGGGGAGAGATTAGAGGAGTAGGGAGGGGAGGGGAGGGGAAGGGAAGGTTAACCTTCCATATGTCCTCCCCTTGTTTGGATGTTGATACCTCCTCCAAAATACCCCAATTTGAGGTATTTTGAATTTGTGAAGGAGAAGGATAATGGAGTATTAAGGCTTGATCTTCCATTATCTTCTCCTCCAATTTTTATCTTCCCAAACAAGGGGAAGATATCTTGAAACTCTCCCCTTCCCTTCCCTTATCCTCCTTAATCCCCAATCCAAACATACCCTAAGGATCTCACACCATCACCATGGCCCCCTTGAATAGCCTGGTTCTCTGAAGCCATAGATGCATGATGAAGAGAAAGAAATAGAAGGCCCAAAAACTAAGGAAAGAAAATGAGGAAGTGAGAAACGCAAGAGGAACGATGAAAGGAAGAAAATGAAAAGGAAAAAGAATGAAGCTAGCCAAGATAACCTCTTCAAAGGAATGGTTATTGGGAAACCAAAAAGACATGGAGGGAAAAAGACCAAAAAGCCCCTCCATCTCTCAAAACGACTATTCAAATACACCATGAAAAGACCAAAAGGCCCTCCAACACACACCACTTGCAAAGTATGCCAATGGCACAACCTCGAAAAATTGCACGCAACAGGCAAGTCGTAATGTCATTACCACTTGTAATCTCTGGAGGCTTTGAGGGGAAGCCAAGCGACAACCAACAAAAAAAGACACATGTAATCAGGGAAAATTCTCGCCAAAAACCTATCAAATACACGTATCTTCAAACACATTGGCATCCCAATCCGTCATCTGCCTTCTTCGTTTGCCCTCAGAGTAAGAGAATTTCAAGCAATCAACTATTACCAAGCCACTGAAGGACAATTGGACGCCTCAAATCAGCAAACTAAGAGGTGACCCAACCTTACCTGATGGCCACTCAGTGTGACACGCCCAAAATTTATTAAGTCCATGGGCGCGCACACCCGTAGACTTGGGGGATTTATGTTAGTATCAAATATGGCTCCCACATGTGAGACACATGTGTCACACTTTCTCCACTAAGAAGACTTATTAGATCGAGGATGTGGTTGTAAATAGCCACATATACTAAACCCTAGGCACATCTCAATCATTCAACCTCTCACATTCTAGAGTTGACTCTCCTCACTCTTAAACTCCAATCGAGATACTCTTCCACGTATCTCGCATAGCACCCCTCTCTCTCTCCACCATACTCTGGTAACCCTAACGTGATAACTTTCCTGGGATCACAGCCCTCGTAACCTGAGTGCTCCCACACCGTTCAAGGCACCACTGCTGCCTCCTCCGAACCTCCCACAGTTCCCCTCGGTGACCTTGCTCACCCATTATAGCCACCCACCTATAGGTAATCCCTACGCCTAACGGCTACGATGGGCGTCCCTTACACAAACTACATGTGCGTTGATCCCTTATCAAGGTACATCTACCTAGGTCAACACCTAAGGATAAGTCTCCCATGATCACAACCTCTTTGTGGTCCTATTTTACTAACAATAAATAAATCCACTCAGTCAAAAATGAATTTAACATATCAATATCCATCTTTTATCTGTTTTGGTTAACCACACAGACAAGGCCAATAAGCTGATGGCTTTTCTTTTGCTGAGTGCTACTTCTGCTAAAAATGTTGAAGGCAGAAAAGGGAAATGCAAAAGTAATGAGCTTTACGCTAATTAAAGCAAATGAATTATTGTTTGTTCACCACTTGAATAATAAGTAGTGGGGTATTGCATTAGCATCTAGCCACATCTACCTCAAAATAGACCATCATAAGGCCTTCCCAATTCATTCCAACTTTTATTTATTAAAATTAACACTGTTTGTGACCAAGAAAATACAGTACTCAGGAATTTCTTCGCCCTCTAATTGAGATCAATATTAGCAACTTTTATTTGGTCAACTCTAGCTACCAGCAATTAAAGAAAATTCCCACCACTTGCAAGTTGAAATTTGAACACCTATTCGAATTATTAATATTATTATTTGGTGTAGAGCCTCACTACTTTTTCATGTATTATTATATGATCAAGATAGAATCCATCGTCGGGGATTTGATGTGTTTCCTGTTCCAGATCAGATTTTGGCTTTGTTTTACGCAAAGTTTTACTGTACACATGTTTATCTTGTGAATGAACTAACATAATGATTTTATTTCTTTGGTTATTTTGTGATAAGAGACTTTTGAGTGTATTTTCTAATTTCTGTGATCATCTATGGTTAGAAAAATTCAAAAGTATTATTTTGGGAAATTTAATATAAGAAAATATTTGGAATAAATGGCTATGTTTGTTTGGTAGCAATAATTGATGATGGAAAAAGCCCTCTTCTTTTCTTCCTATCAAACAAATTTCACTTTTTGCAATGTGATGAAATTATATTTTTTTCACTTACTTTTTTACTTACTTTTAATGTAAGGACAAAATTTTTATTTTATCCACTTTTATTCTATTCACATCACATCACATTGACATGACATTTCCATTCCCTCATCTTTTTCATTCTCATTCCCATTCCCTCATCTTTTCTCTTTTTTTTTTTTTGATACAAAACGATACTATTAAATAAGAAAATTACAAATAGTTCCAACCAACATTCAAATTATTATAATATGACCTAGTAAGACAACTTAGACTATCCTTCCTATATCTACTTTTACAACAGTACAACATCATAATACAAACAACATACTTAGCAACAGAGCATATCTTGCTAGAAACTATGCCAAAAAGGACCTTAATATTCTGAGGATAATATTGGGAATACTACTAAATATGAAATACCTATCTTGCGATTGGATCCGGAGCGAGTTTGCCACCTCCATCAGAACGACCAACAAGAAGTAATTCTTCCCTGTCTTCAAGCTGAGAAAGATGGCTCTACAAGAGCCAAGGTTATGCTGTATGAGATTGACAACTGAATGCAACAGGTATGAATCTCGAAGCATCTGCCACCTCAAAAGGTGATTTGATTTTACTAAAACCCACTGTGAACTGCAAACCTCTCAGATCTTTGCCTTTCGAAAGCTTTTGCACAAGTAAGATAAGTTGATGTCCTCAGAGCAGGTCTACTGTCAATAACCATCTATATTTTCAGCTGTTGATTTCATTGGGATCTATGCCAAAAAATTTAAAATAACCCAGGCAAAAGAAGGGGGGACAGATAAAAACCGCATACAACCACGTACACGGATCCTCTATTGTTGTGCCTTTGTGGTGTTTGGTTTGCCACGGTTAAAACCGTGGCTAACCGGTCACGTAACTGTAGCTAAAATGTTTGCCACGGTTGCGTGACCGGTTAGCCACGGTTTTAACCGTGACAAACCGAACAGCACAAAGGCACAACCCTAGAGAATCCGGACTCATAGAACCACCAACAGAATTGAAATGCAGGCAGCTTGATAATATACACCATGCAATGATGAAATCAGTAACTGCTTCCTCTTTTATCCTTACCAGCACACAAGTACTCTAAAGTTTCTCTCTAATTCATTTTATAAAACTCTTAGTTTAAAATGACACATTTTTCAACGTAAGTTTTAGAGAATCCATTAGAGTTTTCTTTCTTACAAAATTTGTCTAGTTAATTTATAAAAGTCACCTTCGTTGAAGCTCATCGTGCACTTAATTTTGCCAAATATTGTATTGAAATCTGGATAAGTTATGTAATCTTTTTCGACCAATTTCTTTATGTAAATGGGTACTCAAGGAATTTTCAATCTAATTTTCTCGGTAGAAAAAAGCTTTTCTAAAATTCACAAAAGACCAACAAGTAATCAAAAGTGATATAGGTAATCCATTATTTCCTATAAACAAGGTTTTATATTAGCTTTTATATGAAAAAAATAAGTTGCTAAAATTAAATTGGCTTTTATTATAACAAGTGCCTTAGGACATTATTTAAATATTCATTTTAATTAATGAAATAGTTTATAAAATTATTGTTGTTAACTTTTTACTAATTTTAACATAACAAATTCTCTCTCGATCAATGAAAAAAAAATCTTCACAAGTACCTTAAGACACTTATTAGATAAAATAAATTAATCTCCAAGTGTCTCTTAGGGCTTGTTTGGTTGGTCGAATGAGTGAGGGAATGCGAATGAAAATATCTTGTTAATGTGATGTGATGTGAATGGAATAAAAGTAGATAAAATGATTATTTTACTTTTACATTAAAAGTGGAAATAAAATAAAAGTAAATAAAAAATAAAAACAAAAACATAATTTTTCACATTACAAAAAATAAGATTTATTTAATAATAAAATATAAAAAAAAATATTGGATTACCTAGTTTTTTTTCATCAATTCTAACAAACAAACACGGTCTTAAATACTTGTATCTTCAACAGCAAAAGCAAAAGTAAAAAAGAAAAGGAAGTCAAAATATATAATATCTAAAGTGGGGTGTTTGCCATGTCAAAAATTTCAAAGATATTATCCAATCATCAAGAGGATATATACAAATACAAGGATCATCACACAAAAGCATATTGAAAAGCCATGAAGGGTGGAAGCACTCTATTCAACAAAGAAAGAAAAGAAAAAATTGAAGTCTTGCACGCCAAGGGAATCATCTTTCAATTTCATCATGTAAAAAAATATATGTAGTCACATTTTTTTTTTCTTTGCAAAGATTCACAAAATGACATGAAATGTGAAGAGAGAGAGAGAGAGAGAGAGAGAGAGAGAGAGAGAGAGAGAGAGAGAGAGAGAGAGAGAGAGAGAGAGATTGGGATTGAAGAGACAAAAAGTGGGATATGGTTTGTGGGGTCACAATTCCCAATCAATCATTTGGATTCTGTATGCCATTTTTTGAGGGTCCCGTCTCGGTCTCGTGGCGTGCCATGGACGACAATCTGCTCTTACTTCACTCTTTTTTATCGACTTTATCTAATAACAATTTGGGAGATTTGAAGAGAATGAGATGGGGGTAATTATTAAGGTTATGTTTGATTTTTTTTTTATAAACTAGGGTATTCACCGTCGAGTACAGTGATTCGCTGAATTGTAGGCACCTCGAAGGATGGGACAGCTGGCCCAAGGATTTAAAGCTGCTCCATACCCAAGGCAGAAATCGAACCCCTGACACTTGGTTAAGGATGGATGAGTCCCTTCTACTCAACCACACATCTTGGGTTAGGTTATGTTTGATTTGGTCATGAATTAAAATGGTATTGTTTTGTTGAATTTGAGTGAAAGAGAGTATCATATCATTTAAATATGACACGTAGGAGAGTGTGTGTGCTACATAAATCGTTCACGTCAGCATTTAATGACAAAACCAGACAAATATTACACTAAAGGACCCATTTTGATCCAAAAAATGTTGAGGACCTAAAATAACTTTTTGAAACATTAAGGAACAAAAGAGCAATTTGGCCCTTTTCTTTATAATACTTTTTTTTTCTCTACATTACTTTATATCACTTTCCGTACATTTCTACCAAACATAGCCTACTAGAGTGATGTGGAGTGGAGTGGAGTGGAATGGAGTAAAATAGTTTAAACAAATCATTATATTGATTGAGAGTTTTAAAAATAAAAGGATGGTGGATAATGTTATGCTTATAATGAATGAACAAAAGGAAAAAAAATATGATTAATAATGAAATTAAATATTATAAACTACACAAACTATCTTAAACTTCTCAATTTAGAGGTGTTTAAAAATTGAAGTGTTGAATGGTTTGAAAGGATTTTCAAATCATTCTAAATCATCTTTCACTCAATTATTCACTTAAATATCCAAACAATGGTTTATAAATCCAAATCACTTCATATCATCCCACACCACTATCAAACCATCCCCCAATTAAACCTTAAATATTTTAAGATATTTATTAAATTTTTTTATTAATTAAAAAAATATTTTCTTAAATTTGATAAAAAGCCAATAAAATATATTTTTAAAGTATATTATTAAATAATACTCCAAGACATTTGTTGACAAAATTTTTTTTTTTTTTTGTAAATTTCTAGTCTCTCTCTCTCTCTCTTTCCTAGCCTCTCTTTTCTTTTGCATTAAAAGCTCCACTCCTTTGGGACCCCTTTACATTACAGCATCACCGATCCCTATTACCCAAAAGAGCAAAATACACCCATAAAAAAAATAAATTAATTAAAAACTATGATTCCTTAAAATCATTCAATCTCATCCTGTTCAATTGTAACCAAAACTCAGGAGGGGCAGAAGTTGTAGAGCTTTGAAATAAGCTATTTTCTAGGATACCACAAGTATGGTGTGATAGATACGGTGAAGCAAAATTTTATGGACCCTTCCAAGCTTATGGAATGTGTAATACTTATATTTGATTATATCACGTGTCAGTTATATGACTCATTTATATAAGTATTGTCCTTTTCAAGACTCAAGGCCCATTAATCTTATTATCTCTCTATAAATACAACAAATCCTAGATAAGTTAATTCACTCATTAATTTTAGATAATCCAATTTGTGATATTCAGATTAAAAAACATGTCCCAATCACAAACCGCGTGAAAGGCATCCTCCACCTGATTATGACACATGTGACAAATCCAATCTTTTATAATTTTAATTTTGCTGCATCTCTCTTAGTTATATCCGTAGCTAATGTAGGGGTTAGAGGTTGATTCATTTCTTCACCTACCTTAACCATGATTTCATCGGGAAGATTCAATAAATCTTCAATGATTAAGTGAGGTTCAATATGAAAATGTTTCCGACACAAGTCTGAATCTATTAACTCTTCTGAGTCTTCTTGCGAATCCTCTTCAGGTCCTCCTCAAGATCTTCTTCAGGGTCCTCTTCAAGATCCTCCTTAGGATTCTCATCCTTAGGCACATATTCTGAAATTTTCTCATCTAAGTATGAGTATTTCAATGAACTATAGTCAGTATTTTCAATGTTACATAAGTCTCTTGCCTCATTGTTAGATCGATTCATATATAAGTGGAGCTTGTTTTATTTTATTTTGTGTATTTGTTTTTCTTTGTGAATTTTTTAACAATCAGGTGATTCTGGACAATTCAAGGTTTGTTATAATCATATCTAAAATCTACTAATAATCTATATTAAAATTTTCACTCGTTCATCATACTGCTGGAAGAGCCTACGACAATTTCAACTTTAAAGATTATTTTAGATCTGATATGCATGAGGTATAAGAGTAACAATTCTATTGGCAACACCAAAGAATGTGACACTTTGCTTATCTAGTTCAACAATTGTTATAATTTATTCTTCAGTACTATTAGATTAGAGCTTTCTAAATTATTGTAAGTGCCGTTTAATTTTTTCTATGATATAATATAAGTTTAATGCTTTTTATAAAAAAAATAATAATCTTTTTATTAATACACATGTACATGAATACATAAAAACAATATTATACATTTTCTAAACTAAATTAATAAAAAATTTTAAAGAATAAAAAAAACCTTCAAATAAATCCGTATTTTCTACTTCAATCTTTTCCATTAGGTAAAAAAATCATTTTGGTCCCTTATGTTATACTCAAATTTTATATTGATTCTTTATGTTTCAAAAAGTTTAAATTGGTTATTTCGTCCAATTCCGCCCATGTCTTCCGTTAAGTGCTGACGTAGCTTGCTGAGGTGAACATATCATCTCTGCTACATGTCCATTTAAGTTGATGTGTCATGCCAGGTGGCATGACAGTATGAGTATGACACGCCAGCTTAAATAGACACGTCAGCAATTAACTTAAGAAATTGACGAAATTGGACGGAATGATCAATTTGAAACTTCTGTGCAACATAAAGGATCAATATGAAACTTGAATGCAACATAAAAGACCAAAACGGACTTTTGACCTTTCCAAAAATTAACGTCCATGTTGAGTACGGGTGTTCATCAAATTTAATTAGATCAATTAGAACATTTTATCTAATTAATCTAATCTAGATTGGATGATGTTTACATCATCTAATCAATCCAATGTAAGAATTTCAACCAATCCAATCCAAATCAGATTGGATCAGTTGATCAATTTTTTATATTAAAAAAATTTGAAAATCACGTCCATTTTTTAGTACACTTATAGTATCACATCCAAACACAATCAAAACAAAATAGAGAGTAAAAACTAAAATTAACAATTCAAACACAACAATACTAATATTTATTACAGATCCCGTACTAAAGTTCAACCATAACCAAATTTATTGCTTTCCAATCCAAAAATTTACAAGAGTGATGCTTCCAATTCGATTCATATGAACTGTAAATATACAATAAACATTTTAATATATAAAATAAATAAAAGGGCATAATGCTACTTTACTCGGCTAGGCATCAACATTTCAACATAAAATAAAAATATTTTATTATAGAGTGTATATATATATATATAGTATTATTAAATTAAAATGTTAATAAATTGATTGGATGAATTGGATTGAATCGGTTGGCATTCATAGACATCCATGTATCGATCCAATGGAATTAGTTTTTCTCTTTGCCCATCAAATTGATCCAATAAATGGTCAGTTTTAATCAGATTGGATTGGATCGGTTAAGATTGGATGTGATTGAATTTGAACACCCCTAAATTGTTGAGTATGCACATATTTTCAACTCATTTATATTCAATTTAGTCCCTAAATTAATCCCAAAATCATACACCAGCACTTTGAGTTCAACAACAGACAAATTTTACTATTTTCCCCCAATTTCCAAAAAACAGTTTAATTAAATTTACTTAGGGACTACATTGTAAATTTTAAGAACTACGTGCCAGAATTGGAAATTGATGATTTCTGAAATTTGTGCCACGAGCCAAAGCTGAAATGACTTAACTTATCATTTTTAATCAGTTCTAAATTTTAAAGAATTTAAAACTTTTGAAAAATCTCATTTTAAGGACCTATTTGTTATAATTATTCTTTTTCCTGGCTTTTGTATCCCATCCAGATTTTAGTCTATCAGTAATTGAAACACTACTACACTAGGCAAGAGAAACTCATTGTAATAACAGCTTTAAAGAAAAATCTTACAAGCCTCATTAATTCATGATCTTCAATATTCACTTACCATAATATATCTATAGACAACAATACCATAAAAATCATCAAGCACTATTGCTGCTTCCATCAGCTGATCCAGGCATGAGTTCTCTGAGCATGGCCACTACCTGCAACATATTTGGCCTTTTGGAAGGAAAATCATCAACACATTGCAATGTAATCTCCAAGTATCTTATCATCTCTTTTACTTCTTTAACTTCTGCTTCATCCGTTCCTTTTGTCACCATAAGCAACTCAGAATCGATCACTTCCATTTGTTTCCCTTCACGTACCTTCATCTTGGCCCATCCCACCAAGTTTGTGTCACCAAAATCCTCCTTATCAGTGGGACGTTTCCCCGTGAGAAGCTCAAGCATGACAACACCGAATGAATAGACATCTCCTTTTGCTGTGCACCTGAAGCTTTGGTAGTACTCTGGAGGGACGTATCCTGGTGTTCCAGCCAGTGTGCTCACACTTAGATGAGTGTCCAGGGCGCTTATTAGTCTCGCCATGCCGAAATCGGAGACTCGAGCTTCCATTTCGTGGTCGAGAAGCACATTGCTTGATTTCATGTCGCGGTGGATTATGTGTGGGATGCAATTGTGGTGCAGGAAACAGAGTCCTTTGGCCGCTCCTCGGGCGATCTTTTTCCTCTCTTCCCAAGTCAGATTTCTCCGGTCTCGTGTCTTTGTTCTCCCGTGGAGCATTTCTTCTAGGCTTCCATATTCCATGTACTCGTAAACTAGCAGCCTCTCTTCACCTACTTTACAGTATCCCAACAGAGGCACGAGATTCTTGTGCTTGATCTTCCCCAAGGTTTCCATCTCTGCCATGAATTCTCGGTCGCCCTGGCAGCTCAGTCGGATGAGTTTCTTGATGGCGACGCTGGAGCCGTCCTTGAGGGTAGCTCGGAACACTTCTCCAAACCCACCACACCCTATGAGGCTAGCTGCTGAGAAGCCATTTGTTGCCTCGATCAATTGTGAGAACTTGAGCTTCCTTAGTTGTCTCTGAAATGTTGCCACGTTTATGCTCAAAGGCTCTTTCTCTTTGTCAATTTTCCATGTCGTGGCAGCGTGAGATGCTTGCAAGCTACTCAGCATCTTCACTTCCTCTGCCTCCTTCCTCCTTGCGCGCATGGCGATCACCCACACGATTAAGATGCATACAGAAGCAATGGAGATGAGGACTCCCAACACAATGCTGTTTGCCCATGATGCAGTTGCTGGTTTGTGGCCTCCTTTTCCATCATCATTTGCACTCGGATTCGTCGTCGGTTGGGTGTTTTCGGTCTGGCATTCGGGCAACGGAACGCCGCAAAGACCCGGGTTGTTCGCGTACTGGCTAGCTGGAAGTGTACTGAGTTGTCCTCTAGATGGAATCTGCCCAGTTAACTCATTGTTGGACAGATCAATTTGCACCAAAAATGACAAGTTTGAGAATGAGTCTGGGATATGACCTTGCAGCCTATTATGTGATGCATCAAACACACCCAAATTCTTGAGCTGACCAAGTGATGAGGGGATCTCCCCGGACAACTGGTTGTGAGACAGTTCAAGAACTTGCAAAGCCACCATTCCCCCGAATTCTTCCGGGATTTTGCCGCGAAGCTCGTTGTAAGAAAGATCTAGATACTCCAGGGTCTGGTACTTGGTGAACAAGCTCAAGACAGGACCAGAATACAGCCTAGTGAAGTCACAAGTCCTCAATGTTGGCACCTGAAGAAGCCTTTCCGGTCTAATTCCAGAGAATTCTAACAAACCACCAACACCTTTGCATGAGTTCCCCACGTTTCTAACAAACACCAATGTGTTTCCTGAGAGAATCCCAGACAACGATTTGGCTCCTAACTGCCTTCCTAGTCTTGGCGGGATCTCTCCTGTGAGCTTGTTACTGTTCAAATCCAACCAAACCAAAGTGCTGCAATTTGCCAACTCTCCTGGTATCTCCCCTGCCAGGCTGTTGTTTCCAAGCTGCAAAACTGCCAGCCGCGTCAACGACCCGAATTCGCGCGGTATTTCGCCGGTGAATCCGTTGCTCGTCAGCGAAATCCACTCAAGATTGCTGCAATTGAACAACTCAACAGGAATCTCGCCGCTTAAATGGTTGTTATTCAGTATAAGATCCTTCAGATTCTTGCATTTACCCAACTCCGGAGGGATCTTCCCTTCCAACGAATTGAACCACGCTATCAGCTGCTGCAAATTCTCAAGCTGTCCAAGCTCCGGAGGGATCGAGCCATTCAGATAATTCAGACTGAAATCGATACTCTTCAACTGCGAGCACTTGGACAGCTCGGACGGAATCTCTCCCGTGATGAGATTATCCGGCATTCTCAGCTCCTCAAGTGACGACGCTCCGGGACATAAATCTCGCGGGATAGTCCCCGAGATTTTGTTCGAGCTCAAGTCCAATATCCTCAAGCTCTTACACGAAGATATGGAAGAAGGAAAAAGTCCCGAGATGGCATTATTCCCCAAATGTATCTCCTGAATTGACCCCAAGTTCTGGAAAATCGAATCCACCAATGGCCCTGACATGTTGTTGTTAGACATGTCAAGAATCTGGAGGTTAGAGCAAGAAGAAAAAGCCGGAGGGATGGAACCCGAGATGTTGTTCACAGAGAGTCTAAGCTCTTTCAGGTAGCCACACACATTCCCCAACTCATAAGGTATCCAACCAGTGATCTGATTATGAGAGAGATCCAATACCTCCAATTTTGTTAACTCACCCAGCGACTTCGGAATCTCCCCTGCGATCAAATTATCGGCTAAATTCAAAGTCTTAAGACCAGTACAATTCGACAAAGCAAACGGAATCGAATCCGTCAAGCGGTTTCCGGAAAGATCTAGAAGCGCCAGCATGGAATCACGTCCAATCCTCAGTCCCGAAATCGAGCCCGTCAGGTTGTTGGAAGAAATATCAAGAGACCGAAGCTTATTAGAATTGATCAACAAATCCTCGGGGAGGGAGCCCGTGAAGTTGTTGTAAGAGAGATTCACCACCTCGAGATTGGGACACCGCGAGAAGAGATTCTCGGGTAGAGGACCGGAGATTCTAGAGAAGGAGAGGTCGAGGTGGGTTAAACTGTAGGGAAGCTGGAGGAGAGAAGTGGAATTTACAGGGAAGGAGTTGAGGTGCAGATTGAGAACGGCCAACATGTCTAAGGAAGACAGAGGAGTGAAGGAAGTCCCCGAGAGGCCGTTATCGCTGAGATCGAGCTGAGTCACGCGCCTCGCGGCGGCGCTGCAGGTGACGCCGAACCAGGTGCAGGGGTCTCTGTTGAGCTGCCACGTGGACAGGACTCTGTTCGGGTCGCTCCGAATGGTTTTCTTGAAGGAGAGGAGAGCCTGGGCGTCGGTCTTGAGCGAGGAGGAGGATGCGAAGGGGATGGCGGTGATGAGGAAGAGGAAGAGGCGGAAGAGCTGAACGGCGTCGTTGGACTCCATTGAGGAAAATGAAAAAAAAGCGAGCTTTCTTGTGTTGTTTTGTATTGTACAAAAGGAGGAACAAGAAGAACACAGAGGTCTGGCAAGGAAGAAGATGTTGCAGAGAGAGAGAGGAAAGAGAGAGTGGGAGAGGGTGGCGAGAATGATGATGATGATGAGAATTTGTTGTTGTGGAAAAAGGAGAAGGGTGGCCTTTAGAAAAAGGAAGTTGCTTTTGTGTGTGTGTTCTTTTTAAAAAATTGAAAAAAGGAGGGAACGTGAGGAGGAGGAATATGTGCTAGAGAAAAGAAATAAGAAAACAGAGGTATGTTACTTAAATACATATATGTATATATATATATATTACTACTACTCTACTAGACATTAGAGTATTAGACGGAGAGGGGAGTTTTGGTTGGCTCAATGGGCACGAGCACGAACATAAACTAACTTTGTGGAGTAGTACCGAACAAGGTTTCTCTTCTGGCTCATATAAAATTAAAATAATACGTTTCAATATGTTAACATTTATGATTATTTGTTTATTTAAAAAAAACATTGATCAATTATTTGTTCAGATATCAATTAATTACTTTTTAAGCACTAAATTAAATGACAAAATTGATTATTAATTATTTTTTAAGAATTAAATTAATTTTTTTTTTTGAGGATCAAATCAAAAAATTATACAAAGATTAGAGTTATGTTTAATGGAAGAAACTAATCAACATATTAAAATCAATTTTTATCTACAGACTCTACGAATAGTCGAATTCTCATACTCGAATCCTGACCTATAAAAATATTGAAATAAATTATTATTTTATTAATATAAAATTTATTTTATCAATTTTTTCATCTATAATAACAAAAAATAAAATAATTAATAAATATAAATATAGTACTATTAAATTATTTTAATATGCATAAAATTTTTTAAATTTTTCTTTACTATTATATATTTTTTCAACACAAACAAATTAAAAATTTTATTTTTTACTATATAAAAATAATTACTATTGCGGGTAGGATATGAGTAGGATACATCTTTATAAACCAATTGACTTTATACTCATGACCCATACTCAAATTCATATGATAAAATTTTAGAATATTCATTAGATATGGATATTTTAATCATCTTCATATTTAGTATTTCATAATACTTTAAATAGGATTATTTTTAATAAAAGAATATATATATATATATATATATATAATAAAAAAGTTAAAATTTATACATATTTTAAAATTTAACTCACTAATTTTTTTTACTATTATTGTAAGAATTTTACAAGACATTTCTAAAAAAACAGAATTTCACCAGAGTTCGGAGGAGTTTTTAGGGATTTGACTTTGGTCAAAAGAAGTGGGGCCCAGGAAAAAGAGTCCAACCAAAGATCGGCGCTATAAAGAAAAGCAGAAAAATGTTGGCCTGTGCTTAATCTAAGTCATTGTCTGTCAGTGAGCGTGAGAATGTTTTGCGATTTTATGATGCAATTATTGCGTATATGCATTATAATTTGGGTAGATTATTATATGCAGATAAGATTACTTGTAATATTTTTTTTTACGTGTCACAATTCTATTAGCTGAAATTGTATTACATACATACAACAAATTGTATTATAAATTCACATATGTATTAAATGACCATATCATATGAGACACTTATTAAGGTACGTTTGGTGAAAATGCACATATGGTAAAAGAAGAAATGTAAAGTATTGTAGAGTAAAAAAAAGTATTATAAAGAAAAGTAAAGAGAGAGATAGAGAGAAAAATTAAGAAAGAGAAAAAGTATAATGAAAAGTATGTTTGGTATATAAAAAATAATATCTAAATTTTTTTGAGAATTGTGAGAATCTTGAATTCCACTATTTGATGTTTACACCAAATGTACCCTTAAGGTAGATTTGGTTAGTGGAAATATTTGAGGAATATGAATGAGAATGAGATATGAAAAAGTTGAAGGGAATAGAAATATCATGTCAATGTGAGATGATATAAATAAAATAAAAGTAGATAAAATGACTATTTTATTCTTATATTAAAAATGAGAATAGAATAAACTGGGTAAAAAAATAAGGGTAAAAGTATCAGTCCATCACATTATAAAAAGTAAAGTATGTTTGGTTAGAAGAATGTAAAGAGATTACATCTACGATTACATCGCATTCGCAAGTAACCAAACGCCCAGCCTACGGACTCTCTCTTTTTTCCTAATTTTTTATTGAATAATACTATAGAGAGTTAGATAGTTTTAATTCACTACTTCTTTGTCGATGTATTTGTCTTGAAATTTATATTAAAATATTTTTTAAAAATTTAATATCGTATAAATTTCAAAACAAATTCAACAATAAAAAATTAATGAGTCAAAATTGTCTACCATCGGTAATATTACCCTTTTCAATTTTTGCCATTAGTAGTACGCAGTAACGCACAGCCGCACAGTTGGCGACATCATATTGCACAATTCGCACCATATCTACATGTTTTCTAATTCCAGGCACATTTTGTTTTGTTTTGTTTTTTGGATAGGATCCGGCACATTTTGTTGTTGATATATATTTTGATATTTGCACACGAATGGAATGGCAATCCCATAAAACTAAGGTTGTGTCTGTTTTGTTCGGCTGCTTCCTCATGCAACTACTCTCTCTAAAATGGTAAGAGATATTTTTTATTTGATATATATCCGAACCAACCAATCCAATAACCTGACTCGGAAGGACAGCCCTTTGACCCTCAAATTGTCACTATGTCAAATTTTAACTGCACTTATACGACGTTATTTGACACTGTTCAATATCTTTCGGTGGCACTGTACATTTATGATCAAGGTTGTCAAAATTACGATTTAAATCGTAAAATCGTACGATTTTACGATTCTACCTACTAAAATCGAGTTGAATCGTAGGTAAAATCGTGATGGAGTAAAATCGCGGAGGAATCGGGTGGAATCGGCGATTTTACCTTCAATTTTACGATTTTACGTCAGCCCAAAAAAAAGCCTGTTTGATGTTAAAAAAATAATCTACAGCCCATGTCCCAGCCCAATCACAAACCCTATCCATTTTTTGATGTCCTTACCGTAACAATTAGATGTCATTACGTCAAAGTAGCAGTTTTTTGCCCTTTGGGACTTCCACTCTAGACGTTACTATTGTTACTCAAGTATATTAATTACTTACATTATACTACTAATTTAATTTATTCATTCTTCTATAAATGAATTGTTTTAATTTTTAACTAACATCCATATATATGTTGCAAATGAATAAGGAGTATTGCATAACGGCATCCACTATATTTCATGTTTAATTTTGTATGTGATTTATTATATTAATTAGGTACTTATGTTATATATATATATAAAAAATTCTTACGATTTTATCATAGTTAAAATCTTACGATTCTACGATACGATTTTACACCCCTCTCTACAATTTTACTTAAAATCTAGACTTTGACAATCTTATTTATGATCCATCGTTATTGGCTCAAAAAAAAATTCTAACCGTTCAAACGTGATTTTCCAATCACCATTTTGTCTCTTGAAAAATCCTTATATATACGCCGACCAACACTCGTATAATCACTGAGTTTTCAATCTTTGAAACTGTCTAATTATCCTCAAGTCCTCCTTTAGACTTGACTTGAGTGATCAAGTGATACACCAATTATTCATACTGTAAAGGACTGTACTATAATTCAAACTACTTATTCAAGTACGATGACTAATTTTTTATGAACTTGTAGGTATACTTCTTTTTTTTGGCCCTAACTTGTAGGTATACTTCAAAGAATGCAATAGTCAAGTTAAAATATATGTAGTTAACATTATTGATTGAGAAGTTAAAATATATGTAAAAAAATATTTTTATATTTTATAGACATGTTAGAACTAACTTTATAATTGATATAAATTTTTGTTATTATTATCATTATTACACCAATATTGTCATGATCTTTACGGAGGCTTTCTACTAAAAATTAGACCGTATATTTGTACTAAAAATCTACTGAACAGGTTTTAATTAATTAGTGGGGAAGCTTGATTTATTATAATCATATAATGTGACTTTTAAAAAGAAGAGTTTACTCCCCTCCAGTTCACAATATCTGTTTTGTTGGGTAGGTACGCACAGACCAATGAAATTATTAGTTTACCTTAAACTTTAAAAAATATGAGATAAAAAGATTAAATTACCCTTACAAATTAAGTACTCCTACTTACTCTTTTTTCATTAATCTTATATTGGGAATATGTATTAGATAGGGATAAAATTGTACAGAAATAATTAATGCTTTTTTTGTTTTGTAAAATAGCAGATATTTTAAAACATAAAAAATCTCCCACAAATATTGTGAATCAGAGGGAGTATCTGATAAGTGTCTTAAGACACTTGTTAAGGTTTTATTTAATTAGTTAAGAACAAATTTATTTCTTTAAAGTTGATAAAAAGTCAACAAATATATTTTTTAAGCATTCTCATTGGTTGAACGAAAGCCTTAAACAACACCTTTATGATACTGGTTAGCAAGAGAAATTGAGAATGGTTGGGTGAGGGCCCCACATCATGAGATCTCGAGGAGAATAATCCATGATAGTGTGTTGTGGTTGAATGTTTGCGGGGTAAAGAATAATAATATTTAGAGAGGTAAACAAAGAGAGAGAGGCCCACCCACCATGAAGCAACATCAATTAGCTCTTGTGCTAATGGCATGGGAGGTGATGATGCCTCCCTTCCTTCCTTCCTTTTCCTCCTTTTTCATTCATTCATTCATTCTTCCTTAGCAAGCTCATCACTACTATCCACTCTTCTAAAGTGATTTAGTAGCTGTGTTTTGGTCTATATCCATTTGGATCAATCATTTTTTGTATTATGTTGGAAAATAATCTTAGATGCATTCACATCAAAGGATTAAAAAAAATGTTAAATTTTATTTAACATTACAAGAAAAATATTAATTAATGGATAATCTTATACATAAAGATTCTCCACATTTAGGAATTAATTTTTTAATTAGGTTGAGATATTTTAGAAATGTGACAAATGTTAGAATAATAAACTATTATTCTTATCAGGATCATAGGCAAATCATAGAACACTCATACAATATAATTTAAATATGCGTACCTCTTGATGCCATAGCGGAATAGCTGAATAGAACGTGATCAATCGTTCACGTGGAGGCCGGTCTTCCTCTCCTTATCTTTTTCATGTGACTGCCCTAATGGGGAGGCTAGGTCAAAAATTAGATTGCAGAAGGGACTCAGCCCTTGTATTTATAGAGGGTTGACAATTACCCACCCATCATAGGTAGTCAGCCCAATAGCCCTACACTTATCACATTACATCATTATTGGGCTTAAAGCCCCATCTACAAGGTGAGACCAAAACCAAATTAATCACATTAATTTACAGGTATCATGGTCATAATTGGGCTATACATCCAACCAGTATTTTAAATAAAACAAAATACCAATTAATTAAGCCCAATATAAAATAATTTTCCAACATTCTCCCACTTGGGCGTCATTAATTGGGTTTTAAATAATTTCAAAAATAACTTTGAAAACGACTCTCTGGTTGAATAAACTAACGTGGCCACTAACATAGCCCAATAAAATCACCTCAACATGATTAATATTCCAATAAGATTGTAGCTCGGAACTAAGGACGAGGCAGCACTGTAAGATTGTGCATTTCACCCTTAATTACACAAACTATTTCTCTTATCAATCAATCACAATGATGCAATAGTGTAGATGCACATTCATGCATATATATATAATGTGTGATTCCTTCTATGCATGTGCGCAAGAGTCCTCATCATATTTCCCTAGAAATATGACATCTTCCCAAGAAGATTTTCAAATTATTTCTTATGAAATAATTCTCATCTCCATGAGGAGACACATGTTTCTTTATGAAACACCACACATGTTTCTGTAAGAAACATAAATTTTTACATGAAAAATAGCATTCGCCATAAGGCCATTTTATAATTCATTTTTCATGATTAGTCACTTTCTCAAGGAAAGCTATATTAAATAAAAAATGTCACATTTATTACAAAGGTCATCTCTATAAAGAGATACATGTTTAGCACCACTTTTACCAAGAAAGTCACCTTCATTTTCAAAAGTCATCTCTATTAAGAGATACATATTTAATAACACTTTCACCAAGAAAGCCACTTTCATTTTCTACATTCATCTCTATTAAGAGATACATATTTAATAACACTTTCACCAAGAAAGCCACTTTCATTTTCAACAGTCATCTCTATTAAGAGATACATATTTAATAACACTTTCACCAAGAAAGCCACTTTCATTTTCAACCTCGAGGTAAGGATAAAATAAACAAAATACAGCAATAGCCAAAATATTAATTCATCCATAATAATCAAAACCATAATGTTCATATGCAAGAACAAATAAAATCCATGGTTTTTTTTATATATATGGGATAAACATTAAGCAGAAAAAGTCCTCTCATGCTCCCACTATTTAATTAGATCAAAGGAAATAAAAATATTCATGTTCTCTTACATGTCTCTTGAACATAATAGGTTTGAGTCCTTTGATACGTGGGTATGCAATTATAGACTTTTTATCAATCTGCTCAACTAATATATCACCATTCACCATCTCTCACCACGTCTTGCATAGAGAGAGATATTTAACATTAATTGACAACTCTCACGTATCCATCACATCATAAGAATACAAGCAAACCTTAAGTTTCAAATTTTTTAAATGATTGATCTTAAATCATCAAATGAAAATAGGTCACAACAACCCTATAAATTCAAAAAGTTCACCTTTCATATCATAACTCTGATTATTATGGAATTTACAATATTTTGTAGTTTCATTATCATCAAACTATTGAATATAAACTATATAGTGTATACTCAAACAACTCAGTCATAAATCCTATGACATAAAATAAGAAATATAGTTTATATTCAATATCAATTTTTGAGTCAATTATTTATAAACAACCAGATAAATGGTCAACTTTATTTCATGACAGTTTGACATTGCATTATCAACATTGTGTATACAACCAAATATAGGTTTCAAATAATACACAATATAATATATACAGCTCCAGTTGCTCTACCACTGAGCTGTACCACAATTTACAACACAAAAGTCTATGAGCTTACTTACACAAATTCTCATCTATATATATACATATAATCATTATTATGATTATACATCTGTCAAATATGCTTTACAAAATTAAGCAAGCACCAGACACATATGCTTCAGTATAAGCAAATAAAAAAAAATTAAGATTTATTAAAACAAGCATTAGTTAATAAAATAAAATTTTAGTTTCCAAATAATTATGTGAGGAATTGCTATAATTCAACATCAATTACAATGTCATAACTTTGTACACTATGAGCATATACATGCCAGCCACATTAGGCAAACAATTTGGAAACTGTTTCTTTTATAAACAATAATATTGCACTCAATATTTAGCAATGCATCTCATATCAACTTTAGATCATTTTATAATTTAATATAGAGTTCTAACGAATAGTTATACATAGCACTGTCAAAACGGGCCGGAGCCCGCGGGCTAAAACGGGCCTAAACGGGTTGGCCCGTTTAAGCCCGCGGGCTAAATGGGCTAGCCCGCGGGCCCCGCGGGCCGGCCCGCCAAAAAATTAAAAAAAAATTAATATATATTTGTTTAAAATATGTATATATATATATATTTTAGATAATTTTATGTGTTAAATAATAATTTTATTCTAATAAAGTATATAAATAATGTAAATAATAATTAAAATCAATAAAATATTAATTTAAAGTTAAAAAATTATTAATTTTTAAGTAAATATATAATTTTATAATTAATTTTTTAAAAAAATATATTTAAAAAAAATATAAAAATTGGCCCGCGGGCCATTACGGGCGGGCTTGGGCATTACTTCCCAAGCCCGCCAAATAAATGGGCTGCCCCAGACCGGCCCGTTTAACGTCGGCCCGTCACGGGCTGGGCCGGGCCGGCCCGTTTTGACAGTGCTAGTTATACATCAAACTATCAAAAAATATACTTAAATATAACTCATCCTTACAATTTATATCTTATCTCATCTAAAAAAACATTCCAAATCAGAGTTATTATTTATTTGTATGCTAAATATTTGAAAGGTAAAATCAGTACAATTTGTAAACTTTGACAAATATCAGTGATAATAATCACCAAAACAGAAATCAATACTATATTAGATAGACTCCCCTGTGGGTAGAGAATAAAAAATATAGTATATCAATCTAACAAGCCAATTAAAATGATAAACAGATTCATTACAAAACAAATCAAACACCTGTAGGCAGAAAGATTTAATCTGTATATCACCCTAATTGCTCCATGCTACCTAGAAATAACTCATACAGTACCCCCTGCAGGTAGGTAATGAATAAATCAATCTAGATAACAAGATACATCCCATACAAGAAACTCTACTAGTTCAATAAATGAGTCACTGCGGTGACAATCATTTATTTACTAATAAAGATCTCTGAGATAAAATTTTGTCCAAAAATTTATTTTCTCTGTCATACTTAATTTAAAATTGACAATTTTATTACTTGTAATAAACCTTTATACACAAGAAAATTCATCACTTAAGTGACTCAAAAAAATATATGACAATAAGAGAAATAATTCATGTAGCACCTTATGCTAAATTTACATTAGGGAATCATACACAATTTTATATCATAAAATATCAACAAATAAACATGATTTGCTTCCATAATTCCCAACTAAATAATATGCAATATCATTTAGCAATGATATTAATTTTTGTTTAAAGGTGTCAATTAATATAAAACTAAACTGCAAAATTCACAGTACACTTGTCACTTGCTAATATTAAAATAAAACAGCAAAATTCACAATGTTTTTGCCACATGCTACTATACAATTTTTTTTTTTTTAACTTTAACTCACTATACTTTTGCCACATGCTTACAATATATGTTCCTCTCATGTGATCATTCACAAAAAAAAAACATTCACAGTGTTTATATATATATATATATATATATATATATATATATATATATATATATATGCTATTATACAAGAATTTTTAAACTCACAATATTTTGCCACATGCCCAAAACACATGTTCCTCCCATGTGGCTATTTACAGAAACAGTATTAACTATTTCTAATAATGCATTATGAAATTATGATAATTTCAAAAAAGTCTTCACAATAAAATTTAATTATAAATTTATCGTGCGTTAAGGTAATAAAAAAATAAATAGAATGGAAGAAAACATATTTTGAGAATTAAAAATACGAGACCAATTAATTAATAAGACGAGCAATAATAAAGTAACATTAGATATCCCAAAAGTATAATTATAAACGCCCCTGTAGGTGGAGAATATAACATATACTATTTAGATTTCTAATAACAAGCAAATTAATTCAAAATGGATTCCAAAATTCAATGTCTGCGGACAGAAGAACTTTAATCCAAACAGCAAATTAATTGCTCCATGACATCAAAAATTAATTTAGAAAATTACCCCCTGTAGGTGAGTATTATTCCCAAAATAATTTTGATGTCAAGATAATTATCTCCAATGAATATTTAATTTAACAAAGAAATTATTAATTTCAATAGGTAAGCCACTGAAGTGACAAACTAACCATCTCATTAATAAATTCTTCAAGGAGATTACATTGTCCTCTATTAATCTTGTGTTTCGTGTGTTCTTCTTGAGCACAAACAAAATATCATGATATTCACATACCAAACTTCATTTTATACAACTTAGGAGGACAATTTCAAATAGGACTATTTTAGTTTGTGCTCAATCCAAAAACCCTTGGCATATGTAACATTTTTTTTCTTCCTCAAATTCATTTTGGACAATAGACTTGACTAACCATTTTCTGTTTGGTGTAGTCCTAACAAACTTATGGATATACGCATATGAATTACAATTCTAACAAGACTTCATATCAATGTGATATGATGATAGCAAGACTTTAATTCCATATAGCAAGTCTATATCATTGTTAGCAAAAATAATCGTGCTCCCACTAATTTTAAGGTATATACACTGACCTACTTGATTTTCATCCATTTTAATAATTAAATTAAAAGGGGGAAAAACTTCTAGACAACATCTCTATTAACTTTCAGCTTAGTCACCAATCACCAGTTAGTATTTCAAAATGAATTTCATCTTTCTATTGATTGAGACATACTAATTAGGTAAACATGGCCAATTCTTTAATAACCCAGCCAAAAGCATTCCATCTATATTAATTATTTATTTAATTTTGAACCCAAAAATATGTGTCATAAACGATAATTGTCTTCTTTTGTCAATTCTATTTAAACTCCCACACTTTGCACATGCAAGGTGGTGAATTAATTAGAATCAATCTCAATTTATATAAACCATCACATTTAAATATTTACATTGCCAACAACTCAATAATCAGAAAATAATTCATTTTAAAATTCATCCACAATCATCTAGTCTAGATAATAAATTTTAATTTGGACTCATAGATGACACAAAAAAAAAGACTTTTCTTGAAAGACAAAACGAAATCACTTTCTAATGTCAATGTTTCAGTCGTAGTAGTTTGATTATTCATGGAAAGAGAACAGTGAGCTGAAAAATAATAGAAGAAGAAATAAGATAACAAAACAGGCAAAATTCAATATAGCAAGCTTATACATTAGATACCCTTGACACACAATCACAAACTCCCTTGTAGGTGAAGAAAGTGACATGTAATCAAGAATCTAAATAACAAGTAATTAATTCAAAATGGATTCCAAAAATTCAACACCTACGGGTAGAAGAATTTTAATCCAAATTACAAATTAATTGCTCCATGATACCCAAATAATTCACATAATTATCCCCTGTAGGTGAGTGATATATACAAATTAATTTGGGCATCAAGATTATCCCCAATTTATTTAGAAAATAATAATTTATCAAAGATTACATTAATTCAACGGGTAGGCCACTGCGGTGACAACTAACCGTCTCATCAACAATCTTTACAGGGGATCATATTGCCCGTTTCAGTTTCTTCAACTAACATTAAATCTCTCACTAGATAATTATTTTAGTTTTCTTTAATCTCTTATTATTTGTACAGGAGAATAAAATTAAATAAGCATCAATTTCATATAAGAAGAGTAATATACATAAAAATTAATATTTATCATAAAATAAGATTTTCATACTCTCCAAACATTATCAAAATAATCATTCAGCTTCACATCATATGAATTAGATATTTTATTACTATTATTATTATTATAATAATTAATAATAATAATAAATAAAAACAACAAACCGTGAACGTGAATGTCAACATGTGAAGCAATTGAATGTGAACATGAAGCAACTAATTCAATTTGTTGCTTGACCAAGGCATGGGCGCGATTTCTACTTTTATTTTTAATTATGATTGAAATCGCACGCACGGCAGGTGGAGTGAATTGCCGCAAGAAATCCAATTCACATATTCAACAATATTGAAAAATAAATAAATCATATGGGTTCTAGATTTGATTGCCTAACCTTGCTCGGATACCAGTTGTTAGAATAATAAACTATTATTCTTATCAGGATCATAGGCAAATCATAGAACACTCATACAATATAATTTAAATATGCGTACCTCTTGATGCCATAGCGGAATAGCTGAATAGAACGTGATCAATCGTTCACGTGGAGGCCGGTCTTCCTCTCCTTATCTTTTTCATGTGACTGCCCTAATGGGGAGGCTAGGTCAAAAATTAGATTGGAGAGGGGACTCAGCCCTTGTATTTATAGAGGGTTGACAATTACCCACCCATCATAGGTAGTCAGTCCAATAGCCCTACACTTATCACATTACATCATTATTGGGCTTAAAGCCCCATCTACAAGGTGAGACCAAAACCAAATTAATCACATTAATTTACAGGTATCATGGTCATAATTGGGCTATACATCCAACCAGTATTTTAAATAAAACAAAATACCAATTAATTAAGCCCAATATAAAATAATTTTCCAACAACAAACAGTCGATCAGTCTTATGATTGCGATCGACCCTCGGCATACCGTAAGAAAAAGTGTACTTGTTATGGGTAGGTTAAAGTTTTCGGGCATACTTAGATGTCAGATTCAAGTAGTCATGTTCGATTCAGTCACGGTGATGAACTAGGATCGATGATACATAGAAAATGTACCCTTAGGGAGGAGAAAAGAAAAGAGAGAAGAGGAAGTTTTTGGTGATTTTCTAAGTTCTCCATTAACATCGAGTAAAGTAGGGGTGTGCAAAATCGATCCAAACCAAACCGACCAAAACCGATCAAAATCGATTATATAAACGGATGGATTGGTTTTTTTCTTGACAACCGATTTAGTTCGGTTCGGTTGATGAATGAGGTCCAATCCCAACCGATTACAATTTTTAAAAAATATTAAAAATAATTTATGATGTTGGTTTTTATGGTTTTATGATGGTTGATTGTAATTTTAAGTTTGTAATGTTGGAATATTATACTAATAACTTTAGTTTTGTTGGTTTTGATGGTTAGGAATAGCTATTTTTTACTTTTTAGGGTTTAAATTGAAGAAAAATAATAATAATTTTTTTATTTTGTCAAAAAACCGATCAAACCGAACCGAACCAAATCGACTATAATCGGTTTGGTTCGGTTCGGTTGATGCTCAAAGAGCGGATTGGATTGGATGATTTTTTTAGTCATCGGATTGGATTGGTTCGGTTATCTAAATCGTCCAAACCGAACCAATCCGCAAGTTTAATTTGCTCACCCCTAAGTAAAACCACCCTTCCATTTAATATATGTTTTTTTTTGCCAATTCCACTTAATATATGTTGAGAATAAATTTTTCCATTGATATGATATGAATAATCTGATCGACGGACCCACTCAAGCCCAAGGGATCTTGGCAAGACCGAACGAGCAAACCTTCTTGCTCGGTTAGTCTGTCACAACTGTCAACATCACTCAATTATTGCCTCACAGATTACCGTTATGCATGTGGGCCAGCCCAAGCCCAAATGACTAAACTACCCCCATAAGAAGCCTATAAATAGTCGACAATTTCCTCAGGTATGACTATTGAATCTATCCTATTTCATCATACATATCCTCCGTCATTCTAACTTGGGCGTCGAAGTCCAATCCCCCCATCAATTTTCAATTTAAATAAAAAGAAAAAATTACATTCCATAAACCTCATGGTTAATTATGGCATTTGCATTAATGCCTTAAAATCAAATGTGCTTGGGTCCAATCCACCAAAGGTGAATTGACCCTTTTCTTACGTAGGATTGTAGAAGATTTTCATACCCATTTAAGATTAAAAACAAAATCAGATGATTAATTCTGTCACCCGAAGATAAATTCTAAACACAGACATCCTGTTTATTTAAAGAAGGATTGACAAAGTAAGTCATAAGAGCTTGTCTAACATTAATAGGGAGATTGTAATTAATATCATCTCACTTCCGGTGATGATTTTGATCCCATAATTCAACCGCTCTGATTTTGTAGTTATAAGCTTCCATAGATCCTGGCATTAAGTTCTTTAGAGGGCCTAAACGGAGTCAATTGTGAAGCCAAAACTTGGTTTATTTGCCAGAAATATGAACCATTTTCACTACCCGTGTCAACAATAATGACATGGCCTTTAACAAGCCATTTTCTTAAACCCATAAACTTTTCAATGTGTGCTCATTAGAGCCACCATTAACTTTTCCATTCATTTTTTAAGAGAGTTTTGCCACAACGATTCTAGAACTCCACCTAAGATTTTTTGTTCCAACTCATGTTGACATAAACAAAGGTAAAAGTGTAATTTCAAAATGAGGCAATGAATTATTGTTCAAATTACTATTTAGTCTTTGAATTTGGTAAAAATATTATTTAATCTCCGAATTTGCAACTCTATCAACTCTTTAGTACATAAATTTGACAAAATACTATTTAGTCCCCAAATTTGCAACTCTGTCAACTATTTAGTCTCTTGACCATTACCAGTTAGATAACCAGGTACAAGCTGATGTGACTGTTAAATGCTGATGTGGCACCGTTAAGTGCCTAGACACATGTCACGAGTAACTGTCAATGGACTAAATAGTTGATAGAGTTACAAGTAGTATTGTCAAAACGGGCCGCTAGGCCCGTGACGGGCCGGCATTAAACGGGGCCGGTCTGTTTATTAGGCGGGCTTGGGAATTGATGCCCAAGCCCGCCTATATTGGCCCGCGGGCTAAACGGGCTAGCCCGCAGGCCACTTTTTATATTTTTTTAAACATTTTATTTTAAAAAAATAATTATAAAATTATATTTTTACTTAAAAATAAGTATTTTTTATATTTTAAATTAATATTTTATTATTATTTAAATTATTTATACACATTATTAAAATAAAATTATTATTTAACACATAAAATTACCTAAAACATATATATTTATACATATTGTAAACAAATATATACCGCGGGCTTAAACGGGCCAACCCGTTTAGGTCCGTTTAATTTGCAATGTCCAGGCCCGCCCATTTAGCAGGCGGGCCGGGCTAGCCCGCGGGTCCAAGCCCGTTTTTGACAGTACTAGTTACAAGTTTGGGAACTAAATAATATTTTTGCCAAGTTCGGAGACTAAATAGTTGACAGAGTTGCAAATTCAGGGACTAAATAATATTTTTGCCAAATTCAGGGACTAAATAGTTGACAGAGTTGCAAAAGTGGAGACTAAATAGTATTTTTGCCAAATTCGGGGACTAAATAGTAGTTTGACCAACAATTCAGAGACTAAATAGTATTTTGTAAAATGTTCACAATTGATGCAAGACATAGAAACAAGCAATAAAAATCAAATCATATGTGAGAGAGAATAATTAAATTGCTAATTACATAACTCATTATTTTCTATGTTGAGTTCATTTATTTGTTTCTCTCAGCAACAATTATATTAATAATACTTTTGTAAATAAATTTGTAAATTAACTGATTTGGTCATGTATTTCTCTTATTCAATAATATCATAATTACTTTTTTATTGTTTGATATCTTTAAATTTAATTCTAAGGGAGAAAACCCAAAACCAAGTTTAAAGTTTTTATATGTATAAATTTTGGTTATGAATAAAGTTTTATCAAACGAGACATTTTATATGAAACTAACGCAAGGAATTATTAGAAAGATCATTTTGTCAGAGTTATAATAAAGTAAAAAATATTAAAAAAAGGGTGATGTGGTGATTAGAAATTTAATATATATATATATATATATATATATATATATATATATATATCAAAATGCATCATTTGTTATTATGTATTCTCTGTGATATTGGAGAGTGAAAGAGCTAGTGTAGGGCTTGTAAAAAAAATGCAGTAACTTTTCCATGCTTTTGTTAATAGAAAATATTAATTTGGACTAAAGTGTAGTTTATTTTAATTTTTTAGGGGTGGGACTCTAATATTTCAAAATAAAGGGGAGGATAGTGTAATTTATTAAAAAAAACTAAACTATATATATTGTCATGGCAATAAATCTGGAAAATTTTTTTTATAGAAATAACACCTAAAGCCATAACAATATATTATACTAGAGGCTTCGTATATTATACTAGAGGCTTCGCATGCACGTAGGTGCATGTAATTTATTTTTTAATTTTTTTATAAAATAATAATTATTATATTTTTAAATAATAACATATTGGATATTTGATATATATTTTTTGAATTTTTAAAATACAATATAAAAATTATGATTATATTTTAAAAAATAAATTAAATATTAGGAAATTATTTATTCCTCTACTTTTTTTAATAACGACCTATCATATATATTTTCTCTCTCCCACATTCTCCCACCATCATATATTTTTCTTATATTTTTTAATTAAAAATGCCTATTTTGTGACCCCAATGATCAAAAGGGATCACAGACTCACAGTCATATTAATATAGATTTTCTCTCTCCCACATTCTCCCACCATCATATATTTTTCTTATATTTTTAATTAAAAAATGCCTATTTTGTGACCCCAATGATCAGAAGGGGTCACAGCCATATTAATATAGATAAATGGGTTGTTAAGTTAACCATGAGTTGACCCAATCCAACACATATTTTGTTAGCCAAATTTTGACCCAACCCAATATGACATATGAATATAAATGGTTGGGTTAATGGGTTGAGTCTAATATTGCCACCCTTACTCCCAAGATACAACAAAGACTATATACTTGTGAATTTTCTAAGTGCTCATCTTTTGTGGTGTGAAGGCCTACTTATAAATGTCCAAAAGACATAATTTTAAGATACATCCTTTCATATTATGTCTTTTCAATTTAAATTATGCGTCTCTTAATAATTAAGAGACACCATTTAATAGATATATCTTCTTAAATTAAGAAATATGTCTTTTCATTCTTAATAGAGACAATTCAATAGATGTATCTTTTCACATAATTCAAATAATTATGCATATTGATTAAAAACCACATAGAAAATATTACAAACAATTCAACAATCTCCCACTAGTTTGTAATATTGTTACATAATACCATGTATACCAGAAAGTATCATATAGATGATTTGAACTTTCTATTAGTGTAAATTCTTTAAAGTTTTGATGAAGTCATTGGTATCCTAAGATATGAACCAAAACTCCTTAGTGCCGAAACCAAAAGCATTTACACACATGATGTTATTATCTTTTAGAAATTCAAATTTGCTTTAGCACTTTTATGGCCATGTGCTATTCCTAGTTTCATGAATATCTACAAGATCAACCATAAAATCTTACTTGAAGCGGCACCACTTTAATATTCATATAGGTAGAATTTGTCATCATGTCCGTGTTATTCTAAACATAAAAAAAAGTTTGTTACTATGTCCTTATTATACCAAAGGCTAAAGTACTATTTTGGTCCTCAATGTTTACATGAAGTTTAATGTTGGTCCTCAATGTTTCAAAAGTTTAATGTTGGTCCTCAAAGTTTTTTTTTGGGTCGATTTTGGTCCTCGAGCGTAACACTGTTAACTTTTTGCCGTTAAATGATGACGTGGCATGCTTATATAACACGCTATCTCTCTTACATGTCATATTTTAATGACGTGGCATGACACATCACTGCCACGTCACCCCAGATGATGATGATAATGATGCTGATGAAAGAGAGAAGATGATGATGTGGCAATCTAGGGTGACGTGGCAGTGATGTGTCATGCCACGTCATTAAAATATGACATGTAGGAGAGATGGTGTGCCATATAAGCATGCCACGTCATCATTTAACGGTAAAAAGTTAATGGTGTTATGCTCGAGGACCAAAATCGACCCAAAAAAAAAACTTTGAGGACCAACATTAAACTTTTGAAACATTGAGAACCAACATTAAACTTCATGCAAATATTGAGGACCAAAATAGACCTTTAGCCTATACCAAATATTTAACAACTTCTTTTACTCCTCACATAATAGTACTATGCAATACAAACTCTAAAATAGAATAGAAAGGAAAAGAATGAGAACCTCTCTCTCTCTAGATCTATGATCTATCCTCTTAATCCTACTAATTCTTATTCTAATTAATGTATCAAATGTTGTGCTCAATGTGTCTCTTTCCTTGTGAATTCACCCTCAATTTATAGCCCACTTAATGGGCCATGGGCCTTGGCCCATTTAAATTTACATTTAGAAAATTCACATATGCATCATACCCACACATTCCAGCATGTAGCACAGTTAGTAAAGCTATGTGATTCTGTGTTTTGATGCCTTCCTAGTTCCTAGCTTCCTTCTCTTGCCCTAATTCATATTTTGGCTTTCATTTTGGTCCCTACCTTGACTCTTCTTGTTAACATTCATTGAGTGTCCCTAAAATTACAAAATAGCAGTCGTGAAAATTCCCAACAAAATTCGAGTAACAACAAAACTACGAAATAATTACAATTTATTCATAAAAACACCGAAATTAACAAGAATGCATTTTAGTCTCTCTTTATTTTACATTAGCACCAAATCATTCATTTGGCCTCAATAAATTGAATAGTATTTTACCAAATGACATAAGTTATGAGAGTAAATATGAGTACCATCAATAAAACTCTTCAAAAATAATATCCATCTTATATTTATAGAATAATATAGGATTTACGTCTTCAATCATGAAATAAATGATATGGATCACCTGGTTTTAGGATACTATTAATATAGGAGGAAAAAGCAATTGTGTTGATAGTCATGAATAAATCTTAAAGAAACTTTACACTTCCTCATTTCTTTTATTCTGAAACTTATTAGTATGAAAAGTAAAATTAAAATGAAGAAATATCTCTTGTTATCATGATCTTGAAAGATTGTATTTTGACCGTTAGAAAATGGTGTTACAGAAAAATGTGTAATAATTAGACTAATTATTAGTGTTCAAAATGGTGGCCCACTACTAATAATTTCTAATCTTATGGAGTACAGTAGGATAAGTGATAACTTTGGCTTGTAAAAGTAAAAATAAAGGTGAGTACTCTTCCTAGCATTTTCACAAAAATGGATTTGAATCGTGAAATTTTCTCAATCCATCTCTTTGACAACGAAAAGGTGAATTTGACCATCAACCACGTGAATCAACTGGTAAGTGGTTGTTCTAGTTTAATTAAAAGTTTTGAGTTCGAGTCTTAAGAATGTAACTGTGTTAAAATTTGATTGGGAGAACTTTGCCGCCCTTGTAGTTTTACCCACCTTGAATAGGATTAATCTTCGCTTAAATCGTTAAAACGGATAGGTGAAGGATACCTATAGTTCACACAAAAAAAAGTTGAATTTGACTCAAATTTAGTTCATCTGCTTGTGCATGCTTTTGCAGTTGGTTGCACTGTTCCACACAATTGCAACACAAAAGTAAAGCTTGAAAAATAAGTAGTTTAATCTTCTTGGGATCGTTAATCGCAACACAAAAAATTAAGGGTAAGTTTTAAGTGCTTTCTTTTATTGTTTTAAGGTCAAAACCCCAAATTGATCCCTTATATTTGCACGAAGTTTCATATTGGTCCTTTATGTTTCAAAAAGTTTAAATTTGTCCTTTACGTTTGCAAGAAGTTCCAAATTGGTCCTTCCGTCCAAGTTCGTTTACTTCTTCCGTTAAGTGCTGACGTGACGTGCTGAGAGTGAGGTGGACATATATCATCTCTCATACATGTCCATTTAAGCTGACGTGGCATGCCACGTCATCATCTAATATCATATCTGATGACGTGCAATGACGTGGCGCTGATGTGGCAATGACGTGACATAACGTGTCAGCTTAGATGGACACGTCAGCACTTAACTTAAAAAATTAACGGAAGTGAATGGAAGGACCAATTTGGAACTTCTTGCAAACATAAAGGACCAAGTTAAACTTTTTGAAACATAAAGGACCAATATAAAACTTCATGCAAACATAAAAGACCAATTTAAAGTTTTGACCTTATTTTAATTAGCATTTTAATTAGTAAAAATTGCTTAGGAGTAGGAAGGTAGTAAAGGTGTTTTTGGGCACCTTCAACCTAGCTAGTTTCCCTCTTTGATATTTTAGTTGTTTTAGATCATAGAATTTATGGAGCACTTTTGGTGGTATCTATGTTCTTGCTTGTTTGGTAGTAGGGAAAATTTGAGATAAGGAATATAATTTGCTTCATAAAAAGGAAGATTAGTTGCTTGATGAAGAGAAGGGGAAGTTATGTATTGGGTAGGGAATATAATGTATAAAGTCAGTTTTGTCATTAACAAAAAATAAAAATGACTATTTCTTTAACTCATTATAGGGTTTTTATGAACTAAATTACACTCTATTCTTTCTAGAAATAAAGAAACCTACAATTTCACTAATTTTAACTAAAATACATTTATTTTTGTAATTTATACAATTAAATATGTATTTAATTAATATAAAAAATTATTTTTTTTAAAAATTTAAAATAGAATAAAATAATTATTATTAACTCAAAATAAATAATAATGAATATATATATATATATATATATATATATAATATACATGTATATGTATATATATACATGTACATATACATATACATGTATATATATATATATATACATGTATATGTATATGTACATGTATATATATACATATACATGTATATGTATATGTACATGTATATAAATACATGTATATGTATATATATATACAATTAACTAATAATTTTTAGGGTAAGTTTAGTTTGTAGAATTGGAATAAGGAAATGGGAATCGGGAGTCCAAAAAGTCAATTTTGTCCTCTCTTTTAAATATTAATTTTTAAATGAAGGGTAAACTCTACTCAATCCCAATTCTCATTTCATTCCCATTCTCTTACCCAGATTCCACGAACCAAACAACCCCTTAAAAAATAAATGTGTTCTGCATAGAATAGATATTTTCTTCCATATATAATAAGAAATTTGAAACCAATGTTGTCAATTTCGCATAATCAATTCACAATAAATTCCTTTCTTATTCTCTTAACTTTGATGTAAACTAGCAACAAACATAGACAAGTTAATTGAAATTGAGGCAAGAATTATAACCCAATCAGAAGACATTTCATAGGTTGTACTTACACACAATAGAGAATAGATCTTATGTTGCGCAACATAGAAGAGTAATGAGAGAGAGTGACACATTGTGGGTCTCAAACATAAGTGAGACCCGCATGTAGGACTCACTTATGTGTCACTTTCTCTCCTTACTTTTTTACTGGACAGAGCATAGGATCCACCCTCCATGCAATATAAGATATCTAAATATACGAGGATCCGGTGAATAGCTTAGAGATAACTACACATATTTCACAAAGACCCTTCAAATCATTGTTCATGAAGGTTAATGGGGACTTATGTGTCCCTTCAAAAGTGGCTTCACAGTGATGAGCAGAACGAGAAGCAGTCCCAGCCAAATCAGCCAACTCAAAGAAGGTCTCAGAGTTCAAGTCAATGAGAGCATTTCCAATTGCAGAGACGGCCTTGTCATAATCACTAGCACACACTTGAAGATGTCTCTTGTAGTTTCCTGAAGAAGTGGCTTTCTTGAGCAATTCCCCTATGTGTTGTCTGGTTCTGCTGGCATTAATGTATGCCAAACGGAACCCAATATCAGCCAGCCTGTTTCTATCTGCTCCCGGGGTGTGTCGGTTAGAATAGAGAGACTTCATGCAGAATGTGTAATTGGAGGTCTTGGCACACACCTATATATGATGCAAATTGAATCAAAAGATGGAAAATAATTAATATCTTTGTCATTCAATCATTACAATGTCACGAATCAGGATTTCATTCATTAATCTATTAAATATTTATTTTAGGGTATGTTTTGATTGGGGATTAGGGGGAGAAGGGAAGAGAATGGGAGATAATCAAGATATCTTCCCTTTGTTTGGAAAGATGAAAATTAGAGGGGAAGATAATGAAAGATCAATTATTAATCCTCTATTATCCTTCCCCTTCACAAATTCAAGATACCTCAAATTGGAGTATTTTGGAGGAGGTATCAACACCCAAACAAGGGGAGGACATATAGAAGGTTAACCTTCTCTTCCTCTCCCCTCCCTTCTCCTCTAATCACTCCCCTTCCCTTCCCCTCTTAATTCCCAAACAAACCCTTAGGACTGGACAAAATTAATATATATTTTTTGTTTCGTTAGCATCCTCTCAATGAGTCAGCATGAACACAAATTCAACGTGGTAGAAATGAGAATGTTGCTTTGGATGAGTGGTTATACTAGAATAGATAGGATTAGGAATGATTATATTAGGGAGAAAGTTGGGGTAGCACCTATTGTCGAAAAATTAGCTGAAACACGCCTTAGGTGATTTGGTCATGTACAAAGATGGTCGTTAGAGGTTCCTGTACGTAGAGTTGACCAAATGGAAGATTGCCCAATAACTAGAGGCAGGGGAAGACCAAAGAAAATAATAAGAGAAACGATTAAGTGTGATCTAGCCGTAAATAACTACTTAACCATAGAAATGTGCAAAGACAAAACATGTTGGCGTCGCTTGATCCATATAGCTGACCCCACCTAATAGGAAAAGACTTTGATTGTTGTTGTTATTGTAGTAACACTAAGGGCACGTTCATTAGGCAAAAATAGAAATAGAAATAGAAACAGAAACGGAATGCATTTGATGTATTTAATAATAAAAGTTTGGTAATGGAATGGAATGGAAATGTATTAAAATGACCATTTTACCCCTTATATTAAAATAATAAAAAGAAAATAATGTTATAATTGTGTCAAATCATATCAAATCAAAGGAATATAATAGATCTTTTGTATTTTTTTTATATATTTTTTTTAAAAAAATTAATAAAAATAAAAAAATAAAAAAGTAAATGTGAGTATACACCCTAAATGTGAGTATACCTTTCTCTCAATAGGATTCAATTCTTGGTTCGTCATACAACTAGAGCAAACCCTGTTAGTAATTTGATAACTTATTTGACTAATCACAAAATTACTTAACATAAGTAACTAATAATTAAAAATCATAATTATTTCGAAATGCAAAATACATTTGACTAAAAAAATAATCAAAATATAAAAAAACAGATCACCTGTTTTGCGAGTTCTGAGGCATGAATTTTAGAGGTAGAGGAAGCAGGGAGGATGATGAAGAGAAGAAAGCAGAGGAAGGAGAAGCAGAGAGAATGAGATGTGGTCATCATTCTGAATTGTGAGTGATACGAGGATGATGAGATAAGGGTTATGTTATGATCTTATATCATATATGGATCGTATTAGGAAAGCCTATATTATTACGGCAATTAAAGCCTTTTTTTTATGGCAATTAAAGCAGTATACATCGGGTATGTTGTCAACTTGTCATGTTTCCCCAATCGACAAAACGTGTTACTTGTATATCGCAAAAACTTCACATGGGGTTGTGTGTAATTTACTTCTTGTTTGATTTAGAGAATGTCCCAGGGAATAATAATATGAATGGAAATGTCGGAGGGAATGAGAATGTGATCGGAATGAAATAAAAGTAGATAAAATAATTATTTTATCATTATATTAAAAGTTGTAATAAAATAAAAGTAGGTAAACAAAATAAGGACAAAAATATAATTTCATCAGATTGTTTGATATGCATAATATCATCACCTCGCAAATTCTTGAAAATAAACCAGCCTTATATATATATATATTTTGATAAAGTTATTTTTATATTTAATACAATATAAAATATAGGGTGAGTCTATGATGCAACTTGTTGCATGCATGCAAAGTAATTTTGGCCGATAGGATTGTGACACGTGGAAAATTGCATTGCAATATCAAGTCATCTTACCCACATGTCACAATCCTATTGGTCGAAATTACATTGCATGCATGCAACAAGTTGCATCATAGACCAATCCTAAAATATAATATACTATTCAAAGATATTAAGGATAGAGAATAGATATAAAACGTGAAAAAATAAATAATTTTTAAGAGAATTATTAATTTGATTCACGAGAGATGCATTTTGTGAATGTTATAATTTAATTTCTAAAAAATAAAAATTTATAATTTATAATCATTAAAATATGTGTTCTTTTTAATTAGTCATTTTAGTTTTTTTTTGTGTTTCATTGACATCCAATGAGGCAATGACACGTGTACGGCCGATATAGAAATTTATATATTTACAAGTAATTGCCACATAATTTCCGCATCATTTAAGGAGGAATCATCATTTGAGCTTCAACCTCTTCCTTCTTCTCATCGTTTCAGCACAAACAAATAACAGAATAACAAGATGAGTCTTGCCATCTGTCAAACAAGTGGGAGAGTGAATTAGATACACGTTTTTTCTACCTCCATTATCTAGTGGATTGCCAACAGTTGCTTAACCAGAAAACATAACACCCATGGCAGAAACAAGCTATAATTATTTAGAAGAAAGAACGTTAGAAAGAAGAAGAAGAAGAAGAAGAAAAAAAAAACGAAAGCATCAAAGAGAAAGGCTAATTTGCTATTGAGCCACAGAGTTATCACATAATCAAAAAGGTTCTCTGGAAATTAAAGGTGTTAATTTGGTGTTTTGTCGCAAATTCGTATCAAATAATTCTTTCGAGTTATGCAGTATAAGGTACAACTAAGGATCGAACTCTCGCAAAACCTTTAGTAATCCCATAGTAACTATGCTTAAAGAATCGAATCTGGTTAAGTGTTCAAGAAGCATGGAAACGAATTAATGGAGTTTGGTTGTAAGAGAATTATATCGAAAAGAATCAATTAAAAGAATAGATTGCCCTTATGTCTTTTTCTACACTACCAAAAAAAGTCTTTGGATTGGTGGCGACTTTTTGGTCGTTGCTATTAGAAATATTTGATGACTTTGATAGTATAGATTATAGTTACTGTTCTTAAGAAAATTAAGGCCCCACTATTTGTTGCTGCTGGGTTTGTTATGACAAATTTCCTCCATGATTTTATAAAGCCTGATATTATAGTCAGCAAACCAATAATATCTTAGAACACTATTTTCTGGGAATAAGAAGAGAGAGAATATGATATTTGGATTTTCTGTTGTGATTTTGTTTGATGAAAGATACGGATTTATAGACAAAATCCAAACAGACGTGATCCTTTATATATGACTTTTCAGATATGAACTTTGACATTTGAACGTTGTGCTCATTCAAATTAATTAATTAATTAATATGAATTTATTTAATAATTAATAAAAATTAATTATCCGGGCTACCAATTTTAAGCTCAAGTGCCCAATATTTCCGTTCAAAAATTACCAGCAGTAAAGTTTATCCCAGTGGTGACCGCGGATATAAGTCTTGAGACACCGAGCTACGTTAAATTTTTTTATGTGCTCTTTTTTTTTCTTTTTCTTATATTTTTGTGGAGGGCCTAACATATAATTCTCGCGTTCATTTGTTAGAATTTATATAAATTAATTAGTGAATCTATTTAATTGCTGTTAATTAATTTTTAATTAGTGCATTTGATTGTTAGGATAATAATTGAAGTAAAATAGTTACACTATTCATCTCTTCATCCAATCAAGAGTCTCTCTGGTACGACAACTACTTTATTTACTTTTTTTTTTACTACAATTGACAACATAATGTACACTTGAACCAAATAGTTAGCTTAATACATAATAAGATAGGTTAATTTACATTCAACATCATGTGAAAAAAAAGGGAAGGACTAAACTAAGGTAAAGTTACTTATGTGCTTGCTATAAAGTTCACCAATATAATTAAAATACGTGACAAAAAATTTTTGTATAACCAATCATGGTAGAGAAAAAAAATAAAAAACAATAATGTTTATGATTGGTGAACTTTATAGCAAACACCTAAACGACTTTACCTTAATTTTTTTCAAGAAGAACCCTGCATTAACCAACCGTACTTGAGCTATAAATTAATTAAGTTTATTGGGAGAACTTGATTGTAAGTTGGAATATTATTGTATGGTACAATGCTATACGAGTCCTCAAAAGGGTTTATTGTGTTAATAACTTTCCCATTGTCAAACCCATAATCTTTAAAATCAATTAATAATTCATCCTCAAATACCTCCCATTTCTCTGTGATCACAGTCTCCAAACCATTCTTTGATAACGTATCCTTGTTGTCTCTCACCACAATGGCCTTTTCTTCATAATCTGTAACCTTCAAACCTTTGGCATTACCATCAGTGTAATCCCCATTGGCTACTATTCTTTGGAGGTTTTGAACGTTTTCTTCTGAGATTCCCTCGATTTGGGGGCATTGAGAGGCATTGATGATCCCAATTTCCTTACATAAAGCAAAGTAATGTGATAACTCTTCCTCTTGGATTGATGCTTTTTGTAGGACGTTAAGCCCAATAATGGCCTCCACCTTCCCATCCATATTATCATGTATTCTCAGGAGGATTTGAGAAATTCCGTCGCGGAATTTACTGTACAGATCGAATAACTCGATTATGACACAATCCATGGCTTCGAGAATCAGACCCGCAGTGTTCATGTGCTCGTTTTGGGGTTTGATCTGAAGTATTATATCGATGAGGCTCTGAATCTTCTGCAATTTCTCGAGCTCTTCCATTAAAGACTCTTCGATCTCCTTACTCTGCTTGCTCCTCTTTATGTACTCGGAGGAGACGAAGGCGGATCTTTGGTCCAAATACGCGAAATACGCGCGGATGAAGGTGTTGTATCCCCACACTTTCTTCGGCGGCAGATGGGCGTCGCTGAAATTGGAGAGGTCAAATGGTAGACTATCGACTCTCTGCATCATCGACGGCGTCTTGCAGCACAAGATGCCGTGCATGAGCATCAGGCCTTTGAGAGCCACGGCCCAGCTCTGCGTCTTCTCCATGCGCCTCGATAGGCTCCACACGAGGGGCTTCAGGTACGCCGGCGAGGCGCCGGCCGATTGGATCACCTTTTGGACGTTCTTGTAGTCGATGCGGTGCTCATCGTGGCTCGTGGCCTTGATGATCACCGCCTCGAGATCCGGCCGCCGGAAGGTGGTCTGAGGTGAGAGCTTAGCAACCCAAATGCTATTCTTGTCTTTGATAGCTCCGGTGGCCCTTTTCCACAACTTCATTTCCCCTGTGGAATTTTTTTGGAACTATAAGGGCCAACGGTGGTTTTCCCCCTAGTTTATTTTTTTTTATCTCAACTAGGGTATCCACCGTCGATAGCAATACGTCTTTGATCGATCTACTTCTTTTTCTTTTTAATTTCAGAATTTTGGTTGACCTATATACTTAAATTAACCATGTAGGAAATTCTATGGAGATTATGAAATGGAAACGGTAACTTTGAAGATTTAACCATTTTTGGAATGTGCTAACTAGGATGCTGATCTAGCAATGACATGTATGAATATAGAACTCATATTTAGAGAGAATCTAGGTACTAATTATATAAAATTCTAGAGCATATTTAGAGAAAATCTAGGTACTAATTAAATAAAATTCTAGAGCATATTAGAAAAAATCTAGGAACTAATTATATAAAATTCTAAAAGTGCATACCCATGTTATAAATAGAATATTTTGACTGTGTTAGTGGGGTAGAGGATGTAATCTTCCTACCAAACATACCTTACTTTTTGTAATGTGATAAAGTTATATTTTTGCCCTTACTTTTTCATTCACTTTTATTCTATTTCACTTTTAATGTAAGGATAAAATGGTCATTTTACCCACTTTTATTCCATTCACATCATATTGCGCAATCCCAATAGTACTTAACACCGCCTGATAGTGTTCATTCCTCAATGACACTGTGCATCTCTGATAACCCCTAACTGCCCAAACATCAATCACCAATCACCACTTTATTCCCAAATGAGTCATATATATACCCCTAGCTCAGACTAAATACCAGAGTTTTCTACCTTTAAAATTGTCTAGTTACCCACCAGACCTCTGTTAGGCTCAGTTCTAAGTTACCGGATAGTACCCCATTGTAATACCAAATGTATAGTTAATTTATTAAAGTCCATAAATATATCACACTTTAAACAAAATTAAATACCAAATATATATATATATATATACACATAAGTAATACATTTTAAGATAATTGCAAAGAAATATCTATATATATAATTTATAATTTTTCCAAAAATATTATATGTAATTTCGATCCCTTTCATCATATATTTCATTATATTGTAGTTTCATTAGTTCAAAAGTATACATTTTTTTTCGTAAAATCGATGCAGTATCTCCCAACCGGTAGTCAGAGACTAATCCTCCCAAAACGTAGAGATCACCGAAATAGGTTTGACCTCTCTCTAACAAAAGAATACATTTTATTCCCCTGTATAAAATGATCGTTATTTTAGCGTTGTTATATTTCAATCCAAAATTTAGTTCCAAATTTAATAGTTTAATGACTTTGATTCCAACTTCAATTGTGAGTCAAACATAATAGACGACATATTATTCCATAGACTATTGAATTTGACATAATTTTATGGATTAATGGATTGCATTAAGAGGCAAATTACTTTTTTGTCCTTGAATTGTTGGTCAAATTACTAATTAGTCCCCAAATTTATAACTATGTCAACTATTTAATCCCATGGACTTTACCTGTTAGATAACTGAGTGATGTGACCGTTAACTGCTAACGTGGAGCCATTTTTGACAACAATGTAGGTGTCGCCGCCAATGTAGGAAAGGATTTTGTTGTGAGAACGAGGCATGATGTGGCCGCCATAGCTGCACATCAAACAAAGCTTGGCTCTAGGAACAGGGGAAAGAGGTGATCGACCTAGTTTTTGACAATGCAAGAGGAGGAGTCAAGAAAGGAGTCCAGCCACGTTAGCAGTTAACGGCCATGTCACTCGATTATCTAACGAGTAACATTCAGGAGACTAAATAGTAGTTTGACCAACTATTGAAGGACTAAAAAGCACTTTGCCTTTTATATTAATATATAAGATCGAAATTGTCTTATTTTTAGAAACATAAGGCAACAGTCTATTTTTGAATGAGGGGACAAAATTAAAACTTTTGTAAACAAAGAAGGACAAAAATTATATCTAAATCAACACCTTAAATATATAATTTAAACCCATAAATACTAGATTAATCGATGAGATAAGATATAATAAATATAACTCTCTTCCTAACAACTTGGCCTTAGTTCATCTTGTCTTCTAAATAAATTAGGCTAATATGAGAGTATTACAATCTTAGTGTGTTATTATTTTTTTCCTTAAATCAAAAGGAATATAAAGTTAAGGCATTTGGCTAACATATAACCACGTAGGGTAGACTTAAGGTTACTTAAGGGGCATCCAAACTCCAAAGGGTACTTAATTAATTATACAACAACAACAACAATCAAAGCCTTTTTTCACTAGGTAGGGTCGGCTATATGGATCAAGCGACGCCAATATGTTCTGTCTTTGCACATTTCTATGGTTAAGTTATTTATGGCTAGATCCCTCTTAATCGTTTCTCCTATTGTTTTCTTTGGTCTTCCCCTACCTCTAGTTATTAGGTTATCTTCCATTTGGTCAACTCTACGTACCGGAGCCTCTTCCGACCGCCTTTGTACATGACCTAACCACCTAAGGCGTGTTTCGACTAATTTTCGACAATAGGTGCTACCCCCACTTTCTCTCTAATATAATCATTCCTAATCCTATCCATTCTAGTGTGACCATTCATCCAGCGCAACATTCTCATTTCTGCCACGTTGAATTTGTGCTCATGCTGACTTTTTATTTGTGCACTTAATTAATTTTAAACATGGATATGGGCCGTAATTCATGCTCAAGACCCTTTAGACCAAAAGGGAGGTCCAAGACCAAGGCCCGCACTCTACCAAGTTTTGGGGTAACCCACCCGAAGGGAATTGTTCAATACTTTAAACCAATGTTGTAAGAACCGGACCGGACCGGACGGTCCGACCGGTTCAACCGCCAACCGAATACAAAGGCGAGTCGGTTGGACCAAAAAACCGTTTTTGCAGTTGGACCGGATTTAACCGGAGTTGGACCGGTCAACCGGTGGTCCAACCGGTCCAATTTTATTTTTAAAAAAAAATTAAAAAATTAAAAAATAAAAAGGAAAAATAACATAAAAAAATAGAGAAATCTTAAAAATTAAAATTAAAAAAGTCTTAAAAATTAAAATTTAAAAGTTATAATTATCAATAATTTAATATTTGGTTTGATTAAGTTCTTTCAAAGCTTGACAAGTCTTAAAAATTAAAACTTTGAGAAGTTATGTAATTTAAAACTTCAAAATTATGTATATTGAAACCTAAAATTTGAGTGATGTCATTTTATATATTAACAATATTTATTATTTATTATTTATTGCGTCATCTGGTTCGACCGACGGTTCGACCGGTTAAACCGATCAAACCATGAACCGAACACTTGTCCGAGTCTTTGTCCGGTTCGGTTCTTACAACATTGCTTTAAACAAATGTAGGATGTTACCCTACACTCCCGCGTGGTTCGATCGAAACCATCCTGAATGGAAATGATGAAATGAAGGGACTTTCCCTCTACACCCTTCCTTAATTCGAACATCATGTCTCCTTTTAAATGAAGGTTAAAGTATTATTTTAGTCCTCAATGTTTGCATGAAGTTTAATATTGGTCCTCAATGTTTTAAAAGTTTAATGTTGGTCCTCAAAGTTTTATTTTTTGGTCGATTTTGGTCCTCGAGCATAACATCGTTAACTTTTTGCCGTTAAATGATGATGTGGCATGCTTATGTGACACACCCTCTCCCCTACGTGTCATGTTTTAATGACATGGCATGATACATCACTGCCACGTCACCCCATATTGCCACATCATCATCTTCTCTCCTTTATCATCATCATCTGGGGTGACGTGACAGTGATGTGTCATGTCACATCATTAAAATATGACACGTAGAAGAGAGGGTGTGCCACATAAGCATACCACGTCATCATTTAATGGCAAAAAGTTAACAGTGTTACGCTCGAGGACCAAAATCGACCTAAAAATAAAACTTTGAGGACCAACATTAAACTTTTGAAACATTGAGGACCAACATTAAATTTCATGCAAACATTGAGGACCAAAATAATACTTTAGCCTTTAATGAATGAAGGAATGATTTTTTTTCGCTCGTATTGTTAAAACGGGCTCAAGCCTATGGATCGATCTGGTCCGCACATGATATTTTAAATACACATCATTTTCACATGGATTGCCACATCATACTAATGACTAATTTTTTTTATAAAAAAACAAAAAAATCGAAGCAATCGTTGTTCCTCATTAAATTCGAACTCGAAGACAAACTTGGGAGGACGAATTGAACCACCCACGCCCACTTTTGCAATAATAGAATTATTCACATTATTTCTATTTGGTGAATCTAACCCACTTTCATCTAAACTGACACGAGAACAAGTTTTTGGGAGAACCACACCTTAAAAATTAATTGTTAGAGTTAAAAAGCCTAAGACACCTTTATTTGATCATAGCCTCCCCGATCTGGTACTCATATCATTACCATCCCCTTCGAAAGTCGGTGTCCTGATGGCTACATACTGCAATACTTCATTCGATCACACTGTTAGTTCCTCCACCGCTAGGTAACCATTTTCGATCGGCCAGCTCTCAATAAAAGTACAAGTTGATACGAGAATAAGTCTTAAAAAAACCACACCTCAAAAATCAGTTTTCAGAGTTAGAGAGTCCAACCCTTTTGATTATAGACTCATGTAAAAAAACACTCCACGCTTTGCTAACCATATTCCTTTGAGTCCTTGAAATTAAAGCTGGAAGCCGGTGACATATATATATCCCCTTCATCGACTCTTCCTCCACATCCACATCCACACTTCCCAAAGCACCCATTCTTGCGTCGCCGTTCTATTCGGCATATCAAGCGTCACGTTGTTCCTCCACGGTGGCGCCCCCATTGGCCCTCAGAAACTTCCTTCCCCATTTTGCCCTCAACATCACAAACATCCCTTGCGTTATTGGCTCCCAATCAATTGCCGCGTTGGATTCGTCGGCAGGACCACCTTCCTTTCCGTGATGCTCAGCAGGAAGGGCTCGTTGGAGGCCGAGAGGTACTTGCCAAAGTTGTAGCTTCTCAGGCGGATGACGTGGCAGTGGCCTTCCGCGATCTCTACTGTCCAGCGAACACTGTGGGAGGAGGCATTGGGCTTTGTCGGACGGTTTCTTCGTCGTCGGCAGCATATAGGTATTTTTCGAGATTACTTTGGAGTCTTACGGTTTTGCGTTCGCATAAATCAAACACAAAATGATGAAGAACAGAATATAGTGCAATAAAGGTAATTCTCTAAGAAAACAATGCTTCAAAATTAAAGATAGTCTTCTCTTCCTTGAACCAAACAAGTGAGATTAAACACGACGCAGAGGCTGAAGTATAAAGGGTTGAAGGTTTTTTTTTTTTTAAAAAAAAATTAGTTATAAGTATGATATGGCAGTCCATCTGACAATGATATGTATTTAAAATACCATGTCAGTAGTCCACATTTGTTTCTCTAGCTATGCTTTGGGTTTGCTGCGTTTTTATCTTGCTTTTGATTTCGTTTTATTTTCTGTTCTTTGTTTTGGTTGCTCTTTTTACATTTCCACTTTATTCGATTTTATTTGGTTTGTATTTCTCATGATCGTCTTTAGCTTATTTCTCGATCCAGTCATGTTTTGCTGAATTTTTTTTTTTTGCTGCTACTATGTTTTAGTATCTTGGATTTGCTTTGGTTGCTTTACTTCCATCTTTAGTTTGTTTGATTTATATTTTCTTAGGTATGGATTACTATTTCGTTCTCTTTTCTTTTTCTCTCTTTGGCTTAGAAGCATGATGTTTAACATTGAGATTTGGTTAAAGTTGAGAAGCTATGGCCAAAGGGGGTCTCTCTTCATTATATATGGTTTTAGGTGAGATTATGTGTTTGCGTGCATTCTGGTCTTTGAAGTTTGAATCACGTCTGTGAACCTTGGCTTCTTTTTTTGTTTTGTTCTTCTTTCTTTTTTTTCATGTTCTTTTTAAATACCCTTGTATGATGAAATGTTGTCTAGTTCCTTTGTGAGACATATTTTTATGCCTTGAAGGGTTTAATGTGGTGTTTAGGTGCATTATATGCTCATGTGTTGCCTAGAGTTTGAGAATCATGATCATTGGATAATGTAGTTGATAAGATGGCTGTTCACTTTAATCTTGGGCACGGTTTAAGCATATCCTAGGACTAAATATTGATGGTAATATGCATAGTCGGTTTTCTTTGATTTTGGGATGTGTTAGTGATGTTTTAAGCATGTATTCAAATCCAAATAATGGTGATAACATATGCTAGCTGTCCTGTATTGTTTCAGGCATGTTTGACATCTTAGAGAGTGTGTTCGAGTCATAATATGTTGGAAGACATGTGGAAGTTGTTCTTCTTTGGGCTTATTCCTACTTTTTCAAATGCATGTTTTAGAGTCATGTTGACGTGTTGTTGATTTCAGGGTTGTTTTCCCACTTGAAATAACCCTTTTAAGTGTGTACATGTTTTTTTTTTTAATATGCAAAAGGGGTGTTAGTTGCAGCTTTATTTCCCCACTTGAAATCTTTTCTTTATGTGCGTAATTGGTTTTTTTTAAAGTGTGTAAGGGAGGGAGCAACTACTGGTTTATTGCTCTCACTTGAAACCTCTATTCTGAAGTGTTTAAATAGACTTTTAAACTGTGCAAATGTGATGTTAGTGGCCGGTGTATTTTCCCTCCTTGAGATCTCGTGTTGAAGTGTTTAAATCATGTTTCAAAGTGTGCTAAGATTACCAGTTGCTACTTTATTAATTTAGCTAAGCTTTGGGGTCTCTTAAAACACACTTTCTAGTTAAATTTTGGGTATTAAAGGTGTTGATGGCTGCCTAGTCCCCCTGCTTGATGTCTCTCATTACTCTTCTCTTTGCCTATGGGTATAAATTCTGTTTGTTAAATGAAAGAATTTCTGTGTATCTTATTATGAGAATACCATAGATATTTATACAAGAGAAGTAAAACCTATTCTAGGAAGTAAGAATAATTACAATAAATACAAAAGATCACTAATTAATTATGATCAAGGTCAGCTATCCTAATTGATACACATAATCCTAGAATATTCACAGCACTAATCTAGAAGATTCACAACACTGTCCATATCTTTTCGAAGACACACTCTATACATTTTGTGAGCATTCATCCTTGTTTTTTTCAAGTGGCAAATGCTGTCTAGATTTTTTTAGGAGTTAGGACCATGTTCTTAAATGTTTGTGGGCTTTCCATCTTACTTTTCAAATGGCTGTATGGTTTCTAGGTGCTGTCCCGGATTTTGGGATTGTGTTTTGAATCTTCCAAGCAATCATTCATATTTTTCGAGTGGCAAATATTGACTATATGCTGTCCAAGTTGACCCAAGCATGTCTCAACAACTTAAAATGAGTGTTTTAAAGTCATGATTGCGTGTAAGCATCTTGTTGATTTCTGGTTTGTTTTTCCCCACTCGAAATAACCTTTTTAAGTGTTTAAGTGGTGTTTTCAAAGTGTTCAAAAGGGTGTTTTTTAAGTTGTTTGCTGTTTTTACTTCTCCACTTGAATTCTCTTATTTAAATGCTTAGATGATGTTTTTAAGTTTGTAAATATGGTGTTACTTGTTAGTACACTCTTCCTATTTGAAATCTCTTGTTTGTGGATTTAAATGTGATCTCAAAATGTGCTAAGGTTGTAGAATTCTTCCTAGTTTCTTTTGGATTGGTCTTCGGGTATTTTTAAGGTACATGTTCAAGTAAGATTTTATTTGCTGAATTTACTAGTTGTTACTTAGTTCATTTACCCAAGTTTGGGAATCTTAGATCATGTCATTCACGCTTAGGTGTCTTCTCTTACATATGTGTTAAGTCCTCATTTTGATATCCTGAAAGTTGGTTTTAAATTCGACATAGCTTCACAACCTCTCTTGTAGTGATCTAAGCATGTCAAAGTTCTAATGCGGATGTTTTTACCTGTTAAGATTTATCATCACCTTGAAATGATATGGGTAGTATTTTTATAGTTTCTCTTATGATTATAAGAGGTTGTCATGTATCCCAGCATTGTCCCTTTTTATGTGAGTCATGTTCTTGATATTTGAAAGCTTCTTTTCATGATGTTTAAAGTACCGATATGTTACTCTAATGCTGTCCGGTTCCTGGAAATTATGTTCAGGCACTTTGAGTCATCTCTCAAGAGGTTTAAGGGGTTGTCTGAATTCTCTTTTACAATGTCATGGTCTTGTTTTGTTTTTATAAAGGGCTGTCCAGTTTTTATGAATTATCTTTTGGTACTTTGAAGTTGCCTTTTAATGTGATTAAGTGTTGTTTTGGTGTTTAGATGCTAGCATATAACTTTGGATGCATGTTTTTAGTTTCTTTGAAGTTATTTGTTTTCTCGTTATTTTCTATGTTGTTTGCTTGTCTTCATTTTCTGGTTGCTGTGGGTCCTCCGGTTTTCTTGGGGCTCATCCGAGTTCCTAAGGTCTTGAGGCTTGAAGAGAAGGCTAGAAAATTCGAAGTGCATTTGTTTGCTTGATCCTGATATGGATGGATATGAATGCATTATGATATTTTGATCATGTAGGCACCCTTTTCATTTTTCAATGCTGCCCATTAGACTGTTAGATCCGGATTTTTTGTGGATAAGTACTGTTTTTTATTTTTTTTTTAAATTTTAACTCATTAGCACATATTTGAGCTTTAATTTATATTTAATAAGCATCTTGATTTAAAAACATATGACACAAGTATAGTGAATTCTGTCCCAAAAAATTTGAATTAGAATTGATTTTGTTCCAGCTGATTGTGCCGTCCAAATTACTAATGGGAGAAAATGTCTTTTTTTTTGTATTAATATTGACTCATCAATCAAAATTATGTGACTTCTTCATTTTAATGTGAGAAGAATAAGAAGAAATGACATCGATTTGGTATGTCTTAAAGATTATGAGTGATGATGAATCATTAATATTACATATGTGATGTCACGTCATCATTTTACGTTAGTAATTTGGATTTAAAGAGTTGGGACAAAATTGTTTGCAATTCGTAATGTTTGAGATAAAATCCTAAAAAATGTTTAGGAACGAAATTAAATATTTGTGTAAAGTTTAGACTTTAGAGACAAAAATATTGTTTTTGCCAATTTACATATTATAATAAGTATTAAATATGCATTTGATTAATATTAAATAGTTATTAATTTATGATTTTCAATTCTAAATAAATAACATTGAAAAAAAGTTGAAAATATATGTTTTTTGATATCTTATATTTTTAGCAGAAAAGTTACTATCGTCTTTGCACTTTTTTATTAAGTTTTATCTATAAGAAAAGTTTATGTATGATTTGAATAGAATTGTCGTATTGATCCAGACCTTTCTTTGATCAGTTCTTCATACGAAATCCTGAATTTGGTTTGGACTTCTGTTAGTCGCGAGGTTGAGAATAAGCTTCTTTATGGGGATAGAAAGTTATTTCACTTGGAGTATCAGTTGGAGGATTAAGCGTACTGTTTTAAGGCTGCTGTTAAAAGCCTTGTTTTGACTTGTATTATATTTTTTTGAGTCAATCTCTATGTCTTTGACCAGCCAATCAGAAGTTCACCTGAATGCAACATTGCCACCGCATCCTTCACAATTGCCACAGCTCCTTCCAGCCAACTCCGACGACCCACGCATTCTACACGCCCAAGCCCTTAAAGCCACTAAAGTCGACCGTTCTGTGTTCAATAACCTCATCACTCTTTACTCCAAATCCAATTTCCCATCTCACTCTCTTCGTCTCTTCCACCAAATTGCACACCCCAATGTTGTCTCATGGACCTCGCTTATCTCTGCTTGCTCCAATACTCTTCTCGCCCTTCACCATTTTGTTTATATGCTTCGCCACCCCACCTTCCCAAACCAACGCACATTAGCTTCCCTATTCAAAACCTGTGCCTCGTTGTCCTGCCTGCCCTTTGGCCTTAGCCTCCATTGTCTCTCTTTCAAGCTCTCTTTATCTGATGAGCCCTTTGCAGGTTCTGCTCTGATAAACTTCTACTCGAAATTTCGCTTACCCGACGAAGCAAAGAAGGTGTTTGATGAAATTCCGCAGAAAGACAATGTGTGTTATTCTGCTTTGATTACGGGTCTAGCTCAAAATTCGCGATGTGTTGATTCGCTATCAGTCTTTGCTGAAATGAGATCTTGTGATGTTGCTTCTAGTATGTACAGTATTTCAAGTGCTCTTCGTGCAGCTGCAGAGCTTGCAGCATTGGAGCAATGCAAGATTATACATGCACATGCGGTCGTTACTGCTTTTGATTCGTATGTGGTAGTAGGAAGTGCCCTTATTGATGGGTATAGTAAAGCTGGTATGGTTCAAGATGCCAGACGGATGTTTGACAGTAACTTATCTGATATGAATATTGTGGGTTGGAATGCATTGATGGCAGGTTATGCACAACAAGGGGATCATGATTCAACTCTTGAGCTTTTTAATTTAATGGAAGCTCAAGGATTTGTTCCAGATGAATATAGCTTTCTGGCAGTCTTGACATCTCTTTATAATTCCGGGATGTTTCTTCAGAGTGAGCATTGGCTAACAAGGATGAAATTAGAATATGGTTTGGAACCGACTTTGGAGCATTATACATGCTTGGTGGGTGTAATGGGACGTGCCGGACAATTGGACAAGGCGGAGAGAATAGCATTGACAATGCCGTTCAAACCAGATGCGGCGGTGTGGCGAGCTTTGCTATCAGCTTGTGCTATTCATGGTGCTGCTGACAAAGCCTGGTCTATGGCTACACGAGTTTTGGAACTCCAGCCACATGATGACACTGCTTATGTTATTTTGGCCAATGTGTTATCCGCTGCAGAAAGGTGGGATGATGTAGCTAAAGTGAGATGGATGATGAAAGATAGGAGGGTGAAGAAAAAAGGAGGGAGGAGTTGGATTGAAGTCCAAGGAAAAGTTCATGTGTTTGTGGCTGGAGAATGGAAGCATGAGAGATCGGTGGAGATATATCATAAGTTAGCAGAACTAATGGAAGAAATTACCAAATTGGGATATGTGCCTGTTTGGGATGAAATGTTGCATAATGTTGGGGAAGAACTTAAAAAGGAAGCTCTTTGGTACCATAGTGAGAAGTTGGCTGTTGCATTTGGAGTGCTTAGTGGAAGTGCACCACATGGGAAGCCATTGAGGATCGTTAAGAATTTGAGGATTTGTAAAGACTGCCATGAAGCTTTCAAGTATATGACTAGAGTGTTAGAAAGGGAGATTATAGTGAGGGATGTGAACAGATACCATAGATTTTTTGATGGTAAATGTGCTTGTGGAGACATGTGGTAGTGGATATTATTCATAGTAAACAATTTTTAAATGTCAAATTAATCTTGACCGCAATATTGTTATTTTTTTGGCTAAAGTACTATTTTGGTCCTCAATGTTTGCATGAAGTTTAATGTTGGTCCTCAAAGTTTTTATTTTTGGTCGATTTTGGTCCTCGAGCGTAACACCGTTAACTTTTTGTCGTTAAATGATGACGTTGCATGCTTATATGGCACACCCTCTCTCCTATATGTCATATTTTAATGACGTGGAATGACATCACTGCCATGTCACCCCAGATGATGATGATAATGATTCTGATGAAGGAGAGAAGATGATGATGTGACAATCTGGGGTGACGTGGTAGTGATGTGTCATGTCACGTCATTAAAATATGACATGTAGGAGAGAAGGTGTGTCATATAAGAATGGCACGTCATCATTTAACGACAAAAAGATAATGGTGTTACGCTCAAGGACTAAAATCGACCAAAACAAAAACTTTGAGGACCAACATTAAATTTTTGAAACATTGAGGACCAACATTAAACTTTATGCAAACATTGAGGACCAAAATAGACCTTTAGCCTATTTTTTTTAGGTTATGATTGAATGTGTAGTTTTGGGATATATTTTAATAGAGTGAATTAATCAAAAAAAATATTCTCTCTCATTTAAATGATATGTATAAAAAATTTTGTAACTTGTAAAATAATGAATTATACGAACTCTTAAATTTAAACTACAAAGGATTTATTATCGAGTGCTCACATTTATTGAATACCATTGCTTTTAGAATATACTTAAAAAAATAAGACTAAAACCGAGAGAGGTGTTTTTCAATCAAATCTCAGCTGGGAGAGGTGTTGTTTTGTGTTTCTCCCGTTGTCAGGCTTTTAGCTAACATCGTTAATTTTTGGACGGTTTTTGATGACGTGACATCCTATGTGGTTAACAATTTTGATTGGATTTATTTTTTTCCACATCAGCAGTCAATAATACTAAGTTTTGAGGTCTATTTTACTGATGTAATGAGTTTTTGATGTATTGGATTTACTGATGTACTGAATTTTTTGGGTCCATTATACCCTAAAATGGATTACTGATGTGAAAAAAATTAAGTCCAATCATAATTGTTAGCTACATAGGATGCCGGATGCCACATCATAAAAAACCATTCAAAAATTGACGGTGTTAGCTAAAAGTCTGACATTGGGAGAAACACAAAACATTAGGGGTACAATTGACAGCGAAAAAACGTTAGGGGCGAAAGTGACAGGACCTCCAAACGTTGGGAGCAGGAAAGGTACTTTTACCAAAATAATAAAATGAATGAGTTGTTTTCTCAATCCCAATACCAAAAATTTAATATTTATATGTTGGGCAAAAAAGTTAAGAATAAAAAAATTGAAAGAGAAGTTTTTATTATATTTAATCTAGACACTGCATAAATAATATTAGTAAACTTATTAATTATTTAAACTATAATTATGAAAATCGGATTAGGTCGGCCAATTCTACCAATGTCATGTTTGGTATAAAAAATCTAGAAATTGAAGAAGCTGAGGAAATGAAGTGTCGTCTTTATCATATCACTACCAACCACATTCCAATATGGTTGATAAAAAAAGGAAAAAAGTATGATAACCATCGATACTAGGTGCTTTGGTTATATCCATCTAAAATAAGGTTTTTCTTCGCTCGTGGAAGGGATTTTAAATGTGTTCAACGTTGTTTATCTCCTCTGAAACCTTTCGGACTCTTTCCATCTTACTTGAGAGTGACAATGAAATAATTCTTTCTTTAAAATATTTTAAATTTATGTTTGATCATCAACCTAATTACTATTTCTTTTTTTTTTTCCTATGCCCTATTAAAGGCAGTAGCATGAAAGAACTTTCGCCAATCCATTGATCCTCCCAAAAGGCAAAAAGGAACGATAAACTTGAGAGATAAATTTTCACAGACTTACATGGGTAACATCACTACCAAGATTAGCATCCCAATCATTTTGTTGAACACCAATTTTGCTTCTGATCACTCTATGCCACAAGTAGGCTCCAAAGAAAACTGTCAGTGCCATTTAGCCACTAGAGAGATGTTTTCAAACACCAAATTGCCAAGACCCAATCCTCCATCCTCCTTTGCCCTACAATACACTTCCCAACTGACTAAGTGGTCTTTCTTAAGTTCCCTTTTTCCAAACCACAAAAAATCCCTCATAATATTCTCAATCCTATTGGCCACTTCAACTGGGATCTTAAACAGAGAAAGATAATACAAAGGAATGCTAGATAAACATGCTTGAATCAAAGTAATCCTCCCACAAGAAATAAGCTCATTTCTATCTCTCAAGTATTTTAGAAATCCTATGAATCACAGGGTCTCAAAATGACTTAGCTTGAGGTTTACCCCCAAAGGGACCCGAAACTTCACAACCCACCATTTCAGCCAAGTTCCTAACCAAGTTCTCGTCAACATTAATACCAGCTAACCCACACTTCGAGAGATTAATATGAAGCCTTAATACAAATTCAAAGATTTAAAACAAAGATAACACAATCTGAAAAATTCTCTTTATCTTCAGGAAAGAAGAGAATAGTATCATATGCTATTCAAAAAGGGCACTAGTAGAGAGATTGCTGATGGGTTCTCCGATACAGATAGAGTTGGATCTCTCACTAATCGAAAGTCAACATCAAGATATTATACTTATGTTTGGGGCAACTTGGTAACATTGAGAAGTAAGAAGGAACAAGTGGTTGCAAGAAGCAGAACTAATGACTTTGGCTCATGGGATTTGTGAAGGAATGTGGTTAAAAAAGCTATTGGAAGAACTGCAACTATATCCAATCAATCCTATAAGGTTGAGAAGTGATAACCAAGCTGCCATTAATATAACCAAGAATCACATTCATTAAGATCAAACTAAACATGTGAAAATTGATCGTCACTTCATCAAAGAGAAGATAGATCATGGCATTGAAATTGATTACATTAGCACAAGAAAGCAAACAGGTGACATCCTAACAAAAGCAATTCCTAAAAATCTTTTTGAATCTATTGTAACCAAGTTGGGAATGATAAATATTCATTCTCCAACTTGAGAAGTGCGAAGATAGAAGCTTTAAGTTGATAAATTCCTATTTATCTATTTATTTTTTGTTTTTAATTTTGCCTAGATTTGTTGTTCTTGTTGCTTCTTCTTACAAAAAGTATTTAAGAAAAAAGTTAGGTGTGAAGTTTTGCACTTTTTTATAGATTTTAGTTTGTTTTGTTGCTTGCAAAGAAAAAGAAAAAAAAAAGTGTCAACAAAAAAAGGGAAAAAAAGAGAAGAAAGTAGTGCCAAAAAAATCTCAAAATAAAAAAGGAAAAGAAAGTAGTGCCAAAAAAAAGTTGACCTACAAGTTTGATTGTTCTTCCCTATTTTATCGAATATTTGATCTCTAAGTTAGGTTGTTTTCTAGTTTATAAAAAATGATTGTTCTTGGTTGTTTCTCACGTTTCATTGTTTCCTTGACTTTCAAGCTTTGTTTTGTTCACTTGGGTATTTAAAATATTTTTTAATCAATTTTGGGCTTATCCATTCGGTTGGACCAATTCTTTTTTTTAATCTTGTCTTTTTTTTTTTGCAATCCGAATTTCCATTTTTTTTTCTTAGCCCAATTTGCCTCTAATTACATTAGTAAGTAGCATTTGCATTCTGTTACTTAGCTTGAATTCCTCACATAACATACATCCTTACTCGTGTGTTATTTCTGTTTCTTTTGTTGATTACTTTAATTTGCCTCTAGAATTGTATTGTTTTCCATTCTTGTTTAGGCTTATCCTTGTATTCTTATAAATTGTTACTTGGGTGAATTTATCTTTAATTAAGTGGATTTGGTTCTAAAGTTCAACTTGCAATGGTAATCTTGAGTGGTAAAAGGCATATAAAGATGAGTTTAAAAGAGGATAAAAGCCATAATTGAGTGCAAACACGAGTGTCACATTTGTTTGAGTGTAAACACGTGAGAGAGTGAATTAGTGAGATAATCTATTATTTGCTAACATTTTCTTGCATATTTGTAAATGAATAATAGCAAAGAAATAGATGGACTTGAACAAGGACTTAGTGTTTATACCATGAATGCTATGATGAAGATGTTTGATAGGCTTGAGTCAAAGTTAAATAAGGCGAATCATCAAATGAAAAGATTGGATTGAATTTGTTTTGCAAACACTAGAAGAATTGAACATGAAGCTAGTGATTTTAACAAATTGTTTGAGAAGATATTTGAAGAAGGTAATTTGAAAAAGAGGGAAGAAAGACATGACTTGAAGAGTAGAAGCTTGAATTCTACTAAAAAGAGAATTCCTACTTTTAGAGGAATCAATGATGATATTGAATATCTCAAGTGGGAGAAGGAGGTTGAAAAGATATTTTCACGTCATAACTACTCTGAAGAAAGGAAAGTTAGACTAGCTTATTTTGCATTTGTTGACTATGCAATGATTTGGTGGGATGGATTAGAGAAGTTAAGGAATCTAAATGCTGAAGATCCTATTGTCACATGGGATGAGATGAAAAAGGTGATGAGAAAAAGATTTGTTTCTTCTTACTCTGAGAAGCTATCTAATATAGAGGATTATCCAAAGAAGGTGGATTTTGACAAAAGTAAAAAAGAAGTTAAATCTCACTTTGACGTTTGTGAGCATGAGTAAGTTGAGAGTGTTGTATCCTTAACTGTTGGGGATTTGGGTAGTGAGAAGATTGAAACAAATGAGGGAAAAGAGGCCGATAAAGAAAAGAAACAAATTAATGGCCCAATGGAGAGTGAAGAAATGAGATTCTTTGATGAAAAGGGAGCTATTAAGAGAGCATGCTTAGACTTAGAATCATCTATAGTAATCCAACATCAAGAAAAGTCATTGATTTGTGCTTATACTTATCCATATTTGTGTAGTGCTCTTTCTTTGTCACAGGTACATGAAGATGAGTTTGCAGTTGAAATAACTAAAGACTCAACATCTTTTGATATGGACCAGAATGTGAATCAAGGTGATGACTTACATTTGCCAACCAGACCAATAACAAGAGCTAAAGCTAAGAGGATGCAACAAGCTATTCAAAGTCTAATGAAGCAAGTTCATGGAGATAAAGCTGATTTAAAAGAATTGGGCATGGAACAAGACCTAAAGGCTGTCAACATTTTGCAAGTTCAATTAAAGCCCAAGTGAAGGCCACAATTCATATTTAATTAGTGTAATTTTTGTTTAAGTGATGTAATTTCATTTTTGGGCTTAAGTAATCTTATTTTAAGGCCAAAATGTGTGTTTAGTCAACAAACTTGTAATTGGGCTGTTTTAACTTAAACATCTAATTAGTCCAGCCCAATATTTTTAGAAAACCCTAAGATGCATTTTATATTATGCTTGCAACCACCAAATTATGTTAGATTTATTGAATTTGAAAACTTTGTGAGAGTTTCTCTCCTTTGCTGTCTTAAGCAAAACTTGCGGAGATTTCAAGTAAGAACTTGTTATTTCCATCTTAATTTGATAGTATTGGCTCTTGATTCTTAATAATCATTGGGTTAATATTCTTATTGTTCATCATTCTTTGGCGATCTTGGGTTTGATTTCCATATATTGTTGTCGGGTTTCACGGCGGGTTCGTGAGATTCACATCAGTTGATATCAGAGCCTGGTTCCAAATCAGGTTTCTATTCTTTGTTTATCTTCGTTTGTCTTTTTCTGGTATTCTGTTCGTTTGTTCATCATCAATACATCAAGAAAAAAAAGTGTTGTTTCGTTTTTTTTCTTTTTTGGTCTGGACGTCTTCATAAAATCGTTCATTCGTCCACTTTAGGTTGTCTATTTTCGACCTTTAGTAGGTCTTTCTTGTGTTTCAGAATCTCAATTTTCACCTCGTTCTAGAATCATCAAAATCGGAATTTTGTACCAAAAGTTATAGCCATTTCGAACAGTAGCGTTTTTCTGGATATTTTGGCTAAGTTATATGTTTCTTGTGTTTTGTTGTGTCCCTTGTGTTATTTGATACTATTCTGAAAAAAAAAAAAAGAAGAAAGAGGATATTGTTGCAATTTATTTGCAAAAAAAAAAGAGAAAAGAAAAAAATATATATATAGAAAAAAAAGAAGAAGAAAAGATCTGGAAAAAAAAAATCTTCAGGTAAGTGTGTTATGTGAATGCTTACGGATTTGGTAGTGACTAAATTTTCCTTTCTTGTGTACCGAAAATCTAGAGTACTTTGCTTTGCTCTCTCATGGAATCTGACCTTGTTTCCATAATATTACTCGATCAATATTATTTTGTTAATTTGGGAATAAGCTTGGAATTGAGTTGCCTCGTTTTCTTAAGACACATTGAGGAGGAAATAGGGAGGAAATAGAGTGGAAAAAGACAAGAGTGTGTGAGTTCATCTGAGTGAAGAAAAAACCAAATAATTTGTGTGAAACACGAGGGTAGAGTGACATCTCTTTTGAGTGAAACACGTGAGGTAGAGGGTGAGGATTTCTTTTTTCTTACCACTTTTTCTTGCAGATTTCAAAATGTCTCAAGGAGATAATGTTGGGGCTGATCAAAATATGACTCTTCGGGCCATACAACAACAATTTGAACGCATGAATGTGGTGTTTAATGAAATCAGAGATAGGTTGGATAGGCATGATCAGAGATTTGAACAATTAAATCATGTCCATGGAAAGGAGGATGAGTGGACCTCTAGAGCATCATCGTGGAGGAGAGATAGAGAAGTCAGATATGAAAGGCGGCGGCGTGTTCACCGAGAGCAACGGGAAAGAAATTTTGTTGACCGTAACACAGGTTCAATTAAACTTTCTATACCCCCATTTCAAGGTAAAAGTGATGTTGATGTTTATATTGAGTGGGCAAATGGGGGTATAGAAAGTTTGTATTTGGAGAAAGATTTAATTTCAAAGAGACAAATGAGCTTTGGCAACAAAAAAAATTCAAATGAGAGCTTGATATTACGACGGAACATAGTCAAACAATGATTTTTAATGCTTCACAGGAAAACATATGTTCATCACATACTCTTTGTTTACTTAAAGTTTCTAAATCAATTGATATTGGATGTGATGCTTTTGATATGGGTTTTCATGTTATTTTTAAGTAGGGTGAAATTTTTTTACTTTCCTCATTGGCATCAAATTGAGCGATGGAAAAATATGTAGTGTTTGAACATACTGATTGGGTTTCGGAGCAATTAAAAATAGAGAAATCTCCAAACTATTCGAACCACATTCTTGATACTGAAAAAGATGATCATTTTCAAGTGCCAAAAAAACCTAGAAGTGATGCCTACAAGATTAGCCTTCAAGGTGAGTATAATAAGCTTCATATTTTCAAGGTTTCTAATTCTTCTTCTCATATGGTTTCAGATTCGAGGACGAATATTTTCGAGGAAGGAGGGAATGATACAAGCATAGGAGGCAATGGTAGAGCTAGAATAATCATGGAGCCTTTGAAGGAGCTCATAGAAGAGATTTGGACAAATCAAATAGTAATCAAGCCTTCAAATATTACTGAAAACGTCATTTACACTATATGGGCTGAAGATCGAGCTGTTCAACATATTTTAGGCTTGGAAACATCAATTTGCAGGGCTTGGACCAAGTACTATAGATGTGAAGACTCTTTTAAGCCTAAATTATCATATTTTGGGCTTAAAATGCTTATTTTAATTTGGATTAATTATTTGTGCGAAAATCATTATATTTAGGTTTTATTATTTAAAGCCAATTAGTGATTTAAAACAATAACTTTAGATTTAATGTTTTAATTAGTTTGGACTTGATGTTTAAAGGTCCAATAGGGTTTATTTTATTTTGAGCTTATGTATGAGCTGTTAGAAAGAGTGAAAGACCCATTCGTTTCTTTTAGGTTTTATTTGTTAGGGTTTTCACTTGGAGTATAAATACTCCTTTATTTTCTATTGTAAGGGACATGTTGAATGAATTTTGATTGAGTGTGTTTTCTTCATGAAAACTTCTATGTGTGTGTGCAAGTGAGGATGGATTTCTTTGCTTGTTGCATCAAGAGATTGAATCTACTTATCAAAGGTTAGTTTATTTTTGTGGTGTTTATTCATTCTCTTTCTTTTAGCTCTATTATCTGTGTTTCTAAGAACGGGTTTCTTAGGGGTTCAGTAGGACGGGTGTTTATTCTAAAGTTTTTATTGATTCAAAGCGTGTGTTGGCGTTTTAGTCTCGATCATAGGCTAGGGTTCTGCATCATAAGTGGTTTGGTCATGTACAAAGACGGCCGTTAGAAGCTTTTGTACGTAGAGTTGACCAAATGGAAGATAACCCAATAACTAGAGATTAGGGGTGTACATGTGACGGGTCGGGCCGGGTTTTGGCTAGACCCGAGACCCAAACCAGGTAGTGGCCGGGTCGGCTGGGTCGGGTCCATCGAGTTGACCAAGTTTTTTTTTAAAAATTTGAATGAGTCATGGGAAATAGAAAACGGACATGAAAAATAGAGAGTATGCATAGAAAATGGAGAGTAGACATGGAAAATGAAAAGAGTAATTAATACATGTTGACATTTTGAATAGATTTTTTAAATTTTAAATTGATTTATTACCTAGATTTTAGGAATAGATTAATAAGATATTAAATAATAAATATGATACTTATTTTCAGCCATCAATTTTAATTTTTTTTTCATATAATTATTGTTTATTTAAATAAATATAAACAAAAAATTAAAAAAGAAAGAAAGAAATGAAAGTACCACGGGCAGGGTCCAACACTATCATACCTGGGTCCCGACCCGACCCGAGGTCATTTTTGTGACCGGGTCGAGTCACCGGGTATTTTGTACACCCATACTAGAGATAGAAAAAGACCAAAGAAAATAATAGGAGAAATTATTACGAGAGACTTGGTTGTAAATAACTTAACCATAAAAATGTGTAAAGACACAATACGTTAGCGTCGCTTAATCTATACAGCCGACTAGGGATGGCAATCTTACCTGGACCCAACGGGTACCCAGTAAAATTACCCGTTGGGTCCGGTACCCGTTGGGTCCGGGTCTGAGTATTGAAAAAATGGGTCTGGGTCCAGGTCCGGAAATTTTAACGGGTAAATTTCCGGGTCCGGGGACGGGTAAGGGAGTATTCACCCCGGACCCGGTGATATAATATATATATAAATATTTTATATATAAATACTTGTTATATATTATTTATATATATATATATATAAATATTAAAAAAAAATTACACACCATCTTACACTTTCATTTCAATAATTATGTTTGTTTAAAGATAAAATTGTTCAATTTTTATGTTTATAACTTGTCAAACTTTTATATTTGTATTTGTCTATTTAATGATAAATTTAGACTTTCTATTTAAATTTTATTGTGTGTTTGAAGTTTTTTTTAAAAAAATGAAAACAATTAAATTTATGATTGTGTATTCAATACTTGTGGGTTTGAATTTTTTAAAAAAAAATTAAAAATAATTAAATTTATGATTTGTAGAAAAAAAGTAATAAATTTTCTGAGTCCGGGGCCGGGTCCAGGAATTTAAGTATTCAATGGGTCCGGGGATGGGTCTCACATTTTATACTCGGTCAAGGACGGGGAAAAAATTGAGTACCGGGGCCGGGACCGGGGATTGTAATATCCTCCCTGTACCCTACCCATTGCCATCCCTATAACCGACCCGAAAATACTTTGATTGTTGTTGTACATTACCCAAATATACATGTATGTCATTCTTTTTTTTTTTTGGTCTGAATGTGTATGTCATTCTGAAAAATCCTTCATGTGCAGTCCTAGTCAATTGCTTTACCTAATAAAATAATAAGAAATAAAAATCCTAGAGAACATCCAAAGAACAATACTAATTTCCCAGGAGAAACCTGATCTAAACACTAAAATAATAATAATAATAAGAAGAAGAAGAAGAAGAAGAAGAAGAAAATAAGAAAATAACACAGGTTTTCAGACACCGTTTCCTACCCTAAATCCCAAAATATAAAACTTTTGAATCAATCATTCAAAAGAATAATGGGTACATTGTTCCTTATATCATCACTGTTTCCGGGAGAAAAAGACGGAAAGACAATTTGCAACAAATCACTAAAACAAATATAAGAATGTGAATAGAAGTGAAATGAAATTTGAAGAAAGGAATGGAGAGATATAACTCAGAGAAAATCGACATATTAATGACTCAACAGTGTTAACTCCTAATGTTTGTATCAAAATTCTTTCCGGCATTCTGGCATTCCGAGGACTCACATAAATCCCTCGAATGGTGCCACAATCCATTCTACGTACAACAATGTGTTGAACCACTTCAACAAGTCTGTGTGTAAGATATCCAGCATCTAATGTTCGTACAGCAATATCCACAACTCCTTTGCGGGCTCCGTAACAAGAAATGATATCCCACAAATCAAATAAAGGAACTGTACAATACAGTACGAAATAACGTAAAAAGGGACTATAAAAAAAATTGTTTAGAAGTTTATTTTATTTTATTTTTCTGTTATTTCCTGATTCTAGGGATTTCGTTTGTTATGCTCTAAGATTTTTCTGTTGTATTCTTTAGGTCAGATTTAGGTTACTTCAAACCAATGTGGAGGGTTCTTAGGTGCACAACTTCTCATCTCAGAATGAGAAGACTTCTGTTTCGTTCTGAGGCTAGCAGTTGTAATATTTAAAAAGATGTAGGAGTTCCAAAGACCCACATAGGTATAAGGGTAGTACGGGAAGAATAAATTTGTAAACAACTCTCATTTTTATAGTATAAAGATAAAGATATTATATGGTTTGGGATAAAGAAAATATGAAAGATAAACAAATCATATCAATTTATTCCAGATTATTTCCTTTTGTAGCAAGTTCAAATTTTCTAAACAATCACTTTGGAATTAGTGTACATAAGCTAATTACCTCATTGCAAAAGGGTTTCACAATAGATGGATTTGCTTTTACTTCATTGTCACCAATAGCCTTTACATGAGCAGTATCCTTTTTTGAAATGATGAAAGCGGCTTGAGTCTCGCAGTATGATCTCATGGTCAATAATCCTAGATATGTAGGTAATAGCACTATGGCAATCACCACAGATGCGCAAGTTCTTGGTTATTCGGATAGGTGCACCAGGAGGTGATGTCAAGATGCCATAAGCAAGTGCCAACTTCTCAGAATGTTCAAAAAGAAGGTCACCTTTTTCTTCATCATCCACATCGTGGAGAACAAAGCTTGTCTGAGGAACATACCCAATTACTTTGATTCGTTGAATTAAGTCTGCAAGAATTTCATATATCTGTTGAGATTGTGAGTGAGACCTATCACCAACAAAGAAGGTTGCAGTACCCTTCCTTCCCTGTACCCAGCTACAACCAGGCCTTTTCTTGATCCCTGTATGTTTCATCAAACTTCTGATCTTAGCCACATCTTTCCAACGTCTAGCATTAGCATATATGTTTGAAAGCAATGTATATGACCCGTCATTCTCAGACTCTAGTTCTAGCAATTTATTGGCAGCATATTCCCCAAGTTCTACGTTTGAATGTATTCGACATGAACTAAGCAAGGCCACCCACACTACTGGGGTTGGTTCCATGGGCATGCTTTCAATGAGTTTCATAGCTTCACCTAAGCGACCAGCACGACCTAAGAGATCAACCATGCAAGCATAATGCTCCTCTTTAGGAGAAACCCCAAAATCCTTGCTCATTCTATAAAAATAATCGATTCCACGATCCACCATTCCTGAATGACTACAAGCATAAAGCACGACAAGAAATGTTATGCCATCAGCCACTAGACCTACCTTTCTCATCTCGTCAAAAACTAGGAGAGCTTCTTCACCTTGTCCATGCATGCCATAACATGTCATTAAAGATGTCCAAGATACAGAATTTCGCGCCTGCATGTTGTCAAAAACAATACGAGCAGTATCTACATCTCCAGATTTAGAATACATGTCTATTAGACAATTGGCCACAAATAACATCACAGAGTCGTAACGGTTTCGCAACACATAAGCATGTATTTGCTTACCAAACCTCAATGCTGCCAAACGAGCACACGCCACAAGAGCACAAGATAAAGTATAGTCATTAGGCTTTATTGAGTTATCCACTTCGAACATTTCGGAAAAAAGTTGTAGAGCATGGTTGGCATCACCATGCTGAGCATACCCACCAATCATCGCTGTCCAAGTAACCACATCTCTATCTTCATGAGATATAGAATCAAATATTTTACGAGCAATTTTGGCAGATCTACATTTAGCATACATGTCAATTAGGCCATTAATTAGCATCAGATCATCCCCTGGGTCATGTCCTTTGAATTTTAGAAAAGACTTGATTATAAAACAATGAGTTTCTTTCCCATGAATCAATGCTCCAACAGATGCACAACCTGAAAGTAAAGATACTAGAGTCACCACATTTGGCTGTGACCCACTACTACACATCTGCCGAAACACATCCAAGGCTTCACAACCATGCCCTCTCTGAGAATATCCTGCTATAACAGCAGTCCAAGTCACAACATCTAACTCAATATTTTCCTCTCTCATTCTCTCAAACAAAGATAAAGCAACTTCAAATCTGCCAATCTGAGAATACCCTGTGACCATGGCATTCCAAGAAATCACATCCTTAAACTTCATCCTATCAAAAACCTTGTTTGCTTCATCCATCTTACCACACTTGGCATACATGTCAATGACAGCATTACCCACAAAGACATCATCAACCAAACCACTTCTAATAGCAAACCCGTGAATTTGCTTACCCTGCAATGATGCACCCATTGAAGCACATGCAGGAAGTATATTTACAAGGCTTACAGCGTCAGGGAAGATCCTAATATCATTAGACATTAGGTCAAAATATTTAAGTGCACGATCAGAATCACCACCCTGTACATAAGCAGATACAATAGAATTCCAAGAAACTAAGTCATCAATGCCTCTGTGACACAACTCATCAAACATCTTCTGTGCATCGTGTATCATACCACAGCGCCCATACATTGCAACCACTGCATTACAAACAAAAACATTGGACTCAAACCCAGTTCGGTACACACTAGCATGAATGGGAGCACCTCGATGGAGTGACATAAGCTCACCACAAGCTTTGAGAACAAAAGGGTAGGTATAATGATCGGGAGTCCAACCAAGTCTCTTCATCCGACAGTAAAGTCCCAAAACATGATGAGGGGATTGACGATGAATTGCAGCCCTTATCAATTGATTCCACCAGAAAACATGGAATGAGGAGGGTTGGAGGCGCTCAAGAAGCAAAATGGCATTAAATGTGGAATGGCAAGCTATGTAGGCGGCAATGAGGTTGCTGAGAAGGTTGAAAAGACCCTGCACTAAGATTTGCTGATGCAAGAGCTTGGCTTGCATTAAGGTCTTGCATTGTTTTAAAATAAGGGTAGTTACAGGAGGAGGAAATGTGGGTGTAGTAGAAGAGGAGAACAAGAGGCGGTTAGCATTGTTGAAATCTTGTAGTTTGCTGGCTCTTAGTGACAACCGAGGGTAAAAGTATACTAACTTTGATCCTACCCATTGCTGAAGCATGGAAATGGGAGACATCAATTGCTAAACGGTCACTCAAGTTATCGGTTCAATGATCAAATCAGTTAGATAGGATTTCACATGTGGCACCTATAAGGAAGAAAACAAAAGCCGTTAGCATTATTTCACATTCTAATCAGTTAAAATTAGAATTTCCTCTTTCTACAATAAAACTGAGACTTCGAAACTCTAGAACATAACATGTAAAACATGCAAAGAATATATTCAAAGCATACATTTAATGACGCAGAAGCAAACATGCAAATGCAAATTGTAGTCCCCCCCCCCCCCCTACTCCTATCTACCTAGCACCACCGAGAAACATTCTGTGGGTACCCATGTACTAAAATGAAAGCAACTAGCACAACATTAGTGTTCATGAACAGAAGATGCCAGCAATCACAACACAAGAGAAAAGATGTGGTCTTTCATAATCTCACTAGAGATTTTTAGATTCTTAACCTTGAAATATTCTCCTCCGTCCCTCCCTATCTATCCATCCATCCATCAATCCATATATGAACCCAAGACCTCATACACTTAACACAAACGAAAAAAGATCAACAAATCTAACAAATGTGGAGGGAAATTATCTCAGCCATAACAATTACCCATCTAATCAAAAGCCAACATTGCATATCTAGGATAATAACACAAATAAAAGCACAGCAGTGAAAAGTTGACAAACCATCATTAAATAGAAGAAGCAAAACTACCATGACAAAGACGGATGCAAATGAGGAGGGAATGGAGCCCATGGCTCATCTATTGTACAAAGAACCTAGTCACCTAGAACACCTAACTATTGAGTCTTGACAAAGAAAAAACACTTTAAATAATATAAGAAAACATGAATCAACTGAATAGAGGGAATAAATTACTCTATTACATCTATCTAACTTATGTAACGCATATAAAGATGATAAACGCAGAACAAATCAACAACTAAATTCAACAATCAAATAACCTCCTTACTAATGGTGTAAATTAACCGAGCATGATTGGCATATTATGCTCATTTAGTTAAATGAACCAAGTTTAAAAATTTATATTTCAGCTTCATTCAACTCGTGAATAACTTGGTTAGTAATAAAATATTATTTTATATAATAGATAATGTAGCTATAAAATTTTATATAATACTAACAAGTCAACAACAAACAAAACTCGCACATACAAACAAGCCAAATTAATCTTAAAGACCAATGAAAGAGCAACCACACCTTTTAGAAAGCTTTCAAACTCATTTTCTCAAGCAAATTTAAGTTATCTCGTCCGTTCAAAAATTGTGCAGAAACTTGACAAATTTTAGCAACCTATTTTACAATAAACCATGCTTAAACCCATGCATTAGGGTCAAGGAAGTTACAACTCACTTGGTCACCTTCCATGCACGAAATCAATCTAAACTCATGCCACAAATTCACTGGGACAACAAGCACATTGGACTTTATTCAAGATACATTCTCCCATGAAAAATGAAATCTAATTGCATGCTAAAAATCATGGAGAGAATGTAGCAAATTTGGACAAGATTAAGTTTTAATTTCATGTTTGAAAGCCTTCCATGATGTATAAAGGCTATGAAGATGAGTCACCAAGCCTAAAAATATTTAGTTGCATTGCCTCAAAAACAAAGCAAATTCACATGACAATGGACATAGAAACATGGCAATAAAGTTTGGACAGCTTTGAACTACAAATTCTTCAAATAAAATTGCATTAAAATTCATATTACATATTGATGGGCCTGGAAAAATGGCCACTTACACCAGAAGAAAGAAGACGAATAATGGGCCAGAGAAAGAACCCACTGTAGGGGCAGAAAAGGGAATTACTCAGAGTAACTAACTCTGACATACCTTTTAGGTGTGAGGCAATTCCGTAGGGTGGGTGTGGAATGTTTTGGCTTGGTGAGGGAGAGTCCTAACCTCTCGAACGTCAGGGAGTATCTTGCATTTTGCTTTCCTTTCTATTCTGTATTTCCCTTCCATTTCGTTGTACTGTGAGCTAGTGCTATTTTGTATGTCTTTGCTGTTTGGCTGAGAGGAATACCAAATTCTACAGTATATTATCATTCTGGTGTATCGTTTCTGTTACTGTATTTTGCCTTGCTATTTCTGAATTCCACAGAGGGGGTCCCATCATTTTTGGTATCAGAGCGGTCTTTTCTGGGGCATGGTTGGTACGAGAATGGAGGGTAGAGTCGAGAATTTGGAGAAAGAAGTCGGTGCGGTGAAGGTAGATGTTACAGAGATGAAGGCCTGGATGTTAGAGATGAAGGATTCTCTAAGCAATTTAGAGAAGAAACTGGGTAAGGGAGAGGAACAGGACCAATCGGAGGGCTCGGGTGCCCACGAAGATGGTGAAGGTAATGGAAACAAGTTGAAGCCGAGTGAGGAGGTGAATGATTGCGATAGCGGCAAGTACCGAAAACTTGAGCTTCCTATATTCAACGGGGAAGAAGCCATAGGATGGTTGTTTAGGGTAGAGAGATACTTCTCTCTTAATCGGATGAATGAGGTAGAGAAATTGGAAGCTGTGTATGGAGGGGAAGGCACTGAACTGGTTACAGTGGATTGAGACGCGAGTGGAGATCCAGACTTGGCAGCACTTCAAAGTGGAGTTGCTAAGACGTTTTCACCAGGCACAAAAAGGAAACAATTACGAGATGCTAATGGCTCTAAAGCAAACGGGGACTGTGGCGGAATACAGGGAACAATTTGAGCTCATCTCGGCGCCGCTTAAAGAAGCTCCGGAGGCAATGTTGATCGGTGCGTTTCAAAACGGCTTGAAGGAGGAGATAAGGGCTGAACTTAGAATGGTTAAGGCCCAAAATCTGCTGGAAGTAATGGACTTGGCCCATCAAGTGGAGGAAAAAAATCTAGTGTTGGCTAAAGTGAAAGAGGACCAAGATAAGGCTAGTAAGGCCTTTAAATTTTTTCAGAGCTCCAGTACCAAGTGGACTCCCACGAGGCCCACTATACCAAAAGCCTCAAACCCAAGTGACAGCAGCTCCAAAACGAGCGTTTCTGCCAGTGCAATTCGAAATCCAGAGACGAAGGGTGGGGAAAGTACACGCACCGCATCGAGTTCGGCCAGCAGCGGAAAGGGGAAGTTTCAGAAGTTGACGGACGAAGAAATTGCCAGGAAGAGGCGACTTAGGGAATGCTTCACTTGCGATGAGAAGTGGAACCCGAGCCACAAATGCAAGAACAAGCATCTCCATGTGATCTTGCTCTCGGGTCAGTTGGAGGAAGTGGGAATTGACGAGCTGGCCATTGAAGACGTCGAACAAAAGGAGGAAGAGGAGGCCAGTGGCACTTTGATGTCTCTCTCACTCAACTCAATTGTGGGGATAACCAGCGGCAGAACCATGAAGTTGGTTGGCAAGGTCAGAGGAGAGGAGGTGTTGATAATGATTGATTGCTGGGCCTCCCATAATTTCATATCCACCTCTTTGGTGGATAAGATGGCGTTACCAAAGGTAAAAACCAGCTCCTACAAAGTGACTGTGGGTGATGGCCACTCGGTGCAAAGTGAAGGGAAGTGTAAAAAGCTGAGAGTGGATGTACAGGGTACTGTAGTGGAACAAGATTTTTATCTGTTTGAATTGGGCGAAGTTGACTTAATCTTGGGTATGGAGTGGCTTGAATCATTGGGGGAAGTAAATGTCAATTGGAAGCAGTTAACGATGAAGTTTAAAACAGGGGAGGAAACTGTATGCCTTAAAGGTGATTCATCCTTGAACAGAACAGAGGCAAGCTACAAAGCTGTGATGAGGTCAATTAAAAAGGGGGGTCAAGGTTACATGCTTGAGTTGGGAATGGTAGAGGCTCAAGTGGAGGGGGAAAGGAAAGTGCCGGAGGAAATACAACCTATTCTAACAGAATTTTCAGAAGTGTGTGAACCCCTAAAAGGTTTACCACCACACCGAAGGAGGGATCATGCTATCTTGATCAAGGAGGGTACTCAACCCCCTAACATACGACCCTACCGTTACGCACACTCGCAGAAAACTGAGATAGAAAAGCTGGTCAAAGAAATGCTCACTGCTGGCATAATTCGACCAAGTAGTAGCCCGTTTGCAAGTCCAGTGCTGCTGGTCAAGAAGAAGGACAATAGCTGGAGATTTTGCGTTGACTACAGGGCCTTGAACAAGGTCACAATTCCTGACAAATTCCCTATTCCAGCCATTGACGAATTATTGGACGAGTTGGGAGCTGCCACTGTGTTTACCAAACTGGATTTGAAATCCGGGTATCACCAAATCCGGATCAAAGCGGGGGATGAAGAGAAGACGGCGTTTAGGACGCATGAGGGTCACTATGAATTCTTGGTAATGCCGTTCGGATTGACCAACCCTCCTGCCACTTTCCAATTTTTGATGAATGAGATTTTCAAGGAACACCTCCGGAAATTCATATTGGTTTTTTTTGATGATATACTCATTTATAGCCCGGATATGGAGACTCATCGGAAGCATTTAAGGCTGGTCTTGGAGATATTGAAAAGAAACCAGCTTGTCATCAATGTTAAAAAATGTGAGTTTGGGAAGAACAAGCTAGAGTACCTCGGCCATATAATTTCAGCTCAAGGTGTCCAAGCCGATCCTAGTAAAATTGACAGCATGGTGAAATGGCCTATACCCAAGGACCTTAAGGCTTTAAGGGGATTTTTGGGACTTACCGGGTATTACCGGAGGTTCGTGAGAAATTACAGCAAGGTTGCTGCCCCCTTGACAGATTTGCTGAAGAAGGACGCCTTCAAATGGAGCAATGACGCGCAAAAGGCTTTTGAGGCTTTAAAGACAGCCATGACCACTGTGCCGGTGTTGGCCATGCCCAATTTCAATTTACCATTTGAAATGGAGACGGATGCGTCAGGAACTGGAGTTGGGGCTGTTTTGATGCAAAATAAACGCCCTATTGCATATTTCAGTCAAGTGTTATCTAACAGAGCTCAAAAATGTTCAGTGTATGAACGGGAACTAGTGCTCGCGGTGAAAAAGTGGAGGCATTACTTGATTGGGCATAAGTTTGTGATACGAACAGATCAAAAAGCCCTCAAATACCTACTTGAGCAGCGTATTATCGATCCGGATCAGCAGAAGTGGGCTTCTAAATTGATGGGGTACAGCTTTGAAATCCAGTATAAACCGGGGGTGGAGAACAAGGCAGTCGACGCATTATCACGGAGGGAAGAAAAAATAGAGCTGAATGCTTTCTCAGTTTGGAAGTTTGATGAGCTGGACAGTTGGGAAGAAGAGGTTCGAAAAGACAAGCGGTTGTCCGAGATCAAAGAACAAATCATCACGGGTACCAAGCCACCAGTGGGTTATGATATACGTAATGGCTGTCTAGTCTATAATGGACGCCTAGTATTACCTAAAGGTTCCCAGCGAGCTTCCAAATTGATTGAAGAATATCATTCATCACCTTTAGGCGGACATTCGGGGTATTTGAGGACCTACAAAAGGCTGTCTGACAACGTGCATTGGGAAGGAATGAAGAGAGATGTCCAGGAATATGTTGCTAGGTGTGAAATTTGCCAAAAGAACAAGTATCAAGCGATGAGTCCAGCTGGATTGCTTCAACCCCTACCTATTCCCCGGCAAGTTTGGGAAGATGTCAGCATGGATTTTATAATCCGCTTACCCAAGTCACAGCATTATGATACGATTATGGTGGTAGTTGACCGGCTGACCAAATATGCCCATTTCATACCTCTCTCTCATCCTTTTACAGCAAAAGAAGTGGCAGAGAAGTTTGTTAAAGAGGTGGTAAGGTTGCATGGCTTTCCCAAATCTATTGTTTCGGACCGGGACCGAGTGTTTGTGAGTCACTTTTGGAAGGAACTCTTTAAGCTGTCGGGAACTACTCTTAAATATAGCTCCGGGTATCACCCCGAAACGGATGGACAAACTGAGGTGGTTAATCGGACTCTTGAGACATACTTAAGGTGCTTTGCCGGTGAAAAACCCAAGCAATGGAGTAAGTGGACTAATTGGGCAGAATTCTGGTTCAACACTACTTTCAATATATCCGCAGGCATGTCACCATTTAAGGCTTTGTATGGAAGGGATCCCCCTACATTGTTCCGTTTAGAAGATTGCTTCTCCCCGGTCGAACAAGTGAATGAATACATTCGGGACAGAAATGTGGTGCTGGCTGAATTGAAGGAACACTTGGAGGTGGCTCAAGCAAGGATGAAAGCCTATGCTAATAAACACAGAAGAGAAGTTCAGTTTAAGGTCGGTGACCTGGTGTACCTTAAGCTGAAACTGTACCGGTTGCATTCTTTGGCCAAGAGGGCCAGTGAGAAGCTTAGCCCGAGATTCTATGGACCTTATAAGATTAAGGCCAAATATGGGGAAGTCGCCTACAAGCTGGAATTACCGGCAGCAGCTAAAATCCATCCTGTTTTCCACGTATCCCAGCTTAAGAAGAGCGTGGAAGGTACTACTCCAACTCAAGAAATTCCCATTTATTTAACTGAGGATATGGAGCTTCAGGTGCAGCCCGAAGAAGTCAGAAAAGCGAGGAAGCTCACCAACGGGGTTGTCGAGATCTTATTAAAATGGGAAGGCCTACCCGAGTTCGAATGTACTTGGGAAGATTATGATGTTATCAAGACTCAATTCCCTCAATTTCACCTTGAGGACAAGGTGAAGCTTGTTGGAGGAGGTGATGATGGGCCTGGAAAAATGGCCACTTACACCAGAAGAAAGAAGACGAATAATGGGCCAGAGAAAGAACCCACTGTAGGGGCAGAAAAGGGAATTACTCAGAGTAACTAACTCTGACATACCTTTTAGGTGTGAGGCAATTCCGTAGGGTGGGTGTGGAATGTTTTGGCTTGGTGAGGGAGAGTCCTGACCTCTCGAACGTCAGGGAGTATCTTGCATTTTGCTTTCCTTTCTATTCTGTATTTCCCTTCCATTTCGTTGTACTGTGAGCTAGTGCTATTTTGTATGTCTTTGCTGTTTGGCTGAGAGGAATACCAAATTCTACAGTATATTATCATTCTGGTGCATCGTTTCTGTTTCTGTATTTTGCCTTGCTATTTCTGAATTCCACAGAGGGGGTCCCATCACATATCAAAGGAAAAGTTAACACCTTGAGATAGCAGAATATCCACTTCTCAAGTTCAAAACCAAACTAAATTCAGTAATTCACATTACAAACTCAGAAGGACAGCAGGAAGCACTTTCCCCACACAAATTTTAGCACTGAAACACACTTTAACATGCAAAAGTTTAGCTAAAAAAATTGAGACAGTAATCACTTTAAAAAATCATTTGGGCTAAAAACATAATCTAAAAACTTAAAGAAAGGATGTCAAGTCGAAAAAGTAAACCAGCAATCGACACCACATTTGCACACTTTAAAACATTATCTAAACACTTTTAAGGGATTTCAAGAGAGAAAAACAAGCCAAACAGCACCGTAAGGCCACAATTTAAACACTTTTAAAAGATATTTCAAGCGAGAAAAGCAAGCCAAACACCAGCACTAATAATACAATTACAAAGATCATTAATCCCACTAAATCTAAAAATGGGGGGCCACATAAGAGGAATAAAAAAAGTTAAAAACAGAGGGTGGGAGGCAGTTACCATCCCATTTAAAGGAAGCTATAAGCCACCACACTCCTTTTCTAGTAGTTAGGGATATGGTAGCGCTTAACTGTTAACCACTTTCAGCACTATTCTCATGTTCTATTTTACTGTACCCATGTCTTTAGCACTTTCCTTAATTTTAGGTCAGCATTTAGAGGGTACGTCTCTCTATAAATACCCATAGGCTATGCATTTTAAATTGAAGTCAGATTTAATTCAGCTTACGTATTGGGTTTAAGTCCTACTTTAGGCTAGTAATTAGTGTTATTATTGTGTTTAAGATCCTTACAAGTTACACATAATGTCTCCAATTTCTTCCTCCTATTTTATTTATTTCTCAGCCCAGCCTCTAACAACTAAGAGTCTATGAACAGTACCTTAAGGCCACTATTTAAGCACTTTTAAAATGGATTCCGAGAGAGAAAAGCAAGCTAAACACCAGCACTAAAACCAGCACCTTATGGCCACCATTTAAGAACATTTAAAAGGATTTCCAGAGAGAAAAGCAAGCCAAACACCAGCATGAAGAAAACAGCACCTTAAGACCACCATTAAAGCACTTTAAGCAAAGTTTTCAAGAGAAAAAAATAAATTAGCAACCAGCACACTAAATCAGCACGTTATTCTACTAATTCAAGTTTTAACACTAAAAGGAGATTTCAAGAAAGAAAAACAAGCCAAACACCAGCCACTCAAACAGCACTTTAAAGTCACCATTTAAATATCTTAACATGATATTTCAATTTGAGAAAATATAAACCAAACATCAGCCACAGAAACAGAACCTTAATCCGCCATTTTAATACTTTAAAAAGAGGTTCTAAGAGAGGAATTCAAGCCATAAATCAGCAGAATATAAGAGAACTTAATGTCGCCATTGGAGATTTTTGTAGATGACATTTCAAAGGGAAGAAAAGTAGACCAGCAATCACACAACAGAAGACACGTGAAAATGAAAGCACATAAACACGTTCTTAAATAAAATCCCAAACCGAGCAAACAAGCAAATTAGATGGTAAAATGAAAGAAGCAAAATCCCAAGCATGGAGATGGACATCATCAGCAAAATAAACATGAAAATAGTACATAAAATAGCACCAAAATGGTAGCAACTGTGTACCTTTCTAGGCCAAAACAGAGAGGAGAAGCTAGAGTACAAAAGAAAACAGCGACTGAGTATGCTGACGTGGCCAGAGTCTTACTGGCTCTGCTAGGGTTTTGGGTTGGAGGAACGTCCGCTCTGTCGGCGCCGGCTCTCGTCGTCGCCGCCGCCGGTTCTTATCGTTGGAGAGGCTCGCCGGTGGAGAAGGTGGCAGTCTCGCGTGTCTTTCCTCACGCACTCCCATCCCCTGTGTCTCTGTTCTACTTCGACGGAAGAGTGCAACTTTGCCGGCGACTCTGTTCAACGTCGCCGACGGCGCACTCCGTTCCAGTCGGACCACCGGAAACCGACGGCCAACTCCGTTCTTCTACTCAGGTCTGTTCTGCTCGTGTCTTCTTACAGAGGTTAAGTACGGTCCTTTGTTGGGTTTCCTGATTATTTTTTTACACTTTATACACTTTATATTTCATATATTCTGTACTTTATTTGATCCCTTTCAATTTCGTTGATCTCTTTATTCTGGTGTACAGAGAATATTAAGAAGTTAATTTAAACGAATATCAAAATTAATCAACGAATTTTAAGAATAATGGAATCTCTATATTTGACTCATTCAGATCCAAAATAATTTTAAAATAAACTACTATTTTATTAATATAAAACTTATTTTTATTAATTTTTTAATTTATAACCACAAAAAAAATTATAAATATAAATGTATGATTAAATTATTTTAAAATATATAAAATATTTGATGTTTTTACTCATTATTATGTATTTTCCCAACATAAAAAGTTTAAAATATTGTTTTTTATATGTAAAAATACATAATTACTAATTGCGGGTAGACTGTAGAGTACGGATAAGGTACCTATTTACCTGTCCCCGAACTAATTGATTTTATACACGAATCCATACTTAGATATAAAGGGTAACATTTCAGGATACTCATTTGTTTTGGATATTTTGATCATCCTTGATTTGGTCGGGTATTGCCTTAAACTTGAACCAAACTAATATATTTGGTTTTTAAAATGCACAGACCTTGTCGATTTTGTTTTCAAACGTTTTGGTTCAGTTTGGTTTCAGATATGATTTAGTTCATGCTAACTTGAAATTTTTATGTTGGCATATATTTATGGGTGGCAATGCAATGGGTACCTAAAAAATGGATAACCGATGGTATCCGTCCGAAAAATTATTCGATATCCGATGGATATCGGATATCGGATAGGGTACGGATAGTAAAATATAATTAGAGTAAATTACACTGCCCTCCCCTGAGAGATGCTGAAATTACACTGCCCTCCCCTCTCGTTTGCAAAATTACACTGCCCTCCCTTGAGAGATCAAAAGTCATTACACTTTGATCCAAAACACCATTCTTCAATAAAAAAAAGTCTAAAAGGTCAAATTTTTTCAACTTCTAATACAATAAATATATTCATGACTAAATTACCCCTCACAAAAGAATGAAACTCTATAAAATATGACCTATACATACTTTCATCCTCTTATAATAACATTGTTTCATTTTTTTATTGTCTTTTATTATTTTATTAGTATTTATAGTAATTATTATTATTAACAAAATAAATTTTTTAAAAAAAAGTCTGTAACTTAAAATAGTTTATAGATTAATAATGTAATGTAATATAAAACATCTATTATTTTACTTAATTTTCAATAATTAAGTTAATATATATATATATATATATATATATAATAATAATAAAATATATCAAAAAAATTTTGTTAGGTGTACTGGAATTCAGTTTTATAAATTTTTTTTGGTAAAGATTCAGTTTTATAAATTTTGATGAAGCATAACGTTAAACATTTTTTATCTTGTGTGAGGGTCAATTTAGTCATGAATATTTATTAGTCATTAATATTTATTATATTGACTTTTTAGACCTTTTTTTTAGTGGGAGAATAGTGTTTTGGATCAAAGTGTGATGACATTTGATCTCTCAAGGGAGGGCAGTGTAATTTACTCATATAATTATTCATTGGGTATTGGGCGGGTGTAGCAAAAGTATGCTAATCCACTAACAATGCTCTTCAAAGCAAGTTATGCCCATTTATAATTCGATACTTAACAATATTTGCAATATTATATATATATATAATTAATACTTAATTTCAAACATTTTCTTTTTAGTGCTAATTATTATCAGTAATATATAACTATTAGTAATGAACAAGTAATTGTTTAAGAAAATCGTAGACTAGAATCTAGATAAATACGGACTTAGAGGAAATAGCTCATGTAAAAAAACATATGATAATTCAATAAGTTTTAGGATCTTTTTAGCAAGTGCCTTGAAGGTATTGTTTAAGGATTCATTTCAACCAATGAGGAAGCTTAAAAAAATTATTTCTATTGACTTTTCACCAAGTTCAAGATAATACATTCTCTCCTAGCCAATGAGAGAAAACGTGCACTTGTTAGATAAACCTTAAGTTTTATAACTCTAGTAAACCCAGTTATAATTTATTTGTATGTAAAATCCAGTGATGCTTCACATTAATATTTAAGAATTATAATAATTATTCTTCCTTATTATATTACATAAATTATTTAATCTTACAAACTCTTTCATTGTGAAAAATTATATACATTTTAAAATTTTGAAAGTACTAGTATTCAAAAACTTATTAAATTGTAACTAATTTAGTTTGAGCAAACATATATTTCCTTTAAGTCAACCACCGTGGGCTTACTCTTGTTAGGTTTAGCATACTCCCTGATACAAAAATACCCATTCAATTTTGTAGCCAAATAAGTACTTTTGCATCCTACCACTTTATCGTTGCACTGCACTATCAAAGCCCACTACAACAAAACACAAGATTTACTCACAGCCCACGGACACAATCCGTGGGTAAAAATGGCCGTCGGCGAACTTCACCGATCGCCGGAAACCCCTCCAATCGACGTCCGGCCAACTCCGACAACCCCTCCGATCATCGGCCTGCCAGTGGCAAATCCGGCAACTCCTCCGGCGACCTCAATAAACCACATTAAATTTATGAAAAATATCCCATAGAGGATTCGAAGAGAAGACATCATACATAATAATATTTAGAATTACTACTAGGCCATTTATTAATTGTTGTTTTGTTAATATAAAACATTATATATATATATACATCTAAAATTTAAATAATAAACATTTACCCACGGATTAGCCACGGATATTACCCATGGATTGTAAATTCATCGCTAATTCCAAGAAATTGCCCACGAAAATTAATCCGTGGATAATTTTAAAGAAAAATTTTTATTTTTTTCCCGTTTTCCCACGGATTACCCACGGAATATATTCCATGGGTAAATCCATGTTTTGTTGTAGTGGCCGGCAAGCAACAAACATTCAGATTAGCCTTGTAAAAGTGTAAAGTAGATTATTACTATATGCAAAAATTGCCTTACACATATTATTATTATTTTATGGAGTTAATTGTAAAGTATTATAAATCTTTGAAAGATTAATTTGTATGGCAACATAATTTTTTTATGGACTAACTTGTATAATAGTATAATATTTTAGGGACTAATTTTTTTAGCTAATAATCAATGGTGCCATGTAAGAAAATAACTGATCGCACCCGTCGTAAGGTTGACCAAATTAACCGAATTAAAAATGCAATATACCAGTGCAATCCAAATCGTTTCACTCAAGGAGCCTTTATTTAAGATCCTAAGCTAAACTAAATGTCAAAAACATGCAATTAAAAAATTAAAGTGATGTGTGAGATTTTTTTTAAATTGTCTACTAAATGACTATGCAAACAAAATAATTAAAGAGAACCTAAATTACTATTTTTGTTATTTTTTTTAAATAGGCCAATTAAAAAGAAGTTGGAAATAATATTAAAAATGCCCTTGAAAATAAAATTATAGCTATCATAGTTCAAATGAATATGAGAGTTAATATTTCACTAAATTTTAAGGAAAAATCTCAAAGTACCACTTGAGTCTTATGTTCTTTTTTAGTAATTAGTCCTACTACTATAACTAACAATTAATTAAAAACACTTAATAGAAATTTTGCACCTCCCTCCAAAATCTGCTTGGCAAAGTGGCGTTAAGTGGGCCTGGATAGTGAGATATGGTGATTTGATTTTGGGCTTTACTTTTGGGCTGAATTCCTTTCTTCTTCTTTTTTCTTCAATCCATTTTATTAATCTATAAAACAATTAAGTTCAATATAAAATAATCATGACAAAATATTTTAATTAAAAAAAATCACAAAAATATAACAATTTAATTTCATTTAATATTATTTTATCATAATTAATATTTTTAAGTCCAATAAAATATAATAAGAACCTAAAATGAGATAGAAAATATCATATAAAATATGATCTTATCATTAACGGTGCCACGTAGGTATTCAACGGTCCACATCAGCACTTTCGTTAACGACTTGTAACGGAATTTGACGGAAGAACTAACTTGTACACTAGGTTCATCTTTTAAGGACTAAGTTGAATAATTGAAATCTTTTAAGAACCAAATTATATATATATATATATGAGAAATTAAATGATTATTTTTAAAATTACATTAAAAAATTAGCATTCAATTCAATTGACGGCGCGCCTTCTAATTTCAGTCATCAACCTCAATAGTACGTTTCCACATTAATTAATTAATTAATTTGAGCGGAAAGAAAATTCCTCGGCTCAAGTGACCATTCATAATTGAAGACAAAGGTTTTCTATATTTATCTCAAATCATTCTCGTCCTTACCATCTTTTGCAAAACCCATAAATAGCCATCTCCTAAAAAATGTGGTGCACACGTATCTCAATTGCGTGAGCCTCCTCAATTTCCAATAACTAGTTCAGCGATTCTCCATCTCTTCACAAACACATTTATATCAATCTCTGCAAACACAAGATGGTGATAATAATAATTAGAAGCCATGACGTTCCCATCAGCACTTCACCTTCGTTTTGTAGTAGCAGTAGCAGTAGTATTATTGTGTACATGTCTAGTGGTACCCGTTTACGCAGGGCTTCAGAGGCTCCATCATCCACCAAAGAAAGACGGAATTCTCAACTTTCTGGTCATAGGAGATTGGGGGAGGAAAGGGGAATATAATCAATCCCTAGTCGCCACTAAGGTATACCCCTTTTCTTTTTTTTTCGGTGGTTGAATTTGTGTTGAGGTCTGTATTATTTTAAATTTAAAAATAAAAAAAAATATTTTAGTATAGATTTTGAGTGAGATCTAAAGACCAGCTCATCAGAACCCCATAGCATTATCTTTCAACTTTGTGGCCTTAATATACTTTGCACTTAAAAAATATGCATTTCTGTGTCAATTATCTATATTAATATTGCATCATATAATGGGCATCTGACACAATTGATGTCATTGATAGCTGAAATTGCATTGTATCTCAAGTCATCCTACTCACATGTCACAATCTTATTGGCTGAAATTACATTGCATGCATGCAAAAAGTTACATCATAGACTTACCCAAAATTTTTAAAGACTAAATTGAGATAAATGAACATTTTCAATTATTAAATTTGATGATTTTATTTTGTATAGATTATATTGTAATATATTTCATCTTTGAAGAACCAAAAATATAATTTACTAAAAAAATTGATTTCATCTTTCATTTGCGCCGGGTTCTTGTCCATATGAGTTTATCTTTTCAAAATTAAAAAAAAAAAAAACACTTTTATGCATACTAATAAGCCTCTAATTATATATTTTACTGTTTTTGCTGTCTCCAACATTAAATTAATCTAACACTAATATCCGTAAAAATTTTCATTTTGAAATTATCTTACTTATAAGATTAATTGTACTTTAATTTTGTTTTTTTTAGTTTAAAAATATTTATAAATTATTCTTCGTTTTATATTATTGAATTGGAATTATTTAAACAATCATATAAATCGTTTGACTTTTCTATAATATGATTTGATGTCTCTGACAGATGGGAAAGATTGGAGAGAAACTAGACATAGATTTTGTGGTATCCACTGGAGACAATTTCTACGACGATGGCTTAGTGAATGTGACTGACCCAGCGTTTGTGGAATCGTTTACCAACATTTACACTGCTAATAGCCTTCAGAAACCATGGTACTCTGGTAAGCAATTAAATCACTCTCCATGCATGCATTAATTAACCCATACAAAATTATATTTGATAAGCAATCATCTCTATGAAGTGATAGGCCGCGCTCAGATTACCCGACCCAAACTACGTACACCCCACTGGACGAACAGGTCATCGTTGTCCGTCCAACTATCATCTCATCCAATTCTTAGAATACAGACACTGTGATAACACTATAAACTTTTTAATAACTTCTAGTCTTGGCCCTCAATTACTAACCACCACTTTGTCTCCCGAAAACTCCTATATATACCTCCAACCCCCACACGGTTGAAACACGAGTTTACTACCATTATTTAAGCTTTTCGGTTGCCTTTCAAGTCTCCGTCAGACTTGAAGAGTATGACCCAAGAGTACCCAGGACTCACCATGAAGAATTAAGATACACTCAAGACTTAGTAAGATAATTGCTGACTGAATAATATAATTAGTGTAGTAATTTTTTGAGTTAGACCTCAATTAATTTTTTCAACATATCTTTTGTGTCTTAGTCTTTGTGAGTGCTTCCCATATCACTACAATTTGTTACAAAAAAGAAAAAAACAAAGGCCATGTCTGACAAATGTTGTGGCTTTACATTATAGTTTTTAAAAATAAGTTTTAGAAAAAAAAAATTGTATGATAACCATTAAAAAAATATCTCAGGCTTGTTCTATATGTTAAAGTTTTTTTTTTTTTGGAAAAGCATAATTTAACATTAAATAATTAAAGAGTACAAAGAATTAGGTTACTTGTTGCATAGTACCAAGAACTACATAACAGAATATACCTTAACATTGTCAAACATGGCCTAAAACAAGAAAATAATAGCCGATGGTTTTTGGTTTTACTAATATGAATTTATTTATTTAGATAAAATAGTAATATGATAGTAAGAGAAAGCGCTCACAAATTTGTTAACTATAATTACATGTACCACATCGTTCTACAATAAATGTACTCAAACGTGAAAGTAAGAATTCATTGAATTTTAAATCTTAATTTCAAGTGTGTAGTTAAATAATTTTTTTTAAAAAAATTCTATTTTAGTCCTTTATGTTTTATTTGCGTTTCAAAATCAATTCTTTATGTTTCTAAAACTTTGTATATAACTTTTGCAGTTCTGGGAAATCATGACTATAGGGGCGATGCACTGGCACAGCTAAGTCCTCTCTTGAGGAAAATTGACAATAGATGGTTTTGCCTGCGATCTTTCACTCTTCATGCAGGTATATTATTTTCTTTCTACCAAAAAGAAAAATTGACTCTATTATTTTTATAATATATCCTGATATAAGCTATATGTTATTGATATGATATATTAAATATGTATTTAATTAGCTAATAAAAAATAATATTTTTTAAAAATTTAATATAAAATATATGATTTTCAACTCAAAATAAATAACACCCAAATAAATTAGATTTCCTAATAAGTTTTTAATAAAATAAATAAATTTTTTTATTTTAATAGTTTTGTAAACTTCAAGAGAGTTTGTATATGTATTTTCAAAATATAGAGCAATAATACAATGTAATTTTCTCATCTTTCAAAAGAAAAGTGTTTGGACCAAAAACAAAGAGAAAATATATAATTTATCCTAAGTAATAACATTACTCACTAGAATTAAAAAGCATTCATTATGTTTTAAAATTGTATTATAAAATAGCAATTAATCTCAACTTTTTTAGTAACCACCCATCATCTATTTTCTCTTATATATCTCTCTCGCTTTCTCTCATTATATATTTCTTTTTTATTTTTTTAATTAAAAATAACTATTTTATGATACTAATAATAACCAATTATTCGTTATTTTAAAAATGATAATAAATGATCTCATAACAAAAGGGTATTTATTGCTAATTTTGGTTATTAAGGGTGCGTTTAGTACGCAGAAAGGGAATGAAAATAAGTTTATTATATTTGGTAGTAAAATTTGAGAATGGAAATGAATTAAAATTACCACTTCGCCTTTTATATTAAAATATTAAAAAATTATGATTGTATCAAATTAAATGTCATAATAAACATTTATATATATATATATATATATATATATATATTTTCACATTTCCCAATAAAAAATATTTTTCCACTTGAGGGTGAGACCCACCGGAAACCACCCTTCTCATCACCTTCTCCCCCACTTAAAATGGTACTAAACTGACCCTAAATACCTTTTTAAGTAGCTTTGGTACTATTTAATCACTAATTCATTGTATGTTGAGAAATAATAAATCACTTGCACTTCATTTTGTTGTGCCTATTTTTTTGTTTGTAGGAATTGTTGATATCTTTTTTCTAGACACAACTCCTTTTGTGGAAAACTATTTCATTGAATTAGATCACAGTTATGATTGGCGAGGTGTATCTCCTCGCCCCGCTTACACCAGCAGCCTCCTCAAGGTATAATCTTCTTTCACACTCATTCTATAATTGGAATAGATGTTCAGTAGTACGATAGTATTGAACTTCAATACATCCTTTCAATCAGTTAGTCCCTAATCCATTCAAGGTGAGTCATAATTAATGTAACTTTTATTAATATTAATTAAAAAATGACACTACATGATTGGAAGAATGCATTAAAGTTCAGTGATACAGTAGTACTGAACTTTTATTCCTATAATTGGTATGCCAAGTTCTTAACTTTATTTACATACTATGAATTGCATTGCGCGTGATTGAAGTTTGTTATTTTTGTACATTAATTTGTCTCATTCATATACAAAATAAATTATTCTTCTTACACATTAATTTGCTAGTGAGTCATACTTCACAAAATGCACACTTTAGGGGATTCACTATACTCTCCCCATCTTATGTTATTTATTTGTACATCGATCAATAATATTTATCTAATTTTTTATTTAAAATAAGAAAAAATTTACTTCTTCCTTCTTAAATTATTAGTCAACTTACTATTTAGTTCTTGAATAATAGAAATGAACTATTTGGTCCCTGAACTCTCATATTTGTCAACTAGTTAACCCCTTAAAATGAAATAAATTATTTGGTTCTTAAATTTTTATTTTTGTCAATTATTTAGTTCTTAAATTATTAGTACTGATTTATCACAGTTTACTTGTCACTAGTATTATCATGTCACAATTTCTTGTCATCTTAAACATAATAAATAAATAATGGTTGGACAAAAAGGTCTTTTAAAGTGTTATGAATTATGATGCATTAAAATACAAATTAGGGATTTAGGGTTCCATAAATAAACAAGACCCTAATGTTGGTGTGTCTTCACTATAACAATTGTGCACCTTCACTACCAATCAATTTCTGTCGTTCAACTTATTTCAATATCTCATAATTCACTTCGACCTTCCCATGGACTTCAATCCCATTTGTCAAGTCTGATCTACCTGTTGAACGACGGAGATCGATTGGTGGTGAAAGTGCACCGAATGTTATGTTGGAGACGCAGCACGTTATCGCAGCATCATAGTTCAAAAGACAATATTTTTGTCAAACTATTTTTTGTTTTGGTTTTTATTTTGATATTCAATTAACACGTAGAAGTGTGACATGACAACATTATGTCAAGTAAACAATAATATGTCAGCTTTTAACGACCACATCACCCATTTAATTAACGTCTAATGTCTTATGGATTAAATAGTTGACAGATATGAAAATTCATGAACTAAATAGTGTATTTTTATTATTCATAGACTAAATAGTTGACATAGATAAAAATAAATAAAGCAAATAATATATTTTTATTATTCAGTAACTAAATAATAGGCTGACCAATAATTCAAAGATTAAAAAATTTGTTTCCTCATAACATAAAAATAAATTTAACCTAAAACTTTTTTGAGTTGAATTATCCTTAGCCTATATATATATAATTATGTACGATAAATTCTGAGATTCTTGTGATTATAGGATTTAGAAGAGGCATTGGTAAATTCGTCTGCAACATGGAAATTTGTGGTTGGCCATCATGCAATAAGAAGTATTGGGCATCATGGTGACACGCTCGAGCTTATAAAGCTTGTCACCCCAATGCTCAAGGTATGTGTATATAAATTTTAAATATGTTTAAGTTTCAATACTTTTTTTCCCTTTTAATCAAAGGAGTTTAAATTAATTAAAAAAAATTGCTTATTTAAAGAAGAGTTTATTGTCAAACATAAAATAACAAAAGTGAAGTACATAAAAACAGGAAAATAATATAAACAAGGGGAGTAGTGCAAGTAGAAGTAAACGGGTTTAAATTCCTAATCAAATAGGAGTTTTTTTTTAACGAAAAATATATACCTCCTTTTACTTCAGTTCTTGATTTATTCCTAATGAAATAGAAAATTACAGACTTCAAAAGACTAATTTGTATGGCACAAAGACAAAAATGTAAAGAGATATATTTTCCAATTAAAAGTAGGACTGTCAAAACAAGCTCAAACCCGCAAGCCAATCCGATCGCCTGCTATAAATGGGTGGGCTTGAATAAGCAAAACGAACCTAAATGGGTCGGCCCATTTAACTTGCAAGCTAAACGGGTTGGGCCCTCTTACCTCATGGGCCAACCCGTTTATTTTTTTAAATTTTTTTCATTAATCTTTTTATATTTTTTTTATATTTTGTGTTATAATTTTAAAATTAATAATATAATTTCTATGCTTTTTTTATGGGTATAAAAAAATATAATTGGCCGACAGACTGACCCCTTTAATCAGCAGTCTAACATGGACGGGTGTGGACATCCAATAAGTGGCTCGTTTATAAACAGCTGGCCCGTCCCATTTAAAATAAAATCCGTCACGGCCCGATCTGTTTGACAATGCTACTTAAAAGCCCCCTTATGTTTTTGTGATTCACTATACATTTTTCCTTTTTAGTTGAACCAAATTGTATATTTACGAAACGTAAGATATTTTTTAGGTACTAAAATATATAATTACTCTACACCCTGTATATATGTGTTTGTGCTGCATAGCTTTTTATTATTTGTGCTTAACTTTTTCTTTTCCAAATGAATATCCTGCAGAGAAATGGTGTTGATATGTACATAAATGGGCATGACCATTGTCTGGAACATATAAGCAGCAAAGATAGGTAAAATTACAGATTCAAACCCTACTGTTAGAAATTTCTTCAAGGACACCCATATATGATTTCTTGAACATCTAATCGAACAAATATCAAATACGAGTATTGAAAATTCAATATTTCGTCCATTCAATACATGATATTTGTCAATATTTAATAAAAAGTTGGTCTTAATCTGTTCAGATTAGTGTGAGTCTCTTATTTATTCTTTATAGTAAGGTAGTCAAAAAAAAAAAAAAAAAAAAGATCCACACTAATAGAGACTTACCTAATGCTCATAGACCAAATGTTTTTGTTTAAGAAATTTTGACAAATTAAATAATAAGTAATGAATGGAAGGAGTATTCATTATTTAGTACTCCTAAACTTTTTTTCTCGTATAATTATAATTATATGAAAATTAAATGACATTAATTAATTAATGGCATTAAAATGCAGTCCAATTCAGTATTTAACAAGTGGGGCTGGCTCTAAGGCATGGAGAGGTGATGTCAAGGAAAACAACGATGATTTTGTGAGGTTCTTCTATGATGGCCAAGGTTTCATGTCTGTACAAGTGACTCAAACCGATACTATGATAATATTTTACGATGTTTTTGGAGACATTTTACATAAATGGACAATGGAAAAGCCCCAGCATGCCGCCTCATGAGTGTCTGCTTAATGCAAGAGAAAAGAAAAATACAAAAGAGGCTATGTATTAGCTTTAATTGTAAATATTACTTGTTACTTGTTGTGCAAGGTGTATGAAAAAAATATGTAAATAATTTGTAATGTTATGTATCTTTATTTTATATATTGATATAGGAAAAGTCTTTTATGTTATGACAAGTATAACTTCAAAAGCATATATAAATTAAATCCTGTCGAAATGAAGGATAGTAATCTCTTCGTCCATGGCTTTTCTTCATTCGTCTTCTTTCGCAGCTTCTTCGTATTTTTGTGGCTCATACAAGAAAAGAATATGGCATCACAAGTTTGATAAATGTCTTGTCATGATCACACCTTTCTTGGAGGTGATGAATTTGGTGACACATTTGGTCCTCGAGGTTGACTTGTGCTTGGGCCTGGATCATCTCTTGCATTCTCCTCAGCTTCGAGATGTTGAATTCCTATTCGTGCTTCATCGTTCCGTTCCTAGCTAGTTGCTTCATTGAAGATCACGTCCCTTGAAATGATTAATTGTTTTGTATCAAGATTGTAGAGACGATATCCCTTGGATTCTTGATTTTGAGTAATGTTGGCAGGGAACTTTTCTTCGTAGGCAGCCCTTTTCCTCTTGTGGGAAGGCACTTAAGTCGATAAGAGCCAAGTCTTGATTCATCCCTTCTTTGGGTGAGGCGTGGTTCTAAAAGTATTTAGTGAACACTGGATAAGAAAAGAAGGTTTTGTGAGGGTTAGATTAGAATTATGCATGGTTAGTTTTGACATTTGATAGTGAGAATGGCATTCGTATCATGGGGATCCTTCAGAGTCTAGTGAACCAATCATGGTCTTAATAAATTCTTGAAGTTGATGGACATATAATGGGAACATTGGTTCCTCATATATGCATATCGTGGCCCTTCCGGTTTGCCTTGGTAACTCTTTGTGGTTACTATGTCGGAGATTGCAATATTTGCAAGTGAATATTTCAACTTTATTTAGAGCAAAAATATATCAATCGAAGCAATGTTTATAATTTAACTAACAAGGGAAAAGCTCCCTTATATGGAGGAACTCAAAATTTGGAAACAAAATGGCTCATAAGTGGTTTGCTTTTTCCCACTTGCTTACAAAATGTCTTTCTATGGTGAAGAATTGTTCTTTCTCCTTTGGAATTGATAAGGGTGAAGGCTTTCCTCTCGTCTGCATCTAGACTAGAGATGAAACTTGGCATCATGTCCACTATGGACTCGGCAATCTTACGCTGACCTTCTTCAAAACTATCAGTCCTCCCTTCCCAAAAATCAACTATCTTGGTTTGTTCCTAATCACTAAACCTTGTCACGAGGCCGCGTCAATTTATTTATTTTTACTATGTAATGCAGATAGTGGCACAACCTAGGTCGATTATCGTGGAGGTCACCAAATGTTAAGGAGCCAGAAATTCAAGGATGCAAGAAAGAAATTGTCCCAAAACTCTATGGGGACTTTTTTCGAACACTTTGTATGCATTGATTATGGGGATTAAAATTAAACAAAATAAGGACGTACAAAAGAAGTAAAATAAACTAATTCTAAATGCAATGGGATGACCGGATGAGTATCCCCCTCGGAGGATGAAATACGGCTATCATACCCATTACATAAAAAGTAAGAATCATATTGCGACGATGACCATTGTTATAATATTATTCAATCGACCGATTGAACTCTTGAGGCTTATCAGATGCCAACCAATAGAAATTCATCTCTCGCATGAATTTCCTAGTTGATGGGGCCAACATTCATGCTAATGGGGAGTAGTGGATTCCATGCTTTCCAATAACGCACAACCATGCCATTGAAGTTCCAATAACAACTCAACTAAGATTACTTGAAGGAATCATCATTGAAGTATAAAATCAATGACTTTAAGGTTAAAACTTGCATTCTTGATTTCTAAACTCCTATTGGATGTTCTTAACGGATTAAGTGTGCTTAATTATGAATTTGATATTAGGGTTCATAGTTATGTTCAAAGTGTTCTTGGTGTTCTTGAGCTCTTGATGAATCTTCATGATTTGATTGTTGTTTGAGCTTGGATTAATTGTGTTTTATGAACAAAAATTTATGTTTTGGAAGTAGGAATCAAGTTCTAACACTTCCTAACTTTTTTTGACCAATCTAACCTTTCCTAACTTGATTTTCATGTTTTTAATCCATGTATACCACTACTTGAGAGGGATGAAATTGTGCCAAAGTGCAAAAAAAAATCGCATTTTCTGCCCATAATGGTGCTATAGCATTGTGCTACTGTCCAAATGGTGCTATAGCGCTGGTCTTTTTTTAGCCGCGGCTCAGAAACTTCAAACGTCCATAACTTTCTTGTCTGATGTCCTTTTTCGTAAAATTTATATTGATTTTCATTTTTTTCCGTCCTCTATGCAATGGAATAAGTTTTAAAGCCAAAAGACTTGATTTGAAACCATGGTGGTTCATGCTTCACACACTGCGAAGTTTTTAGTTTTAGAAAAGTTTTCATTTCCTCCTTAATTTGAATGGTTTCTTCTCCTTCAATTAAAATGAGTTTAGTCTTTGCTTTTATCTTTTTTTTAAGGCTTAAATCTTACCTTTAATGCAATTAAACTTTCCTCCCCCATTTCAACCGAGTTTTATACTTTCCTCCAAATTGTTTAAAGGTTGAAACACACGCTTATTTCAAACGAAATCAAGTCTCTCACTTCATCTAATTTGTATAGTTTCCTTTAACTTGATTAATGCCATCTTTTAACTTCCCTTTAAGGTTCAAGCAACACCTAGATCAAAGTATTTATATGATGAAAGTAACATGAACAATTAAGTTTAGAAAGAAAAAAGAATTATAGAGAAAGAAAGATACAGGAATAAGGGGAGTAGTTCTAGTACAATCTTAGGGGGGTGAAGCTTATGTTTGGATGACCGGTGGTTGGTATGGGATGACCATCGGTTGTTTCACAATTACATATCTAGTTAAATTGTTTTTGAAAATCCGTGTTGGTTGCGAATTCTAAGTTAGTGAACTCTCATGGCCAATTAGAGGGTCACGTACTTAGGATTAGGCATAACCATGGCTTAGGCTCTATTACCCTAGTGATTGTATTAGGGATTAATGTATCGAGAAAATGATCCATCAAAGAGGGTGGTGATTTCATAGCCTCATGGCTCGACCAAATAGGGGAGATGTATTATGTATTAATACCAAGTCCCACATTGCTTAGTTTGTGTGAGGAGCTTATATAAATAGGTGTGAGTTATATAGGTTTCAAAACACATAAGAATACTAGCCTATAAATAGGAGTGGTGATTGTATTATGGACTCGACAATCTTACGCTGACCTTCTTCAAGACTATCAGTCCTCCCTTCCCAAAAATCAACTATCTTGGTTTGTTCCTGATCGATCGCTAAACCTTGTCGCGAGGCCGCGTCAATTTATTTATTTTTACTATGCAATGCAGATAGTGGCACAACCTAGGTCGATTATCGTGGAGGTCACCAAATGTTAAGGAGCCAGAAATTCAAGGATGCAAGAAAGAAATTGTCCCAAAACTCTATGGGGACTTTTTTCAAACACTTTGTATGCATTGATTATGGGGATAAAAATAAACAAAAGAAGGACAAAAGAAGTAAAATAAACTAATTCTAAATGCAATGGGATGAGTATCCCCCTCGGAGGATGAAATACGGCTATCATACCCATTACATAAATAGTAAGAATCATATTGCGACGATGACCATTGTTCTAATACTATTCAATCAACCGATTGAACTCTTGAGGCTTATCAGATGACAAGCAATAGAAATTCATCTGTCACATGAATTTCCTAGTTGATGGGGCCAACATTCATGCTAATGGGGAGTAGTGGATTCCATGCTTTCCAATAACGCACAACTATGCCATTGAAGTTCCAATAACAACTCAACTAAGATTACTCGAAGGAATCTTCATTGAAGTATAAAATCAATGACATTAAGGTTAAAACTTGCATTCCTGATTTCTAAACTCCTATTGATGTTCTTAACCGATTAAATGTGCTTAATTATGAATTTGATGTTAGGGTTCATAGTTATGTTCAAAGTGTTCTTGGTGTTCTTGAGCTCATGATGAATCTTCATGATTTGATTGTTGTTTGAGCTTGGATTAATTGCGTTTTATGAAGAAATTAAAAATTGATGTTTTGGAAGTATGAATCAAGTTCTAACACTTCCTAACTTTTTTTTTTTTACCAATCTAACCTTTCCTAACTTGATTTTCATGTTTTTAATCCATGTATACCACTACTTGAGAGTAGGGACGATCAAAATACCCATACCCAATGGGTACCCTGAAATTTTACCTTGTGGGTCTGGGTAAGGGTCCGGGTACAGAGTCAACGGGTCCGAGTAAGGAGGTACCCTACCCGTACCCTACCCGCAATAGTAATTATTTATTTTTATATATATAAAGTATTATTTTTAAACTTTTTTATGTTGAGAAAATATATAATTCTAAGAAAAAATGTTAAATATCTTATAGATATTAAGGTAATTTAATTGTACATTTATATTTATGATTTAATTTTTTTATTTTTTGTGATTATAGATGAAAAAATTGATAAAAGTTAATTTTATATTAATAAAATAATAATTGATTTCAAATTTTTACGGGTCTGGGTCCGGGTATGGGGATTTAACTACCCATAGGGTCCGGGGATGAGGATTGATTTTAATACCCGCTCAAGTCCGGGTCTGGGTTTGGGGATTATAGTACCCTACCCATGATCATCCCTACTTGAGCGGGATGAAATTGCACCAAAGTGCAAAAAAAATCGCATTTTGTGCCCATAATGGCGCTATAGCACTGTGCTACTGTCCAAATGGTGCTATAGCGCTGGTCTTTTTTTAGCCGTGGCTCGGAAACTTCAAACGTCCATAACTTTCTTGTCTAATGTCCTTTTCGTAAAATTTATATTGATTTTCATTTTTTTTTCCGTCCTCTATGCAATGGAATAAGTTTTAAAGACAAAGTATTTTAAAGGACAACAAATGATGGCATCTCAAGCAACGCTCCAAGAAAGCACCATGGTGCTTTCAGAAGAAGACAAAGACAATTTCTCGCGAGGCAAGAAGAACATCAAAACTCTCTCGGAGGAAGGTAACGAAGAGGATGAAGATGTGATGATAGTGGAGGTCAACCTGGATGGCACCTCGAGGGCAGAGCTGGATGAACCAGAAAAGGGAAACCCTAGCGACACTGTTATGGGGGATATGGAGTAGGAAAAAGAAAATAGTGTTGCGGATGAAAAAACCACGATCAAGGAAATCTCTTACAAGGAGAAGCTCATGGGGATTAATGGGCGCAAATCGGACACCCTCAGCGAAGAGGAAGAAGGACCAGAAATCGACGAATCGGAAGACGATTTTGAGGAGGAACCAGAAGAAGAGGAAGATAAAGAAGGGGACCTGTATTGTCCCACCCCTTGGGTTTCGCTCGAGGAACGCAAAGAGCTCTATAAAGACTGGAAGTACTCCATGTATGTCAAGGTTCTTGGTAAGTTTTTAACCTTGAAATTTCTCTCTGCCCGTTTGGAACGTTTGTGGCAGAAGAAGGGTATGATCAGAGTTGTGGATATAGGAAATGGGTACCACTCTGTTATCTTTTCCGACCCAGCTAACTACTACTTTGCGCTCCATGAAGGCCCATGGATCATTGCCGAGCTCCAGCTCCTTGTGCATCGATGGAGGCCAAATTTCGACCCTTATAATACTGTCCTTAAAAAGATTCCAATTTGGATCCGTGTCCCTGGCCTTCCCATTGAACTGTATGAGAAGCATATCATATAGAGACTTGGGAGCCTTTTTGGTAAGACCCTTAAGATTGATTCCCACACTCTCCAGGAAAGAAATGGCTACGCTGAAGTTGAAAGGGCAAACTTTGCTCGTATCTGCATTGAGATTGACCTCCGAAAGAAGCTGATCTCGAAATTCAAATTTAGAAAGAAGGTGCATAGGGTTGAATATGAAAGGCTAATTGCGGGAAGTTTGGTCATGGAAAGGACTATTGCCCTGAAATTAAAAAAGGGGATCTTTCCTCTCCTCATGAAGCTCAGAACTTACAAGCCAGACCAACTCAAGAGGCCTGGATAAGAGTAGAGGTAGGTGAAGAAGCTTTCGGGCCTTGGATGATGGTTCCAAAAATCACAGGAAGAAGACCCAGACAGAACACTTCTCAAGGACAGAATCCAAAACCTGCCACAAATGAAAAGACAGGAAATGGGACGAGATTTGAGGTGATTAGGGATTTAGAGGAGAAGCAAGAGCAACAGGAAACAACACTTGATCAGATGGAGGAAGAACCAAGTCAGAAGGAGACCCTTGTGAAGCCTGTCTCGGTTAGCCAACCTGAAAAAATGTAACAGCCTCAACATCATAAAGAAGTTAAAAACAAAGACAAGAAATTGGAGTCTCCGCACATGGGGGCCAAGAAAGTGACAGCAAAAAAGACAGCTAAAACTCCATATGAGAAGGCTCATGACCACATTGTAGTGACATATCCTGCTGCCAGCAATAAGAAAGCAAGTCAGCAAGTCCAG